>OY755243.1:29040136-29429438 GCA_963576725.1 Azorinus chamasolen | reverse complement strand
GAATTTTTTTTAAATGTTTTTTTTTCATTTGTTTTGATTGGGTCAGAAAACTATATTTTGGTATGTTTGAGGATACTTATGACATGCAATTAAACAAATAATGTATCTATTTGTGATGGAGTTTTTGTTGTTGTTGTTGTTGCGAAAGGCACATGTGCTCCGAACGTGCTTCTGACATTTTCCGGCGGCCATCCACAGACATCTTAGCAGTGCTCAGTGCTGTTATGGTTGTTTTGCATTTCACGTACAAGTTAATCGTGATTTCCTATAAAAGGTACTTGAAATTTTTCAATAATTGTTTCTTCTACTCCACGTTCTTTTATTCTTTTCAAACATTATAATCGCCTAAAAACAAATATGCAGCTCAGACAAGGGCTCCAACTCAATTGCAGTATATTTAAATATTTAATAGCATCGCCTCCGAATTCACTAACAAACAGACATAACCATAAAGTATATGAATGAAATAGTTGATCTAACTTTTGTTTAAGTCATTTCCGTTGCACGCCTGTCTGCTAGTAATAATAACAAACCTTCATAGATCTAGTTCCCTGTACTATAAAATCTCCAAACATTGACTTTAATATGGCATAAATTTAATACCATTATTGTTTTGTACATTATGTCAATATTTGAATGCCGCTGAATATCTTTTTTAAAGATATTTCTTGTTAATAATATAAAGGATACAATAGTTATTGTTAATACTAGAATATACCACCCAAAGTACTAAAACAATAGAGGTTGGCAAAGTGGGACACACTGTTTGGATTCAAATCTGATACCAAAATCTAAACTGTTTACAACTTGTGACAATTTTGCCTTAGGTCAAAATGCCTAAAACTGATCTTTTATAAATTCAAGTGATGACAAACCTGAAGCAGACGATATTACAGATCTCTACAGCTTGCTTAATCCTTACAATGCTGAGTAATTTTTCGTCTGCAAAAATGCCGTCTGCTTCAATTCTTAAATAAACTTTCTTACATTTTATGCAAAAAAGGGTCAAGATGACAAACAGTTTGGATTCTGATGAGACGCAGACTTATGTGGCCTCTCATCTGGATCCAAACTGTTTGCATAGGTAATCACAGTTTCTCCGCTAGCGTGCAAAGAGTTAAGCGTATGACCTCGAGAGATGTTAGCATGATGTAACAGTTGCCCTGCACTACTGACCACCAGTGCTGTAACCTTTCTACTGTAGTTTCTGATGTGGAAAAGTCTATTTAACCCTTAATTTCCCTCATATAAACTTATTTTCATGCACCTGCAAACAGAATAGACCCAGATAAGACAGCTCCCATAGGATCAGGGTCTGCTCTGTTTGCTAATGGATCCACATTCCATATTTCATTATAAATACTTTGTAAGATTCCGGAACCGGATTGTAAGCCAAGCACTGCACATGCGCGTATTCTCTTAGGGGGATTCCCGCTAGGTAGAGCTCGTGCAATAGGGTTTTCCGTGAAAGTTTGAGTCGCAATCCATTTTATAAGGATTTCGGCAAAGCCGAAACCCTAAAAACCATCTTGTCCGAAACTGAAAGGCCTAGAGCTGTTATATTTGGTATGTATCTAGTAAACATTTACCAAGGTTGTTCAAGTTAAGCTCCATATGCTATTTTACTGAAAACTTTTTACGCCCTGCCTTTAGGCGACGGGGGTACATGTATTAAGTTTTACACTTGTTCGTATGTCCGTCCTGTACAATTTTCGTCACAGATTTCTTGGCTTGTGTAAGCTGGAATTATTTCATATTTGGTCTGAAGCATACTCATATTGAGTTATATCGTGTCTCCCCTTTTCAGGTCTGTGGCCTATCTACTTCCTGTTTGCCAACACTTAGAATTTTTAGTAATTGTTTAATGACAAATACTTTCGTCAAATATTTCTTGGCTTGTGTATGCTTGAATTATTTCATATTTGGTCTGAAGCATATTAGTGGTGAGTTGTTCTGTATGTGTAATTTTCAGGTCTGTCGTCCATCTACTTCCTGTTTGCCGACACCTTGATTGAATTTTTGTGATTGTTAAATGACAAAAAAGTTCGTCAAATATTTCTTGGCTTGTGTATGCTGGAATGATCCGATATTTGGTTTCAAGCATAATCATAATGAGTTGTACCGTACCTCCCCTTTTTAGGTCTGTCGTCGATCTATTTCCTGTTTGCCGACACTTAAATTGAATTTTGGTGAATGTTTAAGTCTTGTACAATTTGTAGTATATACAGAATTATCCAAATATTAGCTTATAGTAAATTATTGTGTCGCCTGCGTTTCGCAGAGACGACGTACAGGGTTCACTATCCGTCTTGCATCTTTGGAAGCTACAACCCAAGTGGTTGAGGAGATATCCAGATAAGATTTACCTAAATTGAGGCCAGGGTCACGTTAAAGGTCGCAGAGACGCCAAAGAAGTATGAGACACTTTGCCTTTTGAAGATGAATCAAAACAAGACAATTGGAAAACCTAAGCGTTTTAGGAGAAATCCTGCAGACAAATTTCTTGACAAACTTTTAGTAAAACTGAAGTCAGGGTCACTTAGGTAGTATGTGATACATGGTCTTCCCATCATGCCCCCCATATACACGCACGCACCCCCAAACACTTCTGAAAGGGAATGTATTCAGATGTCATTCAACTTTAAACATTCAACATTTAAAATGTTAACCCCCAACGCACACAAACACACATATTCTTATTTTCACTCAGTACACTAGTACTCTAACTACATTGTCAAATGTAAATTGGATCTGCAAAGTTCTTTGGACACAATTCTAGTTTGCATTGTCTTCTTGAGTTTACAAAATCTTTTTTTTTTTTCATACAAGTGTCATGTTGAACTGCTGGATAAGAGCGACCATACAAACTAAACACTTATTAGCGAAACGGCTCTTGCCAACTCTAGTCCAGAACACCGGGTTTTGTTGACGTCACCATACATTTATATACGATGGTGCAACATGAAAGTGAAATAACAAAAACACAGGAAATACCACTTGGCATACCCTGATCAGAGGCTTCCTACAGGAGAATATAAATACATGCTGCGTCCGTTAATGAACACGCATTGTGAATGAGAGTAATTAATGAATTCAATCTGGTATGTTTATTTTGATGTTGCTTTTATTTATTAAGCCGAAATCTATGCAATCGATCAATATTAACCTAACCACAGCAAATGTAATGCATTCTGTTATGCAGACCTTTTCTATAAACTTCTCAGAGATCAGTCAAAACGCCATATAATACAGAAATTCAAATTTACGTTTATATTTAGCATGGACGTGTGTCGAAAGTTCTGTTCTTAAAATAGATGCTAATGGGAAAATCTCCAGTAAATAATAATAGACGTATACGACGATAATAACCGATGTCTCCGAAAAAGGTTGGCATAGTCAACCCTTTCCCTGATATACATGTTTTTACTGATCTGAAAACTGGGCAGACCCAGATCGGACGGCTCATATAGGAGTCGTCTGATCAGAGTCTGCTCTGTTTGCTAATGGAGTTAGATAGATATGTTCATATCCTTTGTAAAATGGCTACAATGTTGCAACTTACATAGAGGGCAAATCGGCGTTTGTAAACAAACCTATCGATTTTACGCATGCGCTGTTAACTGGTGGGCAAAAACACCAGTAACAACCTATGTATCCCTATGTATAGGCTAAGCAATAGTTAGCCTACACATCATTTAACGGCTGTGTTGGTAAGGAATTGTTAGTTTCTGTATATTTACTATATCCTTTGACTATAATGACAATTTTGCTTTAGTTTCGAAGGGTAGATACAGCAAAAAGCTTGAATTAATCGGCCTACAGAAATGCCCTATAAATTACCAGCTGAACTTTGAGAAAAAAAACCGATCCATTGATCTGGCCTTTCTTTGAAATGGGAGACATTCTTATCTATTTGTTGGACATGCCTGATATGTCGAATAATTAAGATCAACAGTATTTAAAATTTTGATTCTCGTTTTATGTTGATAAAATCTAGATATTAAGATATACAGTCTCATGGCATTTATTTGGGTGTTGTAAAATGTCTTTCTGGCTATTGTACTAGTAGATCTAGTACAAGTATTTTAGAATAGTTCTAGATCATATAAAATCTTTAGAATAAAGGAGCATTTACTAGAGAAAAGGAATTTGTTTAGAATTTTTTAGTTTTGAAACCATTGTGATAAATAGAGCATTTGCTCCTATGGAGCAAATTAATGCTCTATTTATCACAATGGTTTCAAGAAGTGACTATTACAGAGGCGCCAACAAGCGTCAATATGAGGGAATAGGTTAAACCTTACCATTCTGTCAAAATAAGTATGATCTATTGTATTTGTACCTACTTCTGATTCGTTCCAGCGTGGTAGAAACTAGTGACTGATTGTCAAACAGTTTGGATCCAAATGAGACGCCGAGTTACTCAGCATATCATCTGGATCCAATCTGTTTGACACTCGGTCAGATGCACTGTAGGTCAAGATTGAACCCCGGATGATTCTGACCATTAGTTGGTCAGTACCAAAAATATGTCATAAATTTCTGATTTAAATAAAAACCCTAATTTCCTTCACCCTTTCCATGTTCTCTGTTTATTCCAAATTTCAATTATTCTTGGACAAAATAGTTAAAATGAAATATGAAAAGTGGAAATTAGTAGTCATTTAAGAAAGTAAAGAAAAAGATATTTCAAATTCCATTAGCAAACAGAGCAGACCCTGATCAGACAACTCCCATATGAGCCATCTGATCTGGGTCTACTCTGTTTACAAACGCGAGAAAACATTTATATGAAGGAAAAGGTTAAATGTTCTAGCACCCAGTCTCTCCTCTCTACCAGTTTGTACAGCTGAATAAGTCAGTTTGGAAACATTTTTGTAATTTTAGATTAAACAGACATAGTTGCAAATAGTGAAAACCCTTCAAACGGGCCCATCAAGGAGGTGGTTGATCTGGGTATGCACTATTTGCATAAGTGTGTTTGTCAAAATACCTAGGGTAGTTAGGGTATCACTGGTAAATCTCTGAAATACATTAAAAAGTAGATTTGTCCCCTTTTACAATACAGTAAAAAACCCTCTTAACCCGAATTCTGGTAGATAAGAAGTTATATACTTTTTAGGCAGATGGCTGCTTAATGCAGGGTGAAAGTCATGCAGACTGATATTTATACTGAATGTAAGGTCTGATTTAGAGGGGTTTTACCGTACATGTATTTTTGAAATTCTATTTCTTTCAAACCAGATCTTAGCAACAATGTCGCACGACCATTGATAAAATATATCAGGAAACATTGTAATGTCTCAATGGAATCGACTTTCTGTATTTGAAATTTCGTTATACCCCAGAAATAGTACCGGCCATTGATGTTAAATATTTCATAGTAGTTCGTAACATGTTGAAAGTGTATCGAAATATCAACCGTGACTGTTATAATCAAATAATTCTTTTCATTTATGTGTATTTCATGTACCTCCAACAACTCTATATGTTCGACAATGGTACTCATGAAAAAATCTAACATATGTTACTTTGGTCTACCTTACCATTACAATTCAAACAAGTCAAGCTAAAATGAGCTTATGGTTAATATTTAGGGACTTTTCCAAACAAAAGTGTAACATGACAAACAGTGCAGATCCTGATGAGAGGGCTCCTCTATGAGCCTTCTTACCTGGGTCTTCTCTGTTTGCAATGGATATTAGTGACTAGGCAAAAGGGACATTTAACTCGGAATCCGACGACCATATATCGGACTTCTGTAAATACACAGGAAGGGTATGGGACATTCAGAATCCGACCTTATGTCGGACTTCTGTTGTAAAAAGACACCATGCAGTTTGAACAAAGGCGTCTGGATTAACAGTATGTGATTGGTAAAATCTATTTATTTTATGCTTGGAGATGGGTCTGTATTATTTGCATGTTAAGTATGTACGTTCACAGGTCGTTGTTGCTTTTCACACCTTTGTAGCGTATAAATAGAGCCAAAGCTGCGACTATAACCCGGACTTCCTTGGTTCTAATCCCGTCAAAACCAAATATAAATAGAAAAAAGATTCTAGTATATTTTTTTTATTCATGTTCTTTATTATTTTTGATATTCTTTTCTCTAAATACATTTTTAAGCAAACAAACTGGAAAACATAAGCCTGCCTCTTGAAACTTGCTATGGACTTTTTAAAGCATTATGCTATATTAACATACAGTCCTGGTGTCAATAGTATGCATTTCGATGAAATATAGAGGTAGGATCCAGCATTTGCGCCAGGACAACTATGCTTTACCTTAGTTGGGCATCAAGTTTTAATGTATTTTGGGCACCTTGAATTCCTGGATTTTTCCAACCACGTGTAAGCAAGTGTGTATAGCCAGGCATGCTCCTGGAACGTCTATTTAGAAGGGCTCTATTGAACTTAGTTGCCTCTAACTTTTCTGTTATGAGTGTTGCTCAAAATCTTGTCCGCTCAATAACTTGATGACTATTGTATGTGCTACCTTCATACTTAGTAGGATGGTTGTTGATGGCAAGTAGATGGCCCATATTGATTTATGAGGTCAGCCCGTAAAAGGTCAAGGTCATCAACTCAAGAAAACTTTATAACATGACCCCCCATATATTAACATTGTGCATGTTTTGACAGCATATACTTTCGACATATAATGCTCCTACACATGGAGAACTTTTTATATTGTTATAATTTTGAAATATGTATGTGTTGTTGCTCGATATTGAAATAAATCTATCTATCTATGTGCATTTTCTGCGTTCAAAGAATGAGACACTCGTATTTGAGAAAGAGAGATTTAGTCCATTGCAAACAGTGTCGACACAGGACAGATAATATGTATATAATGAGATATCGGGTCAATGTTTACCCCTTTTTCATATAAACCCCTTTTCACACATTGGCAAACAGGGTAGGTCCAGATTAAACGGCTCTTAAAGTCTTCCAAAACCACTTACCGGAGTTTCACTAAATGTCAGAGGAATGATTTGTAGGTGAACTTCTATCAAATTTGTATAAATCATTCCTTTCCGTTGCATAAATAGGTCAAATGAGATCTATTAATCAGGTGATTGCACAGCGAAATACTTGTACACAGTGAAGATATATGTAATTATACAACAGGACATAGGTAAAGAAGGAGAAATGTATTTTAAAATTCAGCAAGCGAAGGGTTAACCTATTAATTCTGAAGGGCCGTATTATATGGTATCGGGCGTTGGTCTATTAGAAATTTCTTGTGCAGATAACTGGCATAATCCATAATGGAATTATCCCAAATTATTTAATTTTCTTAGCAAATTCTTGTGTAGATAACTCCTCCTTTATTATTCGTATTTACATGGATGGTCGATGTTAATATGCAAATGCGCATGAACATGAGATAATTGGGATTGCGTTTTCTTTTCTTGAGCTATTCCCCTTGTTTATTTTCCAAAGCAAATTATTGTGTGACCACTTCCTTTATTCTTCATACTTGCATGGATGGACGATATGTATGTGCAGCTGTGCATAAAGACAAGATAACTTTGACTGCATTAGTTGTTATGGAATTTTCCCCTTTATTTTCGTTAGCAATTTCTTGTTTAGGTAACTCCCTTTAATTGGACTATATTCAGTGGAATTTATACATGCATGGATGATTGATGTACACAAAGATGAGATAACCTGGATTGCTTTATTCGTTCTTGAGTTATCCCCAATGAATGATTTTCCTTAGCAATTTCTTGTCAATGTAACTATTTTATTATTCAGTGGAATTTATTTATACTTAATGAATGAATTATATTGCTGTGCAATTATATATAAAGGAGGGGTAACCTGGATTGCATTAATTGTTCAGCAGTTGTTCCCCCTTTGTTTATTTTTTCCTTAGCAATTACTTTTTGGATAATTCCTTCAATATTCAATAGTATTTATACATGTATGAATATGAGACTGATGTACACTTGTACACAATGACGAGATTACTTGGATTGCATTATTCCTTCTGGAGAAATTCCCCTTGGTTTTATTAACTTATTGCCCCTTATCTTTTTTAATAACTTTGAAGAAATATTTTTCCAATAGTAGACATTCACATACAATCCTAACATTGCCATCGCCTTTACTGAGTTATCTTTCCTTTTCGGAGTTATGTTTGCAAAACTCATTTCGCTCTGTACGCATTAACCTTTTCCATCATATTCATAACGCGTTTCAAACAATTGCAGAGTAGACTCAGACCAGCCGTCTGATTCGGGTCTGCTTTGTTTGCTTATGAAATTATGATAGTTTCTACCAATACATGTCTCCTGTGTACACATGCCATTATAAAACTTGGCTAATAAATATTCATATAATTGTTTCTTACATGACAACTTTATATGAATATAAGGGTTAATCAATTTTGGAATACAATGACAGAAATGTTACCCAGTAGTAGACTCTTCTTCGGGCGTTTATTGACTCACTTTGCCAAGCTCTTATGGTATCGTATTGATATTGAAAAGTATTATTTTATATCATATGTCCTGTTCAATTATCAATCCAACCTGATCTTTTCCATCCCATCCCATCTTGCCCATTCTATTCCATCCCATCCTGTCCTGTAATAACCCATCCCATCCCATCCAAGCTTGTCCTACCATAATCCATAGCGTGCATCCCAATCTTTGGCACATGATATATAATGCCATGCAATATTTGAATTATATTTATTTTATACTATATTTTCTTAATTGTAATTATCAATGTTGCACTATATCTACTCTATTTGCAAAGGCATAAAAAGCAATTCTATGGAGAAAAGGGTTAACCCATTACCTCATATTGACGCCTCTGCAAAAGTCACCTGTTGAAACCATTGTGATAAATAGAGCATTTGCTCCTATAGGAGCAAATGCTCTATTTATCACAATGGTTTCAAACTACAAAATTAATGCTCCTTTTTGGTAGATTTATTCAAAGAGGTTGGATCTAAAAATAGCCTATGGGGTAATGGGTTAATACCATGATTCATACGGCCAATGCAACATGAAAATGTGACAAATTTTATCAGTTAAATTCAAGGAATCAGGAATTATAAAAAATCTGAAATGAACCACATTGTAAACTTTTATTGGAATATAAACTCACAACTGATTTTCTCATTTTGCTTGCATAATAAAAGATGTAAAGCAAGTAGAATAGTTTTCATGTAGTTTATATAAACAGTACATTGCAATAAGTATTGGAATGTTGAAACTACATACGAGTACATATCACAGTCTAAATTATTAACATTATGTCTCTTGAATAATGTGTTTTACAATTGTTTTTTATTTATTTTTACATATATACGTATCTTTTTCCAGTTCAAACATTTCCACAACCTGTGAAATTTGCAGCTTTGCAAATGAAGGACTTCAAACAACAATACTGTACGTTTATTTCCAGGGTTTAAAACCATACTTTATTAGTTGCTACTTGACAACCCATTATGGCTTATCAATGCATTAATGATGAAAAAACATTAGTACATGTATACTAATTTCTCAAGACATGTGGCTTGATATTTCATTATGGTTTGCACCATGATCTTACACGCACATGAAATGAGTTATATTTAGTTACATAAGGCTTTACTCCACACAGACACCTAAAGAGTCGATCCAGATCAGGCAGCTCCTGTAGGAGCCCTCTGATCAGAGTTAGCTATGTTTTGCTTATGATTTAAGATAGATCTATTTCAGAAGTATCTGCCTTGGTAAAACATTCCCTGTTCATGAAGCCAGTATAAAAATACAGCTTATTAATACTCATACAGTCATTTTGTCTGACATAATTTTAATGGAGTAAAGGGTTAACCCATCCCCACATCTTGACGCCTTTTTAAAAGTCACTTCCTGAAACCATTGTGATAAATAGAGCATTTGCTCTATTTATCACAATGGTTTAAAAGATACACATTTCTAAACGTTTCCATTTCTCTAGTAAATGCTCCTTATTGGTAATTTCATTCAAAGAGGTTGGATCTAAAAATAGCGTATGTGGGAATGGGTTAATAACTGAAGCATTAGATTACCTTGAGTACAGGCAATAACACATGACAGCTAGGATGGTCAAAAAGTGATCAAAAGTACTACATTTATACAAGTTTGGCTTTGACATCTGTGTGTTTATAGAAACAGTCTTAGATTTAGTAAATAAGTAAACCATTCTGAGCCACTTTCGACTTTTAAAAACACACTTTTTTTTTGATAATGGACATGTGTCCAAAAATTGGAAATTTAAATGTGGTAACCACTTTCTTATTATTACTTGGAGGACTTAATATTATATTGGATAACTAAGTGTACTCCCAAAACAGGACTATCACTTTCTTAAAACTCTAAAAATATAATACAAATATAACCAAGCACATGCCATTTAACCATATTTAGTAATCTTACTTATTGTAAGCATAAAAACTTAAAAATAATACATCAAGTTTGTATTTATTCTGATTTAGAATTAAAAAACCCAAAAAACAATAAACACCCGAATGTGTTTTTTCTCTCAGAATTAGAACATGATCAATTATATGAGTGAACTGTATTTTATTAAATAAAAGCACATTATCAACAATAATTTCTCAACAATAATGTAAGAGACACAAATAAAGTCTTTGAATTGAACTGAACATGTCATTCACATACTTTCTACAGCATGCATGGGCGGCAGTCTTTGAGATGAGGATGGACGGGAGCCATTATCTAATTGGTTTCTCAGTTTCCTAATTTCTATTTTTTGCATGTCAATTATTTTTTCCTTCTCTTCCATATCATTCTCAACAAGAGCGTTTGGAGCCCTCAGCATGACAGCGTAGATGTCGTTCGTGTCACCACCAGTTCTTTTGGTGTATTGCTTCACAGCTGCCTCAAGGTCATGAATCTGGGTGCGTGCTATCTTTAGCTCCTTACGCAAGTCATTGATCTCCTTAATTAAAGATACATTCTCCTGAAAATTGAAAAGAAAAGAAATTGTTAATTAAGGTTTGACAGATAAAACATCAATTTGAACCTTAACCCTTTCCCTCATGAATATTCAAGTAATAAATGATGAAGTCATGAATATTAATTAAATTAATTTGTTTATAACAGCACATGGACACAGAAAGTTTTGGCCATTGCAGAAACAGTAGAGTCATGTTTATAATGTATCATAAGCAAACAGAGCAGACCCTGATCAGATGGATCCTATAGGAGCTGTCTGATCTGGGTCTACTCTGTTTGCCAAGGTGTAGAAAGGTGTATTTATGGAGTAAAGGGTTAACTGTATTCTAAGATACTGAAAAATAAGGCAGATACATGTAGTCATGTAGTATGAAAACATCACTGGCAGAACTAAAGTTCCTGAAAATGGACACCATTACACAATAGTTTTACTGAATGTAAGAATGAATTATTTTGGTTAATGCACTTTTATTCTCCTCACAGGAAATTGGCATGTCAAATGCTTCACTTACTGCAAGTTATCATTTTCACAATCAAACTTAAAACTTATAACTGCCACTAAATATTTTACTTAAGAATTGTAGTACGTCAAGTATTATTGATTTCAGGTTTCGATTTGCTCTTACCTAAAGAATCCTACAGGACAACAAATGATGCTGATGACATTTTAGTATGCATTTCAGTAATTGCACATGGAAGGACATTACAAAAAACATGAAAAAGTTGGTCTACATCTGCCATGTTTTCTATTTCATATGATAAACAGAATCTCACATTTGTATTCTTTCTTATCTCTTGCATTAAACTTGTCAACTAATTATAATATGATGCTTGCTAAGGCTTGTGTTTCAATATTTTAGAGAGCTCTTTAAATGAAAATGATAAAAAATACACTCATGTAAAATATCCTCTATGACCCAACTGTAAGTAAGAAACATTTTATCCAAGTCTCTTGTTTCTCTGCCAAACCCTGTATTGAATGGTATAATTATGACAGGCAATTCTAATGAGTGCCAACAAAACAGCTTAAGCCACTACCTGATAGGGACGCCTTTTGATACCTTTGTAAACAGAGTAAACCCAGATCAGACAGTTCCTGTAACAGCTGTCTAATCAGGGTCTCCTCTGTTTGCTTATGGAATTTCACATATATACATGTAGATCTGATTTTACACTTTACACCACAGCAAACAATCCAGTACATGCATTCATAAATCATGATAAAATATCAGTTAATGATATTCATCATGTGATAACTCCTTACATGAATAGTCATCTGGTAAAGGGTTAAAAGGAGAAATATAGAAAATGTTTATCATAAAAATTTCTAAATATACCTCTTATCTGGAGCTAAAAATAAAAGTTGGTTGTATGAAGTCTATATAAACCTAATACCAACCTGCATGATTCTAACATTGTCTGCTCTGTGGATCTCAGAGTCCTTCGCCAGTTTTTTCCGTAGAGAGGCAACCGATCTCTCCAGATGTTCTCTTTGTCTGGCATACTCCTTCTGTATGTCAGCATCCACACTGGCTGATTCCGTCTGAAAACACAAGCTCAGCCATTTAAGGAAGAACATTACCAGAGAGCACCACAAGCAGATGTCTGTATGTTTTAATGAATCAAGTTAAGAAAACTAATTTTTAACAAAGGTCCATAACTCCTGAAAAAGTAGGTCTAGTGTGTGCACTAATTTCAGTTACTCAATAACTTTATATCTTCTGGAAGTTAGCGGTACAGTGAAAAAATATTGGAGTACAATGCCAAGTTACAAAGTAAATAGTTATCTTAAACTACTATAACTTCAACCAGCCTAACTGACATATCGTGATGCTTGAAATTTCTTTACTCTTTATTTGTTCTTTGCTTATAGAGACGAAATCACAAATCATGTTTGAATGTACAAATGGAGCAAATGAATTTAGTCATAATAATTTTCAAATGTGCTTATGAACGCACATATCCTGTGTGAAAAGAGCGTTATATAACTGTGGTATAATAATAATAAAAAACACATGGTTAAACTTTATCCTTTGATAAAAAATATTAGAAAACATGGATCTGCACTTACAATATCTTCTTGAACATGTTTCTGATATAAGGCTTTAATGCTCTCTTTCAGCATCTTAGGGTCTTGGATGTATCCAACACAGTTGTGCAAGTCTGTCTTGAACCTCTTCACAACGGCCTCCTTATCACGTACCTGTTGAAACAAACATTCATCATATTTTTTATGAAATGATAAACAGTGGCACAAATCAAACATGTTTTCCTGACAGTCTGTTTTGGTCTATTAACGTAATCATTGTCTGTTACAATTGTAAAAGTTAGTTTTAATTCTGATAATGTACCAGGTTACATGGCATTTGATCTCAATCCAAACTCTGTGCTAAGGTAATCATTGATTTACCCATAGAGTGTTAACCCTTCGCTTGCTATTCGCGTCAATATACATACCTGTAAATAGTGAAGACCCAGATGAGACAGCTCCTGCAGGAGCTGTCTCATCAGGGTCTGCACTATTTACAAGTTGATTGTGCAACCAGTGCACTCCACAGCAGTGATTGCACAGCGAAATACTTGTACACAGTGAAGATATATGTAATTATACAACAGGGCATGGGTGAAGAAGGAGAAATGTATTTTAAAATTCAGTAAGAGAAGGGTTAACACTTAGATTATCAACATTCCTAACAAGAGTCGCGTGCGCCGCCAACACTCGTCTGATTTGGTACTTGTCCAGCTAAATTAAAACTTTTTGAAAAAATATAAAGGGCCATAACTCCAAAATTTTGAAATCAAGAGTTATGGGTCTTATGTAGGGACCTTCTCCTGAATGAGATCTACCCACCTGTAAAGTTTCATGTTGATACCTCTTATACTTTTTGGGTAATGAACTACATTAAAGTTTTTGCTCGCTGACGACAACACCAACAACTAAGCCATCAACAATGCCTATGACCCAGTGATCACAATAGCTTTACTTCGAAACAGACAAGCTAAAAACCTAGAATTTCAAAAGAAATAGAAGGTGCTCTTGTCACTATTGCTCATTATATTAGCATTGTATGTAAGTTCCTTACCCTTTGTCTTTCTTGATGCATCTCTTTATCTGTGGCCTTCAGTTTCTGCCTGAGCTCTGTGATGTTCAACTCTAGCTGAGTGTTGAGCTTGTCAAACCTGTCCAACTCACTCTCCATCTGTACAAACATGATATTCAAGTTAGGAACATCAATTAATGTCTATTATATTCTATCATCTTAAAGATGAAACTATTGCAAACATTCAGGTTGTCTAATGTGCATTAAAAGAAGTTAGCCAGCATACGTGAGAAAGGATTAAAGCCATAATATAACTTTCGATATTTTTTGTATTTTTTGGAAGAAGCCAGATGTGTCTATAGCCAAGTTTGAACTCTTAAAATTGTCCGCATGCAGAAATAAAGCAGAAATTAGAACATGTAACCAGTAATTAATGGCGTGATTAGCTCAGATAACCCTGGGTTAACATTTTCACAGTTTACGAACTGTGATGGTAATTCTTCAGTTACGCTCAGAATAAATCAGACAACTCAATGTAGTATATGTGTACGCACAGATGTGAATGATGTCATGCCATTGTGATGTGATAAACATACATGAAATGTGATCTCCCGATGCCAATCGAGATTGTTCATGGCACGCCGACATATTTTCAAAATGTTAACAATAGCTTGATAGTGTTATGACAACAGAATAATGAAAAGCACATTAGTTAGCCTAATACTTACGATCCATTAGATAAAATGGTGTTATTAATATAGATTCAATGGTTAATATTTGTATCAGGGATAATATATACATATTAGGCAATACGCGATTTTATCATAATTTTGAGTGATATTTTGACTTTAAAGTTATTGAAATTTGAAAGCAAATTGTAATTTGGCAAATTTTGGTCATTTATTTTAAGTACAAACAATTCAGAATGACTGAACATCTAACCAAGATACCAAAAGACATTAAAAGCTTGACCACATATGATTTCTGTGACAGCTAAGCACCACAATTGATGCATTTACCAGCCCAGACTCCTCTAGGAGCTTTCTGCATTACTTTTGTCCTGCATTAAGCTACCACCTGACTCTACCATCCAGACTTATACCGCTTTTAGGTGGTCGCATTAGAGGGGCTTTACTGTACCTGTGTTTGCATAGATTATTCTGGGCTAGCATGCCGAGAGTCAAGCAAGGACGATTGGTGTAGGTAATCCTTTTTTACCTCTTGTATCTGTTCCTTCATGTTCTTGATGTCTGTCTCTCTGGGCTCAATCTGTTTCTTCAGCTCTTTGATCTTGTAGTCCAGCACAAACTTGAACTTCTCAAGCTCCTGATTCTTCTTCTTCAAGTCATAGATGCGCTTTTCCTACAACAAACACACACACAGGGATATATGAACATGAAATAAACAAAGTATGTCGAACAATGGTTTCCTTTTCTAGATTGTATCAAGGGAAATGACAAGGGAAATGACAATCATAGGTAGACATGCTGGATGTCATACTAATAAAAAATACAGAGGAACCTGTCTATAGCAAACATATAATGAACAAGAGATGTAAAACATGTATAACCCCCCCCCACCACCACCAGACCCCCTGACCTTTGATCTAGTGACCTCAACTATAGAGGTCATCTAGCGGTCATGACTAATCACCACAGTAACTTTGAATATCCTAAGCCAAACCACTGATCATTTATTGATCTGAAAACATTTCACATATTAAGGTCATGGTGACCTTGACCTTTGACCTAGTGACCTCAACAACTTTAGGGGTCATCAAGTGGTCACAACCAGCTACCACAGCAAGTTTGAAGATCCCGAACCAAACCATTGAGCAGTTATTAATTGGAAATCATTTCATCAGTTAAGGTCATGATGACCTTGATCTTTAACCTAGTGACCTCAAAATCAATAGGGGTCATCTAGTTGTCATGACCAACCACCACAGCAAGTTTGAAGATCCTAAGACAAACCCTTGAGCAGTTATTAATCGCAAACTATTTCACCAGTTAAGGTCATGGTGACCTTGACCTTTGACCTAGTGACCTCAAAAATAATCGGGGTTATCTACTGGTCATGACCAACCACCACAGCAAGTTTGAAGATCCTAAGCCAAACCCTTGAGCAGTTATTGATCGCAAACCATTTCACCAGTTAAAGTCATGGTGACTTTGACCTTTGACCTATTGACCTAAAAAACAATAGGGCTCATCTAGTTGTCATGACCAACCACCTAAGCAAATTTGAAGATCCTAAGCCAAACAATTGAGCAGTTATTGATCAGAAACCATTTTACAAGTTAAGGTCATGGTGACCTTGACCTTTGACCTAGTGACCTCAAATACAATAGGGGCCATCCAGTTGTCATGACCAACTACCGCAGCAAGTTTGAAGATTCTAAGCCAAACCCTTGAGCAGTTATTGATCGGAAACCATTTGACCAGTTAAGAGCATGGTGACCTTGACCTTTGACCTAGTGACCTCAAAAATAATAGGGGTTATCTAGTGGTCATTACCAACCACCACAGCAAATTTGAAGATCCTAGGCCAAACCCTTGAGCAGTTATCGATCGCAAACCATTTCACCCTTTAAGGTCATGGTGACCTTGACCTTTGACCTAGTGACCTAAAAAACAATAGGACTCATCTAGTTGTCATGACTAACCACCTAAGCAAATTTGAAGATCCTAAGCCAAACCCTTGAGCAGTTATTGATCAGAAACCATTTTACCAGTTAAGGTCATGGTGACCTTGACCTTTGACCTAGTGACCTCAAAATCAATAGGGGTCATCCAGTGGTCATGACCAACTACCACAGCAAGTTTGAAGATTCTAAGCTAAACCCTTAAGCAGTTATTGATCGGAAACCATTTAACCATTTAAGGTCATGGTGACCTTGACCTTTGACCTAGTGATCTCAAAATCAATAGGGGTTATCTAGTGGTCATGACCAATCACCACAGCAAGTTTGAAGATCCCAAGCCAAACCCTTGAGCAGTTATTGATCGGAAACTATTTCACCATTTTAGGTCATGGTGACCTTGACCTTTGACCTAGTGACCTCAAAAACATTAGGGGTCATCTACTTGTCATGACCAACCACCACAGCAAATTTGAAGATTCTAGGCCAAGTCGTTTATTAGTTATCATTCGGAAACCATCGATCTACCGACCGACCGACAGACCGACCAACCGACCGACCGACCTACCGACCGACCGACCGACATGTGCAAAGCAATATACCCCCATTTTTTCAAAAGGGGGGTATAATAACCATGGGTGTATACAGGAGCAGGTGGTTGCTTAATGCAGGATGAAAGTAATGCAGACAGCAGGAACTTTCTGCATAAATTACATCCTGCTTTAAGCAACCACTTGTCTTAATACCCAAGAATAGGACTTATTTTGGATGGTAGTAAAGTTTAACTGTACTTGACAGATGACTTTAGGATTTTTATGAATCTTTCTAGATGAATTGTGAGAATAACCACAAAACTAGTGCATAAAGATTCTGCTGATGCAATAAGCACTGTCTGCGGACAGCGGACTCAAATATATGTCTGCAATATATGGAGAACTTTAACCTGATTTTCCAAGTCCAAAAGGCATTGGAATAATTCTGCCTAAATCTACCCAAGAGTCACGTAACGTGTGCGTAAGAGCTACATTATGATGTTTGAAACACATGCAAAGTTCTGTTGATACATGGCAAGCTGTTCTGATGACAGAGTCAGTAAGTCCAACGTGCCAAAAAAAAACTAACACCTAATTTTGGAAGTCAAGCTTTTAATGTAAAATTTTAAGTTAATAAAGGCCAATAAGTCTGCTTAATCCATCAAACAGTTGTGTACCCTTTACAAAGGAGGAGTACTAATGATGCTGAAGACATGTGCAAAATTCAAATAATACATGTGTAGTATGCACAATTATACTGAAATCCATTAAAGTTATGGCCTGGATCAGTAAGCAGGCCAGACGAAAGAAAATGAGGCGTACTTTGTCCTGTATGGTATCGTCCCTCTCCTGGATCTCTTTCTTCAGGCCTAGGATGTCCTTCTCCAGGTTACGGATGATGTTCTGCAGTTTGGCTGTTTCTGCCTGGTACTTCTTGATTTCTTCCTTATGATCATCTATCTCCTTCTGCAGACTTGTGAACTGGATAGAGAAAAAACATGTAACCAGATGGAGCCCAGAGGGAACAGTGTACCAGCTGTCAAACACCAGTGAAAACAAACAGGACTTCTATTAACCATTTACTCCATGAATATTCATGTAAGAAATAATTGCATCATGAATATCAATTGGATGCATTTTCATAACAGCATATGAGCACATACAATTTTGGCAATGACAGAAACTACAGAATTAGATATATTTCATAAAGCAAGCAGAGCGGACCCTGATCAAATGGCTCCTTCAGGAGCTGTCTGATCAGGGTCTACTTTGTTTGCAAAGGCATAAAAAGCTGCATTATGGAGTAAAGGGTTAAACAACACATTTGGAGCTTTTATAAGCGGGCGGCTGATGTATGTGGAGAGGTTTCTTTGGGAGTTTTCTGCATTACTGAATTTTTAATATATAAGCACAGAAAAAAGGTATGTATTACTTAAGCAAACAGTGAATATTCAGCTTGATATTATAGATAAGCACACAGAGCAGACCCTGATTAGACAGCTTGTACAGTAGCGTGTACAGTAGCTTGTACAGTAGCTTGTACAGAAGCTTGTACAGTAGTAGCTTGTGCAGTAGCTTGTACAGTAGCTGTCTGATCTGGGACTGTTCTGTTTGCAAAGGCATGAAAAGGCGCATTTATTAGGTACCTTAAAACTGTCAATTAGACTATTGAATACTTTGGAAAGTTGCATTAGAGAGGATTTTACTGTAATTTCTGACAAAGATAGTGTGTGATACAAGACTGTCCCTGAACGATAGATAACTATCAATGAACACTTCTTCACTTCAGAACAAAATCTGTGCAAATCATAAAATTGACAGCAATATAATATCTAACAGTTAGTTAGAAATTGACAGCCAATATAATATCTAACGGGGGGAAATTGACAGCAATATAATATCTAAAAAAAAACTTGTAGTCAGCCTATGTTAAGTTCCAATCCAATATATACATGGGTTGCTTAGATATGGCCTCAATAGCTCTTGCATGCATAAATTTAACAAACTCAGAATTCCAATAAGGGCCATAATTTGCTTAACCCTTTCCTCCATAGGCTATTTTAGACCCCACCCTCTTTGAATAAATCTACCCAAAAGGAGCATTTACTAGAGAAAAGTAAATTTTTAGAATTTTGTAGTTTGAAACCATTGTGATAAATATAGCATTTGCTCCTATAGGAGCAAATGCTCTATTTATCACAATGTTTTCATGAAGTGGTTATTACAGAGGTTTAGAAAGGTGTATTCATGGAGGAAAGGGTTAAACTGCAACCCACACTGTGACAGTTATATGACGTGTATAGGATTGTAGGTTTGAGGTCTGAAAATCTTTAAGTTTTAAGCCCCAATCCAAGACATGCATGAGCTCATGAAGCCTTGCACATAAAACTTCAACCAGTGCTGGTGTTGACATCACAGTGAGTACAATAACCCTCCTTTATACTTCAAATAGTCAAGCTAAAATTAATAAGTATACATTGTTGTTTCATATAAAATTATTTTTAAAACTTTATTGCAATAAATGATAATTAACATTGATCAACTCACCTTCTTCTTCATGATTCCTGTTTCACCCTTAAGTCTCATGTTAGCCTCCTTTTCATCACGAAGTCTGCGTTCATACTTGTTTTTGATGTCCAGGATCTCACGGTCAGCATCTTCTTCTATTTGTTTCTTTGTTTCTTCATATTCCCGAGTCTGCTGCCTTGTTTCATCATTAGACTACATGGAAAGGAAAGTATTTGATAAATTCTCATTTTATACTGAAATCTGTAGATAATTTCATAACACTGATGCAAGAAATCATTGAATATTCTGATAATTGTAATAACTAAGGCATTTTGATAAAAGCAAACCATAATACTCTTATAATGATATTCTAACCGTATTGATGAAATATTATGAAGTTACAAGTAGTTTACAACTTCTATAGTAAACAGCAACACAATATACACCAGCTGTACAACTCAAAAAAACTTGTTATATTTTTGCAAACAGTTTAGACTTAAACGAGATGCCAACTGTTTGACACTCTAATTGCATTTTTCAACAGAAAGCAGAATTATCACTACAGGTGATGAATACCCCCACACAGCAGCCTTGATCCCAATTTGCAGACAGACTGACCAACCCCCGACCGACCACCTGCCCGAACGAATGACCAACAGGCAGACTGATTCTAGTATACACCCTCAAACTTGGTGGAAGTATAATGAAAGAGAAAAATAAACTCTGAATTTGAGGATGATAATTATTTTGTAAATACTTATTAAATGTAAATAATGTAGTTACAACTGTTTTGAGCTAAGATATAGAAATCCTGTTACTCCAAGAGATGATTTCATAAATACAATATATCCACCATCAAGTTCCCGTGATAAGTTCTGAATCAAATTGCTGTTTAACCCATTCCCATATAGGCTATTTTTTTATCCAACTACCGGTACTTTGAAGAAATCTACCGAAAAGGATCATTAACTAGAGAAAATATTTTTTTTAGAATTTTGTAGTTTGAAACCATTGTGATAAATAGAGCATTTGCTCCTATAGGAGCAAATGCTCTATTTATCACAATGGTTTCAATAGGTGATTTTTACAGAGGCGTAGAAAGGCGTATTTATGGAGGAAAGGGATAAAACAGTTACCTGTTCAAGTTTTGTAGTCATCTCCTGTATCTTGGTCTCATAGTACTCTGTGAGCTCCTCAAGTGCCCTCTGCTTGCTCTCTTCCATCTCTAGCAGTTGGCGATCATACTCTTCCTGCATCTTCATCATCTTGGCCTGCTGTTCCTGGAACTTCTCATACTCCAACATCAGCTTTTGGTTATTAGCAGACTCTATTGAAAAAAGTGAGAAAAAATAGTTGAAAACTCAAAGTACAACCCTTTACTTATAGACACCATTGGAAGCCTTTGCAAACAGAGTAGACCCAGATCACATGACTCCTGTTGGATCTGTCCGACCACGGTCTGCTCTCTTTGTTCATCCAGTCATATAGATCTGATTCTACATTTTCTGTCATGGCTAAAATGTTTTGTGTTCATATGCTATTATAAAAATTTAGTTAATACATATTCATGACATCATTACTTCTTATTTGATTATTTATCAAGTAAACAGTTTAAGAGAGATCACACTATTGATTTATATCTTATAAAAACACAAAACAAAGTACGTTGGAAAAAATGTGAAGCTTGGACCCAAATATCTCTTTTATAAATATCAGATTACATCCTCTATGTGTGCCTTTTTTCCAGGACCAAAATAATCATTTCTTTCTTATAGAATGTGTGACTAAAATACTTACCAAGGTCAGTCATTTCCTTGCTGTGTTTTTCCATCAGTTCTGCCAATTCTTCCTCATGTTTAGCCTCTTCTTTGTCTTTTTCGGTTTTCAGCACCTACAAGATAAGTTTCAAACATTTTGGTTCAATTACTTTTTCATAATCTGTTTTTAAAAAAAGTTGTTCGATGTATAATGAAACCCTTTGCACATGGCACTAATATAGATGAGGACATGACATCCCCAGATTCCATATCTAAAGAATATTGTCAAACATTGTTTGCTAGTTTTCCATCTAGAAGTTGAGAACCAAAGAACATGCTTAAAATCTGTTATTCTAAGAATAATATGTGGTCTCTCAGCAGGATGTCAGCTCTTGAGGGTTGACTACACCAAATGATAAACATTTTTAGCTTGTCTGTTTTTCGAAAAAAACAAAACAAGCTATTATTGTAATACTGGCGTCCACATTGTCATTGTTGTCGTCCGGAAACTTTAACATTGGCTATTACTTCTTTACTATTAATGCAAATCTTATGAAACTTCACACACTTGTTCACCATCACAAAGGCTACAATAACCAGACAAATATTGGCAATTTGGCACTCACATGTGGTGCTCTTGTTATCATCAAATGATAAAATTTTTGCATACAATGCCTACTCCACTACTATATTTTGTGTTATAATTCAACAGTATAAAAGCAACTAACCTGGTTTTTGGTCTTTAGTGATTCCATTTCCTGGATGAATTTTTCTGTAAGCTCTTTGATCTTTTCATTGTAGTTCATGTCCTTAAGCCTCAGCTGGTACCCGTTCTCCATTTTCAGCTCATCCACTCTGGTTTTCAGCTCACTCATCATGGCATTCTTCTCCTCTAGGTCACTCTTGGTGATGAGGATCTCCTCTGCCCATCCGACCTCCTTGTCGCGTTTCACTCCACGGCCCTCCTTGTCTTGTATCTTCCAGAGAATAATGGAGGCATCTTCTGACACTGAGACAAGAAACTGGTCATCATAGGTGATTTTCATCTGGAAGAAAAATATAAAATAGTCCAACATGTTTGTTTTGTCTTAGAAAGGTATGTGGCATATTTTAGAATTGTACATAATATGTGACTAGTTTCCTAAATCTCATACTCTCAATGAAACCATACTTATTAATATTCTCAGAGGCAATTTAAATAAGTGCCAAAGAGATAGGGTTGAACAGAAAACAATTATCATATACGTATATATATCATATACGTATATATCATAAACCTCTCTATAACGACCACTAAATTGTGTTAATTAGTTAGTATTTAGGAGAGGTGGCTGCTTAAAGCAAGGTGAAAGTAAAACTGAACGCTCCTATAGGAGCGTTCTGTTTTACTTTCACCTTGCTTTAAGCAGCCACCTGCATTAAACACAAAATAATTTATGCAATTTAGTGGCCGTTATAGAGAGGTTTTACTGTAGACAAACCAAAACCAGTATCCCTCTGCCTTTGGCAGGGGATAACAACTTTTAATACCTTTACAGAGTACACACTAATCCAACAGTTCCTATAGGGGATGTCTGATTAGGGTCTGCTCTATTTTCTTAAGGAATTTTATAGAACACATTCTACAAATTTCTGTCATGGCCTAAAGTTCCATAATTAATGAGGCATTACAAAAAATTAGTTAATGAAGTGATAAATTGTCACATAAATATTCATGAGAGAAAGGGTTGGTTATCTCCTTCACTGCCAATTGTGAATCTGAGATTACATTTGTGAACAGTTTGGATCCAAATGAGAACAACAAGTAAATTGGCATCCCATCCAGATACAGTCTGTTTCATGTTGTGATTCTGTTTCTGAAACAAACAAGAAGAAAACTCAAACATAAAAATTGAAGTAGGTGTCATATTTTGCAGACCACAATAGTGGTGAAAGAAGTTAAAAGCAGCTCATACCTTTGTAATTTGACTTCCATGACCTTGCAGTTCCTGCCATTCCCCAGGTATTGTCAATGGGAACTTAAGGGACCACAAAGTACCCTTGGCAGTACCAGCAAACAACATCCTGCCAGAGTGGGACAAAGCCACATTACTAAGAGTGGTTTCTGTAGCATCCACTTCACGTAAAATCTGAAAAGAGAAATAAGTCATTTAATCCTTTCCCTGTTGAATATCATGTCTGAAATAATATGGACACAAGAGTTTTTGGTATTGGTAGAAACTGTAGAGTCAGATCTATTTTGATATAATTCCATAAGCAAACAGAGCAGATCCTGATCAGAAGGCTCCTACAGGAGCCATCTGATCTGGGTCTACTCTGTTTGTAAAGGTGTGAAAAGGTATTTGTATGATGGAAATTGTTAATATGGAAAAGTCAGTCAAACAGGGAGAGCCACATAAATCATATTCATTATGTACATGAATTAATCACACAGATTCAAAACAACACCCAGTCAATAATAAACAAATTTCATGTTCAGTTGAAATTTATTTAATTGACCATAAGGAAATAATCATTATCCTATGGAAAATTTAAGGAGAAGGACCATATAATATAAACCTGCTGGTACTGTTGTTTCATAATATATCTAAACAAAATATTATGATGGACAAATATGGTATATTCTTCAAACTTTCTCCATTTTCATAAAATTTACAATATAAAAGAAAAAATGTACCTGTGAGTCTGATATTTCCTTCAGAGTCTTATCTGAGCCAACAGCAAAAGTGGTCTTGCCATCAGGGGTGACAGCCACACCTGTGTAGTGGCAGGACTTGAGAACGGACTCTCCGACTCTCTTGCCAGACATTGTCTCCCACTCATACACAGCACCGTCCAAACCACAGGACACTATCTTGCTGTCATCAGAGCTCCAGATGAGGGACTTCACCTTGCCATTGTGACCTTTGAGGTTGGCTACATTCTCAAAAGTAATGGTAGAATAGATCTGGATGACATTGCCATGTACAGCTGCAAACAGGTTACCACCATTGCTGAAGGCACACTGAAACAAATGGTAACATTCATGATGAAATAACTCCAAGTAGGAAACAAATTATAGCACAAGTCTAAGAGCTTGGTTGTTTTTCATGCATTCTATTAAAAGAAATTCTTTTCAAAATGTTTAATGACATGTATATACTTTCAGTATGGATACTTTTTGGAACCAGTTTGGATCCTGATGAGATGCAAATGGGTGTCTAATCACAAATGAAACTATTTATTGGCTGTTAGACACAACTGAAACTATTTATCGGCTGTTAGACACAACTGAAACTATTTATCGGCTGGTTGACACAAATGAAACTATTTATCAGCTGTTAGACACAACTGAAACTATTTATCGGCTGGTAAACACAAATGAAACTATTTATCGGCTGGTAGACACAACTGAAACTATTTATCAGCTGTTAGACACAACTGAAACTATTTATTGGCTGGTAGACACAACTGAAACTATTTATCGGTTGTTAGACACAACTGAAACTATTTATCGGTTGTTATACACAACTGAAACTATTTATTGGCTGGTAGACACAACTGAAACTATTTATCGGTTGTTAGACACAACTGAAACTATTTATCGGCTGTTAGACACAACTGAAACTATTCATTGGCTGTTAGACACTCCTGTCAAGTATGTGGAGAAAAAGGAAAACATCTGCTTAAGAAATTGAAACAGGAAAATATTGACAAATTATAACTGCTCATCATACCAAATTGTTAATGCAAACAGGGAGGAAGATTTACCACTTTTGTTTTTCATTAGGATATGAAGGATTTGCCATTACCTCTCTGCATCCTCTGATTGTGAACTCTTTGAAGGTCCTGATGTCATCAATGAGCAGGTTCATGAGTCTTAGTTTGTCGCTGAAGCCAACCAGAATGTACAGACCAGATGGATGAAGGGCAATGCTGTAAGCTTCCTCAGCAAACTCCCTGTACAACTCCAGGTTGCTGGAAATATATCACATAGTCTCCTAAACATCTTGAAGACATCAACAGTAAAGTTTTCAAAACAAATACCTTTTTATGGGTAGAGGCTCAAATCACTGCATTAAGTAACTGCTATTCAGATTTGGCAAAACTTCTCAAACAGTGTCATTAATATCAAACATGTTGTAGAATTATTAGATTTAGATGTTTGATAATTAGAATAAGTTAACATACCATGTTTCATAGTTCCAAACTCTGACAGACTTATCCATGGAACAGGAGGCAATAAGTGGCTTCCTGGCACATACATCCAGACCCATTACCTGACCATAGTGGAAACTCTGGGCAAGAACCTCAAATGATGCCTGGTCTCCCTATGTAGAACAAAACAACAGTCCCGATTTATAACATTTGATAACGGGCTAAAAATACTTCATTTTGCATACCGGAATAAACTTGTCTGTTTTAAGTGCCACCTCAGAAAAGACGAAATTTAGTGTTTTCCTAGTTTTTGCAAGGTATTACTAGTACTTAATATTCAGTCACCAAGTATCAAAAATGAAATTAAGAGAACTGTCAGTATTAATTCAATATAAAATCTTGAAAAGTTACCATAATTTGATACTCCAGCTAATTATAACTACAGACTCTGCATAGGACTTTAGTGTGTTAACTATGTACCTTTCCAATGTCAGCACTGGACAGCGTGATGTAGTACAACTGGTTTAGATCAGTGCTCGCCACCAAAGTCTCCTCAGACGGACTGACAGTTAGGCTGTTAATAAGTTGCTGCTGAGCCTTGGATGGATCTGCACTGTTGAGGTCTTGTGGGATCTGTGCACATGAAATTCAAAATTGAAATTTTATCTGCATCAGGCAAAAATATCAAACAATAATGAAACGATTAAAAACATCTTTAAGCTCAGTGAACGTTAGTGCTTTTTATCTTCTCATAGCACAGTATTCACCATTAACAAATATGTTTTGTACACAGATATTTCTAGAGATGTAATGTATGTAACAGATTATTTCAACTTAAGTACAACAAAGGCATATCTATTTAAATTTTAACCCTTTACTCCAGAAATACGCCTTTCTATGCCTTTGCAAATAGAGTAGACCCAGATCAGATGGCTCCTATTGGATCCGTCTGATCAGGGTCTGCTCTAATTGCTTATGATATACGATGATATAGATATAATTCTATACTTTCTGCCTAAACTAAAATTTCCTGTATTCATGTGCTATAATAACAAATTAATCTAATAAATATTCATGATGTCATTATTTCTTACATGAATATTCATGGAGAAAAGGCTTAACAAAGAGAACAAAAGGCTTTTTTTCATCACTGCACTTCTGCTGTTTGTGAAGATATCATTTCATGATATCAACAAAAGCAGTACATGATACATATGCCAATCAATTAATACCATACATGCATGTACCTTTATTTCACGTGCTTTTTTGAAGAAATCCTTATCATCTGTTTTCTCAAACAAATGGACGACTCCAGGTCCACAGGCACAGGCAAATCCTTTTGAGTAAGAAACAATGGCAGAGATTTGTGGTGGTCCTGACAGGTGATCCTCTTCACCAGGTTTTCTGAAGAAAAGAAATTATATACATGTACAATTAAAATGCTTCCAAACTAAATTCAAAAATAGTGTGCTAAGCATGCATCTTTAAAGCTTTTACTAATTTTACACACATGCAGCAAACTCAAACTGACTTTGTGCTGTATACTGGTGTGGCAATTGATACTGAAACCTGGTGAATGAACAAATCCATACAGGACAATTTAGAAAAACCTGTCCAATTTACCAAACGTTTATAACAGGATTTAACTCTCCCAATAACCAAGGCTGAATCAATAAGGTGCATTTTGTTTTCACTAGTCTTACTGTTTTAAGTTTATTTTTAACCCACTGACTGGTCAAAAAAGAAACAAAATCATGTATCTTGTTCCAACTTTTATCCTTTCATTATGCATTTTGTTAAGGTTTATGTTGAACATACATGGCAAGCATGTCTTTCTATATGAAATTCCCCTATTCAGATTTATTTAGCGAATCCGTCTTTAGCTCGATCTTAATTTTGCTTGTACTTTCAAACCTTGTACCACTTTCAGATCTTTGTTTTATATGTTGTCATTAGGACTGCATATATTTTTGAAATGTCACACTGTATGCATTTAAATTATGGGCAAAAACTGAAGAAGTATACCTTGTTATCTATAGTAAACCAGACAGATTTTACAAAATCATTCTGTATGGAATTTTCAGTTCAGCGGGGTCTAACATAGTTTTGCACATGTCTTTGCATCACAAAGTCATGCAGTTCAATACCCACTAGTGATTCAACCTAAATATAATAATGTATAAAAAAAATTTGAGGCAAAACACATTTTAATATGTAGCCTGATCTTTAAAGAACTCATATTTATAAAGTATGCAAAAAAGTTTTGAATTAAAAATAAGAAAATTCTGTACATACTTTTCCTTATCAGCCAAATTGAATTCATGTTTCATTTCACCAGCTTCAAAGAGCATCAGTCTTCCACTGTCTGTACCAACAATGACCCTCTCCTCAGATACCCAAGCATGACAGAGATAGTTTTGTGGCTCAACCTTCTGTATGTTGAAAGTTTTCAGATTTCCTTCACTGTAGCGGAAATTCTTGAATATACCATTTCCAACTACACAAAGTTGGGTATTATCTTGGGGATTGAAGCTGACCTGATTTATAGAAATAAACAATGTTTAACAGTGACAGGCAGAAACAGACTAATGTTTTTCAAATAGTAATTTTAAATAATTACCACACAAATTAAACTTTAAGTATTTTTGTCCTACTGTATTATCATGGTTATTTAAATCAATTCCAACGATAATCAAAGATATGATATAAATTAATATCCTTGTATAAATGTGCTAACATAAACTTGATCAGGAATAAACACTGATATAAAAATAGTATTTTCAATAAAGAATATATTTGTAGCATATGGCATAATTACCTGATACACTGGTGGATTAGATTGTGGGTTTGAAGTCTTTGTGACTGCCATCACTTTGGATTTTTCCCATGTCCAATACAGTAGTGTGTAATCTGGCTTTCCACCCTGGGCAACCAGATACTTTGAATCTGGCGAGAATGCAAGGCTGACATATTCATTTGAAGTGACATCAGCAGAGGTTAGAACCTTTCTTTTTCTCAAACTGTGGAGGTCATATATAGTTATGGTTGGCTTTTCAAGCTTCTCTGCAATAGCTACATATCTCCTGTTAGGGCTGACGGCCAGGGCTGTCATGCCCTCACTCTTATCGGTGCCAGGTATAAATTTCTGCACCTTCTGGTCAATGTTGTACAGGATGCAGTTGGCCCCCGAGGGGTACACAATAGTTTGCTCATCATGGTAGCAAATGTTTCCACTCACGCCCGACTTCAGGCCAAAAATATGCCTGGCCTGGGCGATTGCTATAGCCATTTTTCACTGGAAATCTCCCCCTATTTAAAACAGAAAATATAACATAAGTTTAAGAACAATTGAGGTATTTAATTAAGTTTAAGAACAATTGAGATATGTAATTATACTAAACCGAACTTAATTTTTTTTTTGTAAAACTATTTTCCTTGCATAACTTTTAATATTTTAGAAAAATTCATAGAAACCGGTAAATAATAGTTAACATTAACCTACCAGTTTGAATGAATTATGTTGTACAATCTAAAAATTGTTGCCAAAACAGCTCAAAGCATGATAAATATATCATATTAGGAGCCCATCTCTTAATATTTCAACTGTTCAGTTGCCAGTTTCAATACATGATATTTATGCATTTTGTAAGAGAATTGCTAAAAAGTGCTAAAGTGAAAAAAAATAGTGCTTAACTAATATATTGATCAATTTACAAAGTTGTGGGCATATACAGCATGTGAATTGCCCCACGCACAAAAATGTGTATTGGCTATTGAGCAACCAAATTCAACAAAACCAGATTTAAATAGTTTTCACCACACGCTTGGTTTAGTACTTTCATGAGCATTGTTGGTATATTCCAACAAGATATTTATTTAATACTATGTCTCGTCAATAACTGCTGGGGTTTAACACATATTAATCTATGTTTAATGTTGTTTTTATTGACATTTCCCTTCTAAAATTGTGGGGGGAATTCAGTTTGTTCCATATACTACAATTTGTCATTATGAACAATACTCAGCATTATGGCTAGACTGCACTTTACCTGTACGCAACCTGCATAAACAATAATGGTCACAACTTGGGTGGGGTTTGGGATAATAACATGATACAGGGATTTTTTTCCCTATATAACTGGTACCATAAAACGGACCCTGTCACAATTTGAAACGGACCTTCACAATTTACAAGCAGGGTCCGTCGGACCCATTCACAAAGCTGTTGAATTATTTCACAATCGGCCTTTTACTTTGTACTTACACCGATTTTTTCACCAATATTTACATCGCTATATTCCCCTTTGCAAAGTTTTGTATCTCAAACGGTTTCTCGGGATAAAGTCCGAGGTATTCGAATTTCGTATCGCTTTTCTTTGCACGTCTTGGACGCTTTTACAAGAATATGAATAAAACGTATGCGTCTCGATTCGCAAATTTATATTCGGCCAAAAATTCTTTCAAAGGGTGATTCAAATTGTAAAAATGTGCAGGCGATATATGCCTTCAAATTATTTTTGTATGGTTTGATATTAAAAAGCGTTCGCGAAAGTTACTGATACTACCCGGTATGTGGAATCAGTTTTTAAAATTCATTTCAAACCACACGTGTTTTATACCGGCCTAAAACCGTTACTTCGACACAGTATGATTGACAATTATAGTTCCAAGATGAGAATATTTGCTTATTTGTTTGTGTATTCCCCTTAAACAGCTAAATTTAACCACCTATCCAAATTTTCACAATTTTTGTAAAAACACAGATACTTTTTTCACAATTTTTGCCAAAACGACGCTAATTTTTCACAATTCAAGGGGTACCGGACCCATTCACAATCCCAGGAAAAAAATCGCTGTGATAATAAATGATCCAGGCTCTTATTCTGCTCTGTGTTCTCTGCATTAAAAGCAAACGTTTGTCAAAGTGCTCGTACACATACTGGTAAAGTGCAGTAGTCCCACCATTTGCTTGCCTTTGATAATTTTGATTAATGAAAAGCTGGTATGTTACAAAAACACTCTCAACTGTCAAAGACAAATGTCTTATGAAACTGGAATTGAATGGAATGTGATTAACACATAGTTCACATAGTTCTTCAGCCGGATATGGGATGATCCCCATATAAACACTTGGTTTCTTAGGCTGTTTTCATGGTGCTTCCTCTATTGGTTGTAGCTTTACAGCTGGTCCGGGTATGGTTGAGTACTCCCCGTCAGTCTTCTTTAATTTGCGCGTACTGTATTCTTATGTTTGCATTTGTGGATTCACTTAATTATCACTGCACTAATTGTCTGTCCCTAGAGTCTCTGTTTGCTCATTATTTTTTAATTATCTTCTTTTTTTTTTTTTTTTTTTTAGACAGCAATAACCACTTATCTCAGGCAGATCTTGCACTTACTTCGCAAGTAATATCAATTTAGGCATTCAGGTCTAAATTTGTCCTTACCCCCAACCCAGTTCTCATTTAGCCTATGTTTAAATGTGTTGACGGTAGGTGCTGTCACGATTGGTTCAGGTAAATTATTCCATTGATCGACAACCCTACGGCTGAATGAACATCTCCTAATTTCAGTGCGTGACCATTGCTTGTAAATAGCTTTTGAATTTCTCCTAAGCTGGGTGGCATTTAGACCAGGGAAGAATTTGTCTCTATTTAAATGTACATGCCCATGCATTATTTTGTATGTTTCCAATAAATCTGCCCTTGTTCTTCTGTACTCTAGGCTAGGTAAGCCTAGCTCCCGTAATCTATCTGAGTATGATAAGCTTGTGATGCCTTTTATCATACGTGTTGCCCTTCGCTGCACATTTTCCAAGGATTTTTTGTCTTTTTTTAATCTAGGAGACCAAATGGTTGAAGCGTATTCTAGATGGGGTCTTACAAGGGATTTGTATAATGTTAAAAACATATCATTTGACATGTAGACAAACGATCTTTTGATTAGTCCCAGATTCCTATTGGCTATCTTTATTTTTTCATTTATATGTTTGGAAAATGTGAGTTTCGGGTCAAAGTATACCCCTAGATCTTTCTCGAAGTCTACCTCCGAAATTTCTTGGATACAGTCATTACTGTCTTTGATGTAATATTTGTCGCTCCAGCTGCTATTTTTTGTCCCTATATGTAGGGATTTGCACTTGTTAATGTTAAAGAGCAGTTGCCATTTTTTTGACCAGGAGCAGGCATTGAAGATATCATCTTGTAATTTAACAGCATCATTTGGTACACTAATTTCCTTATAAATTTTAGTGTCATCTGCGAACAGTCGTGTTATGCATGTGATAGCTTCCGGGAGGTCATTTATGTATATTAGAAACAATACCGGGCCCAGGACACTTCCCTGTGGAACACCACTCATGACTGGTGCCCACCCTGACATTTGCCCATTTACCAAGACTCTCTGCCTTCTTTGATTCAGAAAACTCTTTATCCAACTGAACAGCTGGCCTCGAATGCCGTACCCCCATATTTTTTTTAACAGCCTATGATGTGGGACCTTATCAAAGGCTGCCTTAAAATCTAGGTATATGACGTCGACTTTCTTTCCGTTGTCCATTGCTTGAGACCAGTCCTCTATACATTCTAGTAACTGGGTTACACATGAATATCCACGTCTAAATCCATGTTGGTACTGGGATAATATATTATTTTCCTCTAGATGTCCTACTATACTATTCCGAATAAGTTTTTCCATAATTCTACAACATATTGACGTTAGACTAATCGGTCTATAGTTCTCGGCTTTTTTCCTGTTTCCGGTTTTAAATATTGCTGTTACGTTGGCCTCCTTCCATTGTTTGGGTAGACAGCCCTCCATGATGGATTTAGTAAAGATCATTTTCAATGCCGGGATTATAGCTGTTGCACATTCTTTCAACATTTTCGGATGAATTTTATCTGGTCCTGCAGCTTTATTTGAATTGATGTTGTTTACTTCCTTAGTAATATTTTCTTCTGTTATTTCTATTGTGCATAACAATGGAATTTGTCTGTTGTAGACGAAATCTGGTATATTCTGTGGATCTTCATTTGTAAATACACTGGCAAAATGTTTGTTTAGTATCTCAGCAATTTCTTGGTCTGTTTCAGTCAGTTCACCATTGTTTCGTTCCAATGGGCTTGTGGATATAGAGGTTTTCGTGTTTCTTCTTACAAACTTCCAGAATCCTTTGCTATTAACTTTACTATTTAGTGCTACCTTTTCTTCAAACTCGTATCTGGATCTTTTCATTTCGTAGTTGACCTTGTTCCTAGCTATTTTATAGTTGTTGTATGAGATATGATTTTTGTTATGTTGGTATTTAATCCATTTTCTTCTTTTAGCTTTTATTGCTGCTACTGCCTGTTTGTCAACAAAGGGATTTCTATGCCTTGGAACGTTCACTTTAGACTTTGGTATGTTGTTTTCTGCCACTATCATTAATATTTCAGTGAATTTATTCCAACAGCATTGAACATCCTTCTGTAGTACCTTAAACCAGTCAGTTTTTTCTAATTCTTTCCTCATGTTGGTGTAATTACCTTTAGAGTATATGAATTTATTGCTGTTATTCTCTCGAATTGTTACATAACAGTTGTATTTGAATTTCATTAAAACATGGTCGCTTTTACCTAAACCTGGGTTGAATTCTAAACCGTTCACCATGTTTTCCTCATTAGTAAATATCAGATCCAGCAACGACGGTCTTTGGTTTTCACGGAACCTTGTAGCACTGTGCACATGTTGATATAGAAACATGTCTTTAATACCTTCTAAGAACACTGAACTTGCATGATTTGCACCTTTGCTTGATGTCTCTTCATGCCAATTTATTTCTGGAAAATTAAAATCTCCAAGCATCAGAAGGTGGGAGCAATTCTCTTTATGTATATTCTTCATTTCTTGTATTAACATATTTACACTTTGTACATCACTATTCGGACTGCGATATATACAGCCGATTAACAGTCTATCGCTGTTTTTTAGACTTATCTCACACCATACTGAGTCCTGTTGGGGTTGGTCTAATTTTACCTCATGAGCTCCTATATCTTTCCTTATGTATAAGAATGTACCTCTGCCGTTATCCTTCATAGATACAAACATGTCATATTCCTCTATTTGATAAGTTTCTAAAATTATGCCAAAATTTGTATATTTAGGATAAACCTCTGTTAAAGCTATTACATGGGGATTAGACTCCGAGATTTCTTGTTTGAGCTCAATCATTTTAGTTTTACTCAGGATGTCAGCATTTGTGTAGATAATGTCTATAAATGAATCATTATTACAAAACTGTGAATTGTTAAAAGATATATTCTTTCTGTTAGTGAAAGAATTAACTGCCACCGGTTTAAAAGATCTGCCCTCTTTTGGGCTAAAACACTTATAATTCACACTGCTTCGGGGTAGCATATCCTGCATTTGGCTGGGAGCAATCTATTCCTCCAATCACTGTTTTATCCATAGCTATTGTTTCTTCCGCCATAGCATTCTCCATTGCATTAATGTGTTGTGCTATTGGCGATATTGGATCTTCCCTTGTACCACTAGCTTCTTCCTGGCCGGTTGTCTTAACCGGATACTTATGTTTTAGTTTTATTTTCCTATCATTTCTCTGTTCAATAGTGAGATCCTTGGATATTACTACTTTTTTTAAAATGCCATCAGTTCTATCCTTAATGTATCTTGCACTATCTAGAAGCTGTTTCCTCTGTTTCCGGTTCTTGAGAATGAATTTAGCTGGTCTCGGTTTGGTCACTCTGTCTTCGTTTTTCTTACCAAGACGATATGAAGTTTCTATTTCTAGCTGAGGTATTTCGAGTGAGGAAGCAAGTGTTACTAGTTTACTTTCGTCATGGATTTTGTTATCAGCTCCAAGATCGCTGTTCCCTTCCGGTAGATTAAAAACCACAATGTTGAGCTCCCTTCGTCTACGGTCGTCCATTTCTCTGGTTCTCTCCTCTACCAGATTTCTCACTTCCGTTTTGAGGTCCTTTGTTATTTCATCTTTTACGGTATGAATTTCATCGTTAATAGTTTTCTTTGTTTGTATTTCTAGCTGGTCCATTTTTGTTTCTAGAGAATTTAGCCTTAGCTCTTGCTTTTCATTTAGTTCCCGAAGGTTTGTATCAATTCTTTCCAATGTCGGCGTGATCGTTTTGCAACTTTTGCATTTCCATCTGTAATCGTCGACCTCGCCACTTATGATCAGTACACTAAAAGCTCGTTCAGACAGGCCAGTGCATGTTTTGCAAAATTTTAGTTTACACCCTTCACACGGGGTAAATGTACTGTTCGAGACCTCATTATTGCATCTTGAACACTTCATTTGTTCAGGACTTTTGACTAATTCTTGCACCCTTTTTTTAGTTGTATTCGCCTGAGTGTTCCGATATGACCTCTTGATAATTGGGGTACTAGTCATAATAGACATGTTGGGTACAGGTTGAGTCATGGTAGAGGGTAGAATGAGAGTCTAATATTAATGTACGACTTTTGTGACGGCAGGGCAGTCCCTACAACATCACTCGTCTGCTTACTTTTGCTGCCCACTTTCCAATATTTTAAGCAACCATTTGCTGGCTAAAGTGGAGTCAGGGTGGACACCATCCACGAGCGGCTGGGGATTAAGGGAGTACCGTGTCCGAGGTTGGGCTTGACCTCTTCTCCTTCTATCCCTCCTGCTCTTAACCAGGTCCTGATAGAATTTCGGGGAAGTGTACCCCAGCTGTAAATTTAATTCCCTAACTCTCTCATTCAGGGCAGATACTTGCTCATGAATTTGAGTGTCACTGATTGATTGCCAGTTGGGGTCCCCTCTTAACCTGTTCCAGACCTGGGTAAAAATAGGCGGGATTTCTAGTATGCCAATGTCTACCTTATGTATTTTCTTCAAAGTGATAATTTCTAAAAGTTCACTATTTATGTTGGATATTAATTCATTTGTGTTGGTGTATCTTGCTGTTATGAAATTTCTATTTTTTGTGGTGACATCACATGTTAGGTGCCAAAACAAAATCAGGGTCTTTTTGCTTTTATTCTGTTGTGCATAAAGTACAATGTGGCGTTGCAAAAATCGTACACCCTCCCTGGTCCTTCTGCCACCCACACAAAACCAGTGCAATTCAGGGATATTCGTTGAATTTAGATTTTCTATTTCCGGTTTCAGATAGTTGCCCTTGCTATCCGATATGATGATGATTTGATCATATGCGGATGGACCTAGACTATCACCCTTTTCTTCTATGTATTTCCTTGCTCTTTTTGTTTCTCTTTCTGCCATATGATTCTTTGTGTTATGAATCTATTTTTATAAGGGTTATAGCAGTATCCTTTCCTACTTACAAGAAATTTCCTTAATATGAGAAGGTAGAGATTTTACACTTAGTTATTCTTGCTGAACACGATATGTTAGCAAAATATAGCTGTCAATACAATTCTCTTTCTAGCTACACCGGGTGGCAGAGCCGTCTCCGCTACACTATGGTGTTATCAATTTTCCTAATTATTGTTAACTATATTACACCTGATTATATTGAGAAATATTACGTGTATTTTGTGTCGAGAATATATTATATGACAAGTAATAACCTATATTATTATGATGGTAATAAGGGAATATTTTAAGCAATCATCGGTCTAACAACAATTTCTTTTTATTTAAATGACCTTTAGGTTAATCTGTAATTTATTTTTTCCTAAACACTCACTATAGCACCATGCAGCTAGCATATAATAATATAGGTCCCTTGTTTGTTATACCGCTAGGCAGAGCAGTCTCCGCTACATGCGATTGGGTGGGGTATATCTACACCAACTGCACTATGTTACCGTGAGCATATATGACTGTGATAAGAGTTACAGCAAAATTTATATTTAGTCTATGTGTCTAATGACAAGGATATTCCTATAAATTAGCAGTGAAGGTGCTAGAATGATCTGAAATCTATTTCATGGAACCTGGAAAAAAGAATTTTTTCCTATTTTACCTGTTGGTGCATCTGCAACATATTTACATCGACATCACATAGTAGCACAATATAGCCAGCAATAAACAATCCCTTACTTGTCGGACCGCATGGCAGAGCAGTCTCCGCTACTTGCGACTGGGTGGGGGATATCAATGCCAACTACATTATGATACCATAATTGCCAGAATTAACTATTTTAACGTATATACATAAATAAGGAAGAAAGACAACACAAACAATGTATTATTGAGTCATTTCTCAATAATTCTAAACTCTCCTATTTATAAATTTAGAGTTCAACATTTTCGAAGCAGAATTTCCCCGTTGTTTTAGAATTTGGAAGATGGCGCCCAAAGAGAATCCAAGATTTCTGTCGAAATAATCCTAAATATTAAAGTTAAACCTAAAATGACTTCCTTAATTATTTAATCCATGCCTATCCGTTTAGATTACACCCTTTTCAAACTCAGATGTCCAAAAATGCCAACGCGATGCCTGAGATATTATTTTTCCATGAGTCCGCTATTTTCCTACGTCTGCCATCTTAACAGAGTAATATATATTAATATATATTTTTTAATATATATTTTTGACTATCAACATAATCAAAGTAATATCTAATTGAATAAATTCATGAAAAGACTGTTAAATCGATAAACAGTAGTTTGTAGGGGGTTTTGTACCTTAAAGAAGAAGAAGACAGGGAGACCTAGAATCAAAACACAAAATCACGTCAACTTCACACAGCATTATCTTTTTCGGTGTTAGAGTATTTTCATCTTAGACTTAATAACAAACATACAAAAAGATTTTCTACTACTTTACTATATACATTTCTGAGTCAGAATAATGTTAGAAAAAAACAGGACGTAAAGCATTCTTACTTACTCAGTACAAGTCAATTTCCACTGCCGTCCACCATTTGTAATCAATGTCACCACTAGCAACGGTGCTCAACGAATTTTTCTCACTGTACTTCCGGTTCCGTTTTCGCTTTAGTACGTGTGAAATGTCAGCATTGTTTCTTGCAGCGAATGTGTGCAATTTCTGCTAAGTAGTTTAGTTGTTTCAGTATATGAATATATTAACAGTTATGTACACGAGTTGAAGATAACTGATGACCATGTCACACAGGATTATTGGCAGATTAACACTCCGACATTTCGTCTTTTCAGTGGCAAGATCAAAGGGGAATAACTCAGCTTACAAGAAAATTGGTTTATCCACATTATTTACGGGTCCTAATCAAAGGTTTAATAAACAAACACTTGTTAAAAAGCTGAATATAGACATTGGTTACAAAAGCCAACACAGTTATCTTTGTCATTCAAAATGCAGTTCAAGTAGCAGCATAAATGTCACCCCAGCGACAAAGTGTGTGGAGGTGGCTTACATAGACACCAATGACAAGAACATTTTAGCTGTGATGTGTAAAGATATGAAAGTAATAGAAGACTTTGTATCAGAAGAAGAAGAGCAAGAAATTCTCAAAGAAATTGAGCCATACTTGAAAAGACAGAAGTATCAATCTAGTCATTGGGATGATGTAAGTTCAACTGTAATGTATGGGCCTTGAAATTCAAGTTGAATATCTTAGGGAACAAATTAATCATATCCACACACAATAGCACACTGGAATGGTTAAAAGGTAGTATGGAAGGTTGAACATTGCAGCCATTTTAGAAAGTAAAGAAACAGATATTTCTAATTCCACTAGCAAACAGATTGGAGCTGTCTGATCTGGGTCTACTCTGTTTGCAGATGCTTGAAAACACGTTTATATGAGGGAAAGGGTTAAATACAGTATCGGCGCTAATATGACCTTGTAAAACCCAACTCACTCACCCTATGTACAGTAACAGACTCAAAAGTGTTTGCCAGAATGGCACACACATGTTTATACCCTCCACAACACATACTAATCAGTAGATTATAGTGAAAATAGATACATGTATTTGTATTCGATTTGTCAATAAAATTTCTAATAAAGTGCATGATGTTTAAAAATTGATTATCATTTTATTTGTAGATTTCCACTATACTTTTTAGGCTATACATGAATATAGAGAGACAGAAAGAAGAAAATGGACAGAAAAAAACACAGTTATTATTCAGCGTGTACGAGATACTGCCTTCCCACCTGGTGTTCCTCAGATTTCATTGGTTCATGTGCTGGACCTGAAGAAAGAAGGCCAGATTAAACCTCATGTAGATTCTGTCAAGGTATTTGCAATAACCGCTTGATTTCAAACCACATTGTAACTAAATTTTAGAGCAGATTGTTGCTTAATTCAAACAAACAAAATGTGATGTGACTGTGTGTTTTGTACATGTATGTGGTGTTTTCTGCATGGCTCATACATTTACTTTTGATATAACTGGTTGCTTTAAGTTGTGAGGTTACCTTGGCACACAGTGAGTTGGGACTAAAACCTATGTTTGATGGCTCCCAAGACCGTAACTCTGTCCCCACTGTAATGGTTGTGCTGCAGAATGCAATGGTTAGCTTAGCACGTGTGACGACATCTGTAGATACAGATACATAACTTACACATTTGTAAGTGTTCCACAAGTTGGACCGTGACTTGTCACTAAACACTATGTTCTGCTATTGTTGACTCATGAGAGTCACATGCATACAGTAGCAAAGCAGGCCCAGACATACTCAAGGGGTATGTTTAATTCATATTGAACAGGCACAAAACATGATGATCAATACCTATTAAATTAAAGAAGTTTCACGCATTCAGCGAACTATCTAAGCTATAGATACTTCTGTTTGAATGAAATATTGCACTGTCATTTAACCCTTTCCTCCATAAATATGCCTTTCTACGCCTCTGTAAAAATCACCTGTTGAAACCATTGTGATAAATAGAGCATTTGCTCCTTTAAGAGCAAATGCTCTATTTATCACAATGGTTTCAAACTCAAAAATTCTAAAATTTTCTTTTTCTCTAGTTAGTGCTCCTTTTCGGTAGATTTAGTCAAAGTGGTTGTATCTAAAAGTGGCCTATGAAGGAATGGGTTAAACCTGCCACACAGTTTACTACCCCTATGGAAGGGCCTCAATGGAGTGTCTGGCTTGAAGTAGGGGCACATGATTGTTTGTTGACACAGCTTTGTAACACTTCAGTACACATGGATATATTTAACCCATTCCCGCATAGGCTATTTTTAGACCCAACCTCTTTGATTAAATCTACCCAAAAGGAGCATTAACTAGAGTTCAGAATTGTGTAGTTTTGAAACCATTGTGATAAATAGAGCATTTGCTCCAGTGGAGGAAATGCTCCATTTATCACAATGATTTCACAAAGTGACTTTTACAGAAGCATCAAAAGGCGTCAATATGCGTGAATGGGTTAAAATAATTTTATAACTGACGCTTTAGTGTTACATGTCATTCAACCTACTAGACATTTCCAACTATCAAAATCAACACTGAATTAAATAGACAAAGATTGAAAACATATACATGTATATATACACAAATTCTCTGTCACTTGATGTTAACTTTTTACCCCATATATAAACCTTTCAACATCTTTGCTAATAGGGTAGACCCAGATCATATGACTCCTGTAGATGGTTTGCAATAAATATTTCCATACCATTGATGAATTGTGATAATATCTGCAACAGTTTGGATACAGATGAGACCCAAAATAAGTTGTGGTGTTTGAAAAAAACTGGAACAAGAATATTTTTAGACAATGAAGTGGTGATTCTTGCGCTAGTGCAGGACTGCGTCAGGGTTCCGTACCTGCCGTGAGATAGCGGGGGCATCATGTTAGGAAGCCGCTGTACAACCAGGAGCAGAAGCAAATCCGATTGGTGTGGTGCCGGCGCCGCCAAACCTCGCGTCACCTGCGTGGAGCGAGGCTGCCCGCTTATCGGGGACGCTCGACTCGCTCTGCGACGGCTTTGCATGCCAGTGCCAAGGTGCACCCGACAGGGCGCGCGCCAAAGCTTGCGGCCTGTGTGCGAAGTCGAGGTCGCCGTCAGGTGCGACCCCGTCCCCGGCACCTCTAGCCTTGAGGTGGGGTTCGCACGATTGGACCTCTCACAGTGTTGTGGAAGGGACGGGCTTCGCAATGCAGCGGCGGCCATGGCCATCGAGATCGCGGCGCCCACCCCGCCCAAGGCCACCGCCCGCATGATCCCTTCTGCGGGCCCCCTGTGCATGGGGTACCGGGTCGGGTTCACGCACTGTGCCTCACGGAGTGAGTACTGGAGCCGTGGCCGCCAACTTCCCTTGGGGGTAATACCCAACCGCCCGTGCTACTCTCCGTCTGTGCCGAACCTGGACTCGCAGGGTGCTGCGGCATCCCTCCTTTAGTGCTGAGAACCCATCTTAGCCAGAATTTATTGAGCTTTCACAAATAGAGACTTCATACTGGCATGTATAGTAACGTTGATTTGTGATGTTACATGCACATGCTACGTACGCTTGTCTGATGCTTACAACTGGTGGACAGAAAGAGTCTAAAATTTACATACATAAAGCACCATCAGAACTTTGATTTCTTCACAGATTTAAAGATTTTTATACCTGACAGTGTAAAGATCTTTAATTCATATTTTATATATTTTTGTTTCTTGCATGTGTATAATGCATTTAATAATCGAAATTCTTGTTTTGGCACCTGCCATATTTTATGAATTGTCTGAGTAACAAATAAATGTAAATGGTACATACATATATATCTTAACAAAGTGAAAATATGAATGAGAATTGCTCTCAAAATATGCAAGATAATTGAAAATGGGTTGAGAAATGTATTTGTTATGACAATTGAAAATTACTAGATTTGATGTTGAAGCTGAACTGATTTGTTGACGTCCAGAAAACTCACTAATCATTATGTATGTGATAACTTGTTACTATTTTATAGAACATAAACAAAAGCATTCAACATTCATATGTACTGATGAAACTGCAAATATTTAGTGGTTTCCTTTCAAGACCAAGGTCGTACTTAGAGTTCAATTTGGATATTAAGACTAAGGTCATACTTAGAGGTCAATTGGATATTAACCCTTTCCTCCATAAATACGCCTTTCTACGCCCCTGTAATAACTACTTCTTGAAACCATTATGATAAATAGAGCATTTGCTCCTATACGAGCAAATGCTCTATTTATCACACTGTTTTCAAACTACAAAATTCTAAAATTATACTTTTCTCTAGTAAATGCTCCTTTTGGGTAGATTCATTCAAAGAGGTTGGGTCTAAAATAGCCCATGGAGGAAAGGGTTAAGACCAATGTCATAGTTAGAGATCAAATTGTACATTATTTTGTGTCCATTGTTGTTGGAGATGTAGTGCTTCAACAACCACATCTTCTTTAGTGCATGCATCTCGCTCATCTCTTTTCAGTTCTGTGGAAACACTATTGCTGGTATATCCCTCCTATCATCATCTGTGATGAGGTTAGTGCACACAGAAGACAAGACAAAAGCTGCTGATATTTTGCTGAAACGGAGATCTTTATACATAATGAAGTGAGTGAATTATACTTAGCATCACACTGATTTAACCATTTACCTCTTCATTATTCATTGAAGAAATAATGACATCATGAATATAATTATTTATTATAACGGCATATGAACACAGGACATTTTGGCTCAGACACAAACTGTGGAATCAGATCTATATTATATCATAAGCAAGCAGAGCAGACCCTGATCAGAAGGCTCCATCTGATCTGGGTCTACTCTGTTTGCAAATGCGTGAAAAAGCATTTATATGAAGGAAAGGGTTAAAAGCATTAAAATCTGGATGCTTGGCTTGGGAATGTTTGGTCACCCTATTCCAACATAATCAACAATTATCCAGCATTATGTCTCCCCTATTTATGGGGAGACATATTGTTTTTGCCAGAGTTGTTTGTCTGTCCGGGGATCAGTCCGTACGTCTGTCTGTCACAAAATTGTGTCACGTGTATCTCTGAAACCAGTAGGGCTAGAATCACCAAACTTCACAGGAATGTTCACCAGCATGAGTTGTTGTGCACCTCAGATTTTTGAATTATCTCCCCCTGATAATTTTGCAGTTATAGCCTCTAATGACTTAAAATTAGACAAACTTTGTGCCGCATGTATCTCTGAAACCAGTAGGGCTAGAGTCACCAAACTTCACAGGAATGTTCACCAGCATGAGTTGTTGTCCACCTGAATTGTCTCCCCTGATAACTTTACAGTTTTTGCCCCTCATATGATAACTTAAAATAAGACAGTCTTTGTGTCGCATGTATCTCAGAAACCATTAGGGCTAGAGTCACCAAACTTTATAGGAATGTTGACCAGCATGAGGTGTTGTGTGCCTGGGGATTTTGAATTGTCTCCCATTGATAACTTTGGAGTTAATGCCCCTGATGACTTGAAATTACCGGGTAGACTAATTTACCTTGTGCCGCACGTATCTCAGAAACCCCTAGGGCTAGAGTCACCAAACTTCACAGTAATGTTGACCAGCATGAGTTGATGTTCACCTGGGGAAATTGAATTGTCTTCCCCTTATAATTGTTGAGTTATTGTCCCTGATATGATTACTTAAAATTAGAGAAACTTTATGTATCTCTTAAACCAGTAGGGCTAGTCAGCAAACTTCACAGGGATGTTCACCACCAAGAGTTGTTTTGGACCTGGCATTTTTGAATTGTCTTCCCCTGATAACTTAGCAGTTATTACCTCTGATGACTTAAATTTTATGTTGCGCATATCTCTGAAATTGCTAGGGCTAGAGTGTTGTGCACCTGGGGTTTTTGAATTGTTTCCCCTGATAATTTTGGAGTTAACTTTACAGACATTACATGTTGAAAATTATGCATTTTTTTGTGAAAAACATCGTTTCACATTTTTGTCTCCACGGAGGTGCATAAGACTCCCGCAGGTATAACTTTCATCTGCACCCGTTAATTGAAACTCTATAATAATTCCTGAAATTTTCGTTGGGATTAAGCGACATTGGTGAAAGATACGAAGTACCAAGGTTGTGTAGTGAATGCATTGAGCCCTATGGGAAACTAACCAGTGGCCCTTAACATTATTCCGTTGAGAATATCTAGAGTTATGTGCCTGTGATTTGACCTCATCTGAACTGTCAGTAGAAACAATTGGAGTGGAAAATATATTTTAAGATGTTCAGGAAAATGGCAATTTTGAAATGGCTGATAAAACTGGTATGTAATAGTTTTACCCCCCTCAAAAATCTTTTACTTTGCTAATAATGATGAATGTTGACTGATTTTATTTTTCAGGAATGATTCACTATACCAATACACACATGATGCACGATACCAATACACACATGATGCACAATACAAATACACACATGAAATACTTTATTTTTCAGGAATGATGCAGGATACCAATACACACATGAAATACTTAGGAATGATGCACAATACCAATACACACATGATGCACAATACCAATACACACATGAAATACTTTATTTTTCAGGAATGATGCACAATACCAATACGCACATGATGCATGATACCAATACACACATGATGCACGATACCAATACACAAATTAAATAATTTATTTTTCAGGAATGATGCACGATACCAATACACACATAAAATACTTTATTTTTCAGGAATGATGCACGATACCAATACACACATGAAATACTTCCAGAAGCAAAATCATTTTTTCGGGATTCCCTGGTGCCAAGGGACAGGAGAATATCCGTAATATGTCGTAATGAACCGGAGAATTGACTCTGTCTGCAATATGTTGAAATGAACTGAGACAATGACTCTGTCTAAATTTGCTTGCTCTTTTAACCCATTCCCTCATATTGACACCTTTTTACGCCTCTGTAAAAGTCACTTATTGAAACCATTGTGATAAATAGAGCATTTGCACCATATGAGCAAATGCTCTTTTTATCACAATGGTTTCAAGACTACACACATCAAAACTTTTCCTTTTCTCAAGTAAATTCTCCTTTTCAGTAGAGTTATTCAAAGAGGTTAGATCTAAAAATAGTCTAGGAGGGAATGAGTTATCCCTTACCCTGTTGAATATTCATGTCAGAAATAATGACATCATGAATATGTGTTAGCTGAATGTTTATAATTGTATGTACACAGGATGTTTTGATTTTGGAAGAAACTCATAATCTCATAAGCAAACAGGGCAGACCCTCGGGAGCCACCTGATTTAGGTGTTTATACGAAGGATAATTTATGTCTACTGTAATATGTGTTTATATGAAGGATAATTAAGGTCTACTGTAATATGTGTTTATATGAAGGATAATTTAGGTCTACTGTAATACCGTATAACGGGTTATTTTTACCTGCTGCTAATTTTTACTTATTTTTACGACCAAAGTCATATTGTAAAAATATTCCTCATATATTTTCACCGCGTAAACTCTGGTAAAAAGATCTAGTATCTAGAATTTGAATTTAACCGTAAGCAAGGTAATCTTATCAAAGTCACCCTCAACGTACATCTTATTTACCATCTTCATTTCTGCGATAGTGGTGCGTCGTTGGCAGAACACTGGACCATTAACAAATGTACATGTAGTACGATATGGTCAATTATGTTCATTATGATGTTTGATGCCCAGGGCGATAGCCGGTACATGTGTTTGCTGTACAATTACCGTGGTAGGTGTGAACACTTATCAAACTGCGACATACAGTTGACTTTGTATTAACCGAACAATTTGATGTGAATTTTTTAATGATGTAAAATTTTGATGAGCTGATTTTTAGCTCACCTGAGCCGAAGGCTCAAGGTGAGCTATTGTGACCGCCTGTTGTCTGTCCGTCCGTCCGTCTGTCTGTCCGTTCACTTTTATTTCAAATGACTTCTTCTCCTAAACCACTGGGAGGATTTCAACCAAATTTCACAGAAATGTACCTTAGGGTGTCTTCTATCAAGTTTGTTCAAATCATGACCCCCGGGCAAAAAATGGCCCCGCCCCACTACTTTTAAAGGTTTTTTTTTAAATCTTTAAAAATCTTCTTCTCTGAAACCACAATTTCTAGAACTTTGATATTTGGTATATAGCATCATCTAATGGTCCTTTACCAAGTTTGTTCAAATGATGACCCCCGGGCCAAAAATGGCCCTGACCTGGGGCTTGTAGTTTTTACATAGACTTATATAGGGTAACCTTTAAAAAACGTTTTGTCTGAAACCACATAAGCTAGAGCTAAGATATTTGGTATGAAGCATCACCTAATGTATCACTACCAAGTATGTTCAAATAATGACCCCTGGGCCAAAAATGGCCTCACCCTGGGGTTTTATATTACTTTAACATCAGGAAGCTAGTTAAAAAAAATCCTCACAGTTATTTCCCTTGTCCCATCAGCATAGCCATAAGAGACAAAGGGAGATAACTGCATTGGAGTTCTAGTACCTCCAGAATAGTGATTCTATTTGTAACTACTTATAATAAAATGTGGAAGGTGGAACAGTGTAGCTGTTTTAGAAGGCATAGAAACAGATATATCAAATTCCATTAGCAAACAGCAGACCCTGATCCTATAGGAGCCACCTTATCTGGGTCTACTCTGTTTGCAGATGCATGAAAACAAGTTTATATGAGGGAAATATTCTCTTTTGCAGTTAAAAGGTTATAGCACTGGGCAGTAAAATCTCTCCAGGTCAATGCATGACTCTTAACTCTTTGCACGCTAGTGGTGAAACTGTGATTACCTATGCAAACAGTTTGGATCCAGATGAGAGGCCGCATAATACAGCGTCTCATCAGGATCCAAACTGTTTGTCATCTTAACCATATTTTTGAAAAAAAATGAAAGTAAGTTTATTTTAAGAATTGAAGCAGATGACAATAACTTTTTGTTGCAGACGAAACATTAAAGGCATTTTGAAAGGGATGTTGACCCATTAACCCCATAGTGTGTAGTGTGAGTGATTTGTGGTCCTATACAGCTAGATGTTACCCCCCCCCCCCCCCCCCCCCCCCTGTTTGCATCCTGATACGCCACATTATGTGCAAAGAGTTAAATATTTAGGAAAGTAATAGGTATTTCTTAAATTAGATAATACCAACAATATATTCATTTTAATACTTTTAATTAACTAAAAAATAGTCATTTTAGGAAAAAAATAGGCATTATGCTAGTTACCATATTTAGAATATTAAATATTTAGGAAACTATTAGGTATTTCTTAAATTAAATACATAACAAACAGTTTGAATCCAAATCAGACACCACATTATGCAGTGTCTGATCTGGAGTCAAACTGTTAGCAATGTGAAAAACATCAAACTGTTCAGGATTTCGTGTATATATGTATTGAAACCTTTCACTCAGCATCTCATCGGAATCAAAACTGCTGGAAACAGTCATAATTTAACAATTTAACAATTTCTTTCATATAAACGTGTTTTCATGCATTTGCAAACAGTAGATGAAGATCAGATGGAATTTAACGGAATTTAATAGATATGTTTCTTTCCTTCATAACATAACTCAACATCTCATCAAGAATAGACGGATTTTAAGATATAAACTGCTGGAAAGAGTCAATAAACATGTTTTCACGCATTTGCAAAGTTTACCAGAGTAGACCAAGATCAGACAAACTTTAATAGGATTTATTTTTTCGATTGCATCAAAGGCAATGTTTTAATATGACTTTGATTATGTGATTTATGTGATTTATACAATTACAAACAATACTAAGTGTCTATTAATTAAGCAATCTGACTTAATTACATGTAATACTTTAATTACATTTTCCATCATCTTGTTTGAGTCATTAACTGTAATTATCAGTTTTCTGCATATATTTGTTCTCTTTCTATAGGTAGGCCAGTTCAAGCAACCTATATAACAATCAATTGATACTGACTATAGTCTAATGCATGCTCCATTTGTGGGAGACATTGGAATAAACCGTTAACATTTTATTTTCACAGGTCTTTGCACAATATTATGTTTGTTTCTGCAGTTAATTTATGTGATTGGAAAAAAAATAGTTTCATTATGATTATTTATTTTAACAAATTTTATTATGCAACTCTTCTTTAATTGCATTTAGTTGAAATTTAGGTGTTTAATAAAGTCTTTTCTCCTTGCTACTAATTGTATTTGTTTTAATTTGATTTTTAAAACAAATAATGTCTTAAGTTAATCAAAATTATTGTCAATCAATAATTAATGTTACTCAAAAAATTAGTAACTCTTCTCAATTTCAATTGTTAAAAAAACTAATGACCCGTTTAATTGACTTATCATCAGATATTCACACCTAGAGCTAGAATTATTTCTAAACACCTATTAACCCTTTACCTTTTTGCTTTGACAAAAATTGATCTGGGACTACTCTGTTTGCTAATGCGTAAAAAATTGTTATTTCCATAAAGAGAAGTTTTAGCTTTGATAAAACCTGTAAAATCAAATCTATATCTTGTCAAATGCAAATAGAGCAGACCCTGATCAGACAGCTTCTATAGCAGCCGTCTGATCTAGTCTACTCTTATTTTTAATGCGTAAAACACATTATTTCTGTGAAGAGAAGTTTTTGCTTTGACAAAAACTGTAGAATCAGATCTATATTCCATAGGTGTCGTTTGATCTGGGTCTACTCTGTTTGCTAATGCATAAAAACAGCTTTATATGAGGGAAAGGGTTAAAAGATTTTGAAAGATATTATTATTGGTCATTTCACACAAAAACTGGCATTATGTACTGCCTAGTACTTTATTTGCCTATATACCTGGATCAAGGTATAATTTCATAGCTTTATTGACGTCATTTGAATTTCTCAAAGACCAGTTTTAGGCATTTTGAGCTAAGCCAAAAATGGCACAAGTTGTAAACAGTTTAGATCTTGGTCAACCAGTCATTTGGTATTAGATCTGAATCCAGTTCAAGTTTATTCAGCAGTGAAAGGGTGAAAGCAGTGGACTAAGCTTCTTTCATCTGCTAGAAATGTTGTCCACTGAAATATGTCAATATATTACTGTAACTCAGGTGAGCGATATAGGGCCAATGGCCCTCTTGTTTACGTGTATTCATGGATTCGTAAAAATAGAAGTAATATAAACTAAATCATGTGTTTTTACCCCAAATCCGTAAACTTTTACAGCAGTAAAAATAACCCATTCTACGGAATGTGTTTATACAAAGGATGATTTAGATCTACTGTTATAGGTGTTTATATGAAGGAAAGAGTTTGAATGCTGAGTTGAATGGTCAATCATTGATGAACAGCAGATTGAGTTTAATATTGAAGAATTGCTAGAGGGATTTGAATGACAGACGGTTTCAAGCTTAATCAGATGACTTTAGAAGCCTTCAGATCTAGGTCTACACTGTGTGCAAATACACTAGGTCTACACTGTATGCAAATACACTAGGTCTACACTGTGTGCAAATACACTAGGTCTACACTGTATTCAAATACACTAGGTCTACACTGTGTGCAAATACACTAGGTCTGCACTGTGTGCAAATACACTAGGTCTACACTGTATGCAAATACACTAGGTCTACACTGTGTGCAAATACACTAGGTCTACACTGTATGCAAATACACTAGGTCTACACTGTGTGCAAATACACTAGATCTACACTGCAAATACACTGGGTCTACCTGTGTGCAAATACACTGGGTCTACACTGTGTGCAAATACACTGGGTCTACACTGTGTGCAAATACAAATACACTGGGTCTACACTGTGTGCAAATACACTAGGTCTACACTATACACTGGGTCTACACTGTGTGCAAATACACTGGGTCTACACTGTGTGCAAATGCACTAGGTCTACACTGTGTGCAAATACACTAGGTCTACACTGTGTGCAAATACACTAGGTCTACACTGTACAAATACACTAGGTCTACACTGTGTGCAAATACACTAGGTCTACCTGCGTGCAAATACACTAGGTCTACACTGTGTGCAAATACACTAGGTCTACACTGCATGCAAATACACTAGGTCTACACTGTGTGCAAATACACTAGGTCTACACTGTATGCAAATACACTAGGTCTACACTGTGTGCAAATACACTAGGTCTACACTGTATGCAAATACACTAGGTCTACACTGTATGCAAATACACTAGGTCTACACTGTGTGCAAATACACTAGGTCTACACTGTGTACAAATACCAGATAGCTCATTTCCCACATTCAAGGGTTAACACCTGTGTACTATGTAGATTGAAGCTCATGTTGCAGCTTCCATAATATACAGCAACAGTACTTGGATGTATTACCATGCCTTGCTGATTATTCAGGCATAAAGATGTAAACAGAATAAGACATGTAAATATTGTAAGTAAAAGAAAATAATATGCTATTGAGTATTGTGATAGTTTAGCACCTCCTCAGTCATAAAGAATTTTTTAACCCATTCCTGCATAGGCTATTTTTAGATCCAACCTCTTTCATTGAATCTACCAGAAAGGAGCATTTACTAGAGAAAAGGAATTTTTCAGAATTGTGTAGTTTTGAAACCATTGTGCCCATGTGGAGCAAATGCTCTATTTACCACATTGGTTTCACAAAGTGATATTTACAGAAGCATCAAAAGCCGTCAATATGTGAGAATGGGTTAAGTATGGACTATTTTATACCCAGCACATATTTTGTTGGGTACACTGGAATCGGGTTGTCCATCTGTCTCTCCATTTGTCCGACCAGAGATAAAATTTTGTCCAAGCTGCTTCTGCTACAGGTTTATGCCAAATTTTTCCAAGTTCATACTTTTTCGAGAAAAATCTCGGCTTATAGTTTGGCAAAACTGGGCGGGCGGTATTTTGCGAGTGGGCAAGCCAGCGGGCGTGCGGCGTGCCGTTGTTAATAAAACTTTAATATTGCTTATAACTTCTGAGTTACTTAAGCTAGACAATTCATGTTTGGTACATATATAGCTTGGGCCTTTCACTTGATACAAGGATACATGAAATCAGGTCAAGGTCGAAGTCACTATTTCTAAAACTGCCATTTTTAACAAACATTAACATTACTATTACTTCAGAACTACAAATGCCAGCCAATTCATCTTTGGTATACAGATGGCTTTGGTTAAGGCCTTTTAGTTGATATAAAGATATTTGAAATTAGGTCAAGGTCACTATTTTGACAAGTTGGCCATCATTGAAAAACTTCAACATTTTGTCTTAACTTCTGAACCACATATGCTAGACAATTCATATATTGTATGGAGATAGCTTTGGTGAAGGCCTTTCAGTTGATACAAGGATACATGAAAATGGGTCAAGGTCACTATTTTGAAAACTTGGCTGTTTGTAACAAACTTTAGCATTTTACTATAACTTCTGGTCCACGAACGCTAAGCAATTCACCATTGGTATTCAGATACTAGTAGCTTTGGTAAGGACCTTACAGATGACATAAAGATACCTGAAATCAGGTCAAGGTCACTGTTTTGAAAACTTGTCTGTCATTAAAATTTTGTTATAATTCTCATCTACATATGCTAGATCATTTATATTTGGTATGCAGATAGCTTGGGTTGAAAAATCCGGCTTTATTGCGGATTCCGCATTTTTAGCTCACCAGAGCACAAAGTGCTCAGGGTGTGCTTTTGTGATCGCCTGATATCCGTCGGCATGCGTCATCAACAATTTGAACCTTTAAAAATCTTTTCTTCTGAATATAAAGGGTTCTCAGCTTTCATCTTTGGCACATAGCATCTCCTGTAGGTCCTCTACAAAAGTTATATAAATTATGCCCCTGGAGTCAAAATTGGCCCCGCCCTGGGGGTGGCCAATTTTCAATAGAAACATATAGTGAAAACTGTTCAGGTCCTCTACAAATGTTATATAAATTACGCCCCTGGGGTCAAAATTGGCCCCGCCCCAGGGTCGCCTTGTTTTCTGTAGAAACATATAGTAAAACTTTGAAAATCTTCTCCTCTGAAACTGGAAGGTTCTCAGCTTTCATATTTGGCACATAGCATCATGTTCAGGTCCTCTACAAAAGTTATATAAATTATGCCCCTGGGAGTCAAAATTGGCCACACCCCAGGGGTGGCCAGTTTTCAATAGAAATATATAGTAAACACTTTGAAGATCTTCTCTCCTGGAACTGGAAGGTTCTCAGCTTTCATATTTGGCACATAGCATCATCTTCAGGTCTTCTACAAAAGTTATATAAATCATGTCCCTGGGGTCATAATTGCCCCACCCCAGGGGTAGCCAGTTTTTTTAGCTCACCAGAGCACAATGTGCTCAGGGTGAGCTTTTGTGATCGCCCGTTGTCCGTCGGCGTGTGTCGTTCGTCGTCTGTCGTCAACAATTTGAACCTTTAAAAATTTTCTCCTCTGAATCTACAGGGTTCTCAACTTTCATCTTTGGCACATAGCATCATATTCAGGTCCTCTACAAAAGTTATTTAAATTATGCCCCTGGGGTCAAAATTGGCTCCACCACAGGGGTGGTCAGTTTTCAATAGAAACATATAGTACTTGGCACCTTTGAAAATCTTTTTCTCTGAAACTGGAAGGTTCTCAGCTTTCATATTAGGCACATAGCATCATTTTCAGGTCCTCTACAAAGCATATATAAATTATGGCCCTGGGGTCAAAATTGGCCCCGCCCCAGGGGTGGTCAGTTGTCAAAAGAAACATATAGTGACACCTTTGAAAATCTTCTCCTCTGAATCTGGAAGTTTCTCAGCTTTCATATTTGGCACATAGTTTAGGTCCTCTACAAAACATATATAAATTGGGTCATAATTGGCCCCGCTCCAGGGGTAGCCAGTTTTCAATAGAAAACATATAGTGAAAACTGAAAATCTTCTCCTCTGATTGTCTGGTGAGCGATATCAGGGCCATTCTGGCCCTCTTGTTTAAAGATCTGGCCTGTTGTACAGTAAATAGGACAATCAGCCCTTTACTCCATAAATATGCCTTTCTACACATTTGCAAACAGAGTTGACCCAGATCAGATGACTCATGTAGTAGCCATCTGATAAATTTGCCCTGTTTGCCTATGATATAATATAGTGCAAATTACATTAAATTATTTTCATTTTGTGTATAATATACATGTATTTATACATGTACTATGTTTTAACCATTTTCCTCATATAAACGCTATTTCACGCATTTGTAAACAGAGCAGACCCAGACCAGACGGCTCCTGTAGTAGCTGTCTGATCAGGGTCTGCTCTGTTTGTCAAAGTAATTTGAAAGATGTACGTTTCTTTACTTTCTAAAATGGCTAACTGTCCCGCCTTCCATATTTCATTATAACTAGTTTTGACCATGAATATTCGGTAGGTATTGAAATTTTGAATAAACATAAGACAGGGTGTGGGAGGGGGGCTCCATTAGCCAAGATGTAGTAGGTTTGGAGTTTTTGCCATGTTTAATATATAGAAACATATTGTGACAACTTTGCAATTCTTCTCCTCTGAAACTGGAAGATTCTCAGCTTTCATATTTGGCACAATATCATCTTGAAGTCCAACCTCGAACGCAGTTATCTCCCATAATCGCTACGCTGAAGAGACAAGGGAGATCACTGTGACAAGGGAGATCACTGTGAGGAGTTTGCTTGAAGGCCTCTACAAAAGTTATTGCCCCAGGGTTCAAATGAAGCCCCGCCCCAGAGGTGGCGAATTTTCTATAGAAACATAGTGAAAAATTCGAAAATCTTCTCCTCTGATTGTCTGGTGAGCGATATCAGGACCACCATGACCCTCTTTATTGCTTGTTTTCTTTTCTCTAGTAAATGCTCCTTTTTGGTAGATTTATTCAAAGAAGTTGGACCTAAAATAGCCTGTGTGGGAATGGGTTAAACTGACCTAAATGCATGTTGATTTGTTCTATAGAGTCTACATAATTAGTAATTTCTCCAGGGAATAGATGAATCGAACTTGTATCGGACCAATATTTAACTTTTAACATGAGATTTTATTAATGTGACATCTCACCAAGTCCAACACTTGTAGATACTACTGTGATTCTGAACAGATATTGGAGACATATTATTTTAATGATTGATACAGACGAAACAATTTGCAGATGACAATTGCTTTGAGTGCTTAGAGATAATTGCCAGTGTATTACAGTACGTGCAGTGGATATTCAGTTTTTTTCGTCCATGGCAGACACTGCAGAATCATTTCTATATTATGCCGTGAGCAAACAGAGCAGACCCTGACCAGACGGCTCCTAATCTGGGTCTACTTTGTTTGCAATGCACAGAAAGGCATATTTATGGAGTAAAGGGTTGAAATACTGATTGATGCAGACGAAACAATTTGCAGATATAAAAGCCAGTGAAAATTTACAGTACGTGGAGTACATGAACATGACTTTGTACCATTGGGTATAAATTTTCCATCAATTATTCAGTTTGTGTTTGTGACTTATTGAAGTGCTTTTATTGGTTTCTACTATCACGCAAAAATAAAGTTACACTAGAGAATACATTGCTGTTGTTATTGAAAATTTCCCTCAAATGTATATGAATTATTCAGCATTTAGTTTCATCAACGCGCACCAATTATTGTGTTGACGCTGTTTATAAACTTGTTAATTGTCGCGTGCACACACTAGATTCAATCATTGTTTCTCTCAACGCTGTCACGACGACACATTGTATCCAGATCAGATATTAAGGTTTTAGCACCTGGCAGAGTATTTGTGTAATATTTACTTTTCTAGGTGTGACAGCCCCGGACACAATTGACAGCCCCGGATATGCCCAGAACATAGTTGACAGCCCCGGACATAACCAACCATTAAACTTTTTTTTCACGTTTGTAAATTATTTCCGTCTGGAAAATGGCCGTATGACGTTATGTGCATACAAATGTATGTAACTAACAGTGGAACGTACCATTTTCCAGCAGGAAATCGTCATCTCGTAAGGCAATGTGCAGAACTCAGGTTTTAGTGGAATCAGTTAAAGGTCAAGGTCAGGTCAGAGTGTTTGATTGTGTACTGTATCCGGCCAATATCTCTCAAACTATTTGGTTGATTCTCATAACACCTTGACAAAATGTCTATCATATCAAGACGATGTGCAAGACTCGTGGTGCCGTATGAAGGTCAAAGTCACAAGGTCACGCCCAATGTCTTATAGGTAGTGTCCTTTCTATATATCCTAAAGACCCATGGCTGATTTCATAAAACATCCGATAGTAGAAGATCAATGCCAGAAGGTCTGGTCAATGGTAAGAACCTTTTTTGTGCAAAGTATCTGATGTATATCTCACAAACACGATGGCTTCTCTCTTTTTTTATAACACTTTGACAAATTGATCATCTCATTGATGCAACATAAAGCAATAGAACAGTGGTGTCAGTTGAAGGTCAAAATCAAATGGCCAAGTCAAATGTCAGAGGCTTATATTTTGTGTCCGATTCGTTATACAAAATGTTCGTCTCATCAATACTAAGTGCAGAAGCTATATTTCAGCGGTGTTTAATGTGTTCATCTCATCAAGATAATGCAGAAGCATATCTCAGCGGTGCCATATCAAGGTCAAGGCCATATGGTCAGAAGCTTAAAGTTCCATCCCGATCCAAATCGAGTGAGTTTGATGAAATTGGACACACTTATCAATGTGCAGAAGCCATGTTTTAGCGGTGCCAATTTGAAGGTCAAAATCACAAGGCCAGGCTAAACGTCAGCTATTTTGTGCCCGGTACATATCGCCTATAATATTCAAGACGATGAGGAAAGACATGTTTCATTTGTTCCGGTAGATGGTCAATGCCACAAGGTTAGGTTAAACGTCATGGACCTTTTTCTTGATTATAGTATCCGGCCCATTATTTCCCAAACCCCTTAGCTACTGATACTTTCATTTCATCAATGCAATTTGCAGAAGTTATGTGTCAGCAGCGCCATGTGATGGTCAATGTCAGGTGTCAAAAGTCAGAAGCTTTCATGAAACTTTAACAAAATGTTAATTTTACCAGGGCCATGTTTAAACAGTGTCATTAAATGTCAAGGTCACAAGGTATGGTCAAAGTCAAATGTATATAATTTGTGTTGGGTCATAAGTCTCATAAGTCCCATGGTTGGTTTTCATGAAACATCGACATGTTCAATTTGCTAATACAATGTACGGAATCTATGCTTCGGTGGCGTCATATGAGGTTGAAGGTCATAAGGTCAGGCGAGCAGCCAAAGCTTGTATCCCTGTATAGTGTCGGGTTAATATCTCCCAAACTCCGCTGGCTGATTTTCATGAGATATTGAAAAAGACATTCCTCCAATCATGAACATGTTCAGAGAGATAATGATACAGCAGTATTTAGGTTTCAGATTTTTTGTCACAGAAAAAGTAAGGGCCATAATCATGTATGCAACGACTGAAGCGATTTACATGGCTATCACACCTCACCAAGATATATTGGCCACTAACTAATGTGTGAAGTTTGGTGAGGATTGGACAAATACTTTCCAAGAATGAGTCCGGACAAGATATTTCTAAATTAAAAAGTAGTACAGTCAAGCAGGAAAAGCCACACTAAAGTCATGTTTGCAAATAAAGGGTCGCAACTCCTAAATGAATGAAGCGATTTACATGGCCATCAAACTTGGTCAAGATATAGCGGCCACTAATATATGTGTAAAGTTTGGTGAGGATTGGCCAAACAATTTCCAAGAAAGAGTCCGAACAAGATATTTTAAAGTCATTTTTGCAAATAAAGGGTTGCAACTCCTAAACGACTGAAGCGACCTACATGGCTATCGAACTTCACCAAGATATAACGTCCACTAACATGTGCGTAAAGTTTGGTGAGGATTAGACAAACACTTTCCAAGAAGGAGTCCGGACAATGTATTTCAAAATCATTTTTGCAAATAAAGGACTGCAACTCCTAAACGATTGAAGCGATTTACATGTATATGGCTATCGAAATTGATCAAGATATAATGGCCACCAACGTGTGTAAAGTTTGGTGTGGATTGTACAAATACTTTCCAAGAAAGAGCCCGGACAAATTATTCTACATGTGCGTGCGTACGTACGGACAATGGCATTCCTATAAGTATGCCACCGCTATTGGGGGGGGGGGGGGGGGGGATAACAAAGAATCACAAAATCCAATTTCTCATTTTTCACCAGTTTTGGAAAAAACTAACTTTTAAAAGGTGACTGGTCATATAAACTTCATAGCTGTGATCGTCATGACGTGTAATTGTGATGGATATATTAGGGTGTGCTTTTTTGGTAAAAGGGTATGGTATGTTTTATATAAATCTGGAAATCTAGGTTTCTGAAATCATGCTATACTGTATTCCTTAGTTTGAATTGATGTATTCTTAATTTTTACGTTTTCTTCTGTTTGTGATTTGTATTATGTTTTCTGTGTGCTTGATGTACTTTCGCTTTCTACTGTATTACAAGTTAAACAATTTTTCTCGACGTCTCGGCTTGTATCATGTGTACCAACTGTCTAAAAGGCGACAAACAGAAAATGTACATGTATATAAAAGACACAAAGAGACGCACAGACGCAACAAACAAACAATAGTGGGAAGATGGAAGTACCGCCTAGTGTACTCATTGATTGAGCTGCAAACAGAGTAACTGTAGAAAAGTAATATAATAAAGGGAAATTATAACCCCCAGACCAAAAATGGCTCCGACCCGGGGCTTATCAGTTTTTCGTAGGAAAATATTTAATGATCTTCTCTGAAACTGTAAGGCATAGACCGTTGATATTTGGTATGTAGCATGATCTATTGGTCCTCTACAAAGATTGTTTAAATTATGACCCCCGGACCAAAAATGGTCCCGCCCCGGGGCTTATCAGTTTTTCATAGGAAACTCTTTAAAAATCTTCTTCTCTGAAACTGTAAAGCCTAGACTTTTGATATTTGGTATGTAGCAAGGTTTAATGGTCATCTACCAAGATTGTTAAAATTATGACCCGGACCAAAAATGGCTCCGCCCAGGGGCTTATCAGTTTTTCATAAGAAAATACTTAAAAATCTTCTTCTCTGAGACTGTAAGGTCTAGACCTTTGATATGTGGTATGTAGCATCAGCTAATGGTTTTCTACCAAGATTGTTCAAATTATGACCCCCGGGTAAAAATGGCCCCGCCCTGGCGCTTACCACTTTTTCATATGAAATCTTTAAAAAACCTTCTTCTCTGAAACTATAAGGCAATGACCTTTGATATTTGGTATGTAGCATTATCTAATGAAAGATTGTTCAAATTATTACCCTTGGGTCGAAAATGCACCTCCCCAGGACAGGTCAGTTTTTCATAGGAAAATCTTTGTAAACCTTCTTCTCTTAAACTGAAAGACCGAGACCTTTGATATGTATTATGTAGCACCATATAATGGTCTTCTACCAAGATTATTCAAATTATGACCCGGACAAAAAAGACCCCACCCGGGGGCATGTCAGTTTTTCATAGGAACATCTTTAAAATCTTCTTTGAAACTGCCTAGGCCTTTGATATTTGGTATGTAGCATCCTTTAATGGTTCTCTTCCAAGATTGTTCAAATTATGACACCCTGGCAAAAACATGGCAACGCCCCAGGTTACCTGAATTCATTGTATACATAAATCTGTAATAACCAGGTGAGCGATTTAGGTCCATCATGGCCCTCTTGTTATATTAACTAAATGGGCACCTAGCTACTAAAATGACATGGATGATTTCAAATCATTGATACTCAATTCATTTTAGCCCACAAAGCGCCAAGATGGGCTATTGGGATTGTGTTATGTCATTCGTCCGTCGTCAAAAATTACTTTACAGAACATCTCCTGAACTGCTGAGCCAATTTCAAACAAAGCTTTAAATGATTCTTGATAAATTCTCTACCAGATTCCTGCAAATATAGGCACCTCGTGAGGAATTTTGGTTGCCATGGCAACCACGTAAAAGCACTTTGAAATCTGCTCAGACAGTACTGGTCCTATTTCTAAATTATTTTACAGAAATCTTCCCTGGCTCATCATCTACCCAATTCCTTCAAATTATTTTCATAATGTAAATAAAGCATGGCCGCTATTGGCTACAGTTTGAAACACTCAGAGATCTCTCCTGTCACAAGTTACTACTTTGATGTCAAAATAAATTCACAGAAATTATCTTGTTGGTTGATCATCTAGTAATTTTGAATAGTCTCAGAAAACACGTTTGCATGTAATATTCATCAAACACAACACTGTTCCATAACTTTCGAAATATTATTTCAATTTCATTTGACCCTTTCCTCCATAAATACGCCTTTCTACGCCTCTGTAGAAATCGCCTGTTGAAACCATTGCGATAAATTGCGATTATTTATCACAATGGTTTCAAACTACAGAATTCTAAAAATTTCCCTTTCTCTAGTTAGTGCTCCTTTTCGGTAGATTTATTCAAAGAGGTTGGGTCTAAAAATAGCCTCTGGAGTAAAGGGTTAAACCTACTAATTTAGTGAATGTCAACCTGCTTAGAACGTAATGAGCTGCCGAGTTATACGGTGTAATTGTTAACAAAGGTTACAGGAAAGTCCTTCACATACCGTGCCGTAGTTTAGTTCATATCGATATGGCATGTTGGGACAAGAGAATATAATTGCGATCAAATGCCAAAGACACTCTTGGGACAAGTATGTAGCTACTGGGAAAGGCAGCAACAAAGCGTGCCAGTACGGCGACACAATTCATTTATTTATTGAGAACCTTGTTGTTGATACCAAATAGTAATTGCAATAGTTAATGTCTGTTCGGTAACAAGGGGAGACATATAATAAGTGGTATAGGATAGTTGGCATTAGTCGCTGTATTTGTGTACTGAACAAACTTTACCATCAAATAGCCATATATAAATGTCAGTATATTTTGATATCCTAAATTTGCGGACGCGTTGTAATATATTTCATAGCAATTAACACGAATGAATAAGTAATATATGAACCAATCAGGTGTTAATAAAACACATTTGAGAATTGTATAAAACATGCAATATGTATTCCGCGTCTGTTTTAATGCATTCTTGCAATAGCAACCTGATGTTGCTCATTGATGTTGGAAACTATAAACTCGGTGTTTATACCAAGGTCTAAGCTGATATAGACGATCGTATATTGATAGTTTTAGATTCAGGTGGGATGATGTATAACTCGGCTTCACACTCGAATCCAAAACATAATTTACAATCGGAATGGAAGAACAAAATGAACACAAGTAAGTTTTTAACCAGTATCACGATGTGCTCGGCTTCGTTATATAGTCTTTGCAATCAGTTTGGACTCAAATGAGAAATCAAGAGTCTCACGGGGTCCATACTGTTTATACTCTGTTCCTTTAAATGAAATGGAAAAAATCCTTGTTGAATTTTATTTTTCAAATCAGAGTTAGCGTTATTTCACTTTTTACAGTCTAAAATGAGCTATATCACATGACGAAAAGTACTAGGTGTAAACCCAATGCAACAGCTGTATACGAGCGTATCATCTAACCAGGGTCATCTAACCAGGGTCTATACTGTGTGTCACTCATTAGCAGCTGCAGCTTTAAACTTTAAATGCTACCGCTCTATACAGTGTAAACCTTGGTAAGACGCTTTTGTATAATGTTGTGGGACTGAGCTATGTCTATTCTTTTACCAAATGACTAGGCGCTTTTTCTGAAACATGGCCAATTTGATGGCTCTTTATGTATTTTTCTCTTTTAAAGTGCAATGGTTGGCCACCGAATTCGTGCTCAGTTAAGTAAGGAAGGAATGAATATGGATGCCAGCGTGGAAACTAAGGACAAACGTGATCAGAACAGTCTGTCATGCATTCTGAAGCGATTCTCAGAGCGTACGTCCATGCATGGACCCGGATACATTGGCAGCTCGCGGCAGGTTTGGTCAAGAATTGTGTGGGTGTGTCTGACACTTGCGGCTATTGCCGTGCTCGTTGGACATGTGTACAGCATCACGGACAACTACCTGGCGCGACATATTTCAACCAAAGTATCGCTGGGTTTCCACAATTTAAGGTTTCCAGCAATAACCATTTGCAATGTCAATGCCATGAAGTCAAGTGGCTTGCAAACCGTTGGGACAGATAATTTACGGGATCTTGCGACGTATATGAAACCGCGAGAAAGGATATATGACAAGGCTGCTGAAAGAGAACATGGAGTTTCAACCGAGACCCCTACAAACGCAACGGTAAGTGACAGTAAGAATACATTTAAGTGCCGTCTGTTCAAACCATCCTCTGCAGCACTTCAAATAGTTTCTGATATGCTTGTTTTTTATCTAAACTATTTTGAAGCAAGCTAAAACTAAAGAGTTATAGCCGACATGAGTGTTTACAACTTGAGTGTTTATAACTTGAGTGTGATAAAAGGTTAACCTTTCACTTGTCTTACAAAAAATTAAAAACTTAGTTTAAACATGTTTCATTTGAAAAAGTATACATTATACATGATAACCACAGAGTATGACTGTAGGATTAGACCGAAAGTTAAAAGCTCATTGAGTTCTTCTCCTCTTTTTATGCCCCCGTTGACGATAGTCAAGGGCATTATGTTTTGCACATGTCCGTCTGTCTGTCTGTCTGTCTGTCCGTCTGTCCGTCCGTCTGTCCGTGTGTCACGCTTTTAGGTGCAGTTGGATGTCACAGTTTTTCAAGTGTTATAAGTCAGTAATTTCTACACTTATACACAATCAATTACCATCTATGCTATCATTTGGCACCCCACCCATACTGCAGGCAAGCCCAAGGTCGAGGTCAAATGACTTGGAAATTTTACGTGCAGTTGGTTGTCACATTTACGTGCAGTTTTTTGTCACAGTTCTTTCATTGTCTTATATCTCCCTAACCGCTGTAGCTATTGCCATGGAATTGCATATACACATTAAACACCGTCCATACTTTCATTGCACACCTAGCCCATGCAGCCCGCAAGCACCAGGTCAAGGTCAAATGACTTAGAAATTTTACGTGCAGTTGGTTGTCACAGTTTTTTCATAGTCTTATATCTCCATAACCACTTTAGCTATTTGCATGGAATTGCATATACATATTAAATACCATCCATACTTTCATTACGCACCCGACCCATGTTGCCCGCACGCCCAAGGTCAAGGTCAAATGATTTAGGAATTTTACGTGCAGTTGGTTGTCACAGTTTTTTCATAGTCTTATATCTCACTAACCGCTATAGCTATTGGCATGGAATTGCATATACACATTCAACACCATCCGTACTTTCATTACGCACCCGGCCCATGGTGCCCGCATGCCCAAAGTCAAGGTCAAATGACTAGGGAAATTTAAGTGCAGTTTGTTGTCACAGTTTTTTCATCATCTTATATCTCACTAGCCGCTAAAGCTATAGGCATGGAATTGCATATACACATTCAACACCATCCATACTTTCATTATGCAACCGGCCCATGCTGCCCGCAAGACCAAGGTCAAGGTCAAATGACTAAGGAATTTTACGTACAGCTAGGCAAGCACCCACACGGGGGCATCACTGTGTCTTACAGACACAATTTTCTAGTTTCAATTTAATCTCTATTGTTGAATCTTTCGATTGTAACAACCATTTATATTTTGTCTGAATGGATTCCTCGCCCCTTTTCATGAACCTTTTCTAACAATTTTTCAAAATTAATCGAGGATAAATCGAGACTGATTGTAATATGTAATCATGACCTTTAGAGTCGGGATTGGCTGAAATAATTAAATAAGACCTCTAGATTCGGGATTGACTGTAATAAATAACCAGGGCCTCTAGAGTAGGGTTACTGCAATCTGGAGTCGGAATTGACTGCAATAATTGAATAAGACCTCTAGAGTCGGGATTGGCTAAGAATCTAGAATCGGGATCGACTGTAATAACTAACTAAGGTATCTAGAGTTGGGATAGACTGTAATAACTAACTAAGGTCTCTAGAGTATGGATTGACTGTAATAATTAACTAAGGCATCTTAAGTTGGGATTGAATTAATTGTTGACTAATGCCTCTAGAGTCGGGCTTGACTGACTAAGGCCTCTACAGTCCAGTTGACTGTAATCATTGACTAAGGCCTCTTTAGTCGGGATTGACTGTAATCATTCATTAAGGCCTCACGAGTCGGGCTTGGGTGTCGGAGTAGACTGACTAAGGCCTCTTTAGTCGGGATTGACTGTATTAAGTATCTAAGGCCTCTGGAGTCGGGATTGACTAATCCGTAACTAATGCCCCTGGAATCGGGATTGACTATAATAACTGACTAATGCCTCTATAGAGTCGGGATTGACAGTAAGAAATCACTAAAGCCTCTAGAGTTGTAATTAGCTCTGATAATTAACCTAGGCCTCTAGAATCGGGATTGACTGTAGTAAATAAATAAGGCCTCTATAGAGCTGGTGTTGACTGTAATAACTGATTAAGCCTCTACAGTCCGGATTGGGCGTAATAAGTAACTAAGGTCTGTAGAGTCGGGATGGATTGTAGTCGTATGACACATTGAACACGGTTGCTATATGAAGTAAAGTACCTAGTTATAGTCTACTTTCAGTCCGAATGACCGCTCAGCCGACTGTACATTTACTCCCCTGGTCATTTAGGCATTGGCCTACAATATTGAGCGCTGCTAACAAATGGCGCTATCATGCAGCCGCAGTACCGGCGAGTGACCATCACAGGTACCCATTTTAACCCCTGGGTGGAGAAGAGGTGCGGGTGGGAGACACAGAAAAGTGTCTCTGAAATTTCCAGGAGGGGCCGGGATTTGAACCCCGGACCTCCGGACTGATAGCCAAGCGCATTACCACTAGACCACCACTAGACCATCGCAATAAGCTGTCTTGTTACTAGCACTAGCTAATCTTGTTTTGTATACAGTAAAACCTCTCTATAATGGCCACCAAATTACATCAAGTTGTTTGTGTTAAAGGCAGGTGGATGCTTAAAGCAAGGTGAAAGCAAAACAGAACGCTCCCATAGGAGCGTTCTGTTTTATTTTCACCTTGCTTTAAGCAGTCACCTGTCCTTAATACCAACTAATTAACATACTTTAGTGGTCGTTATAGAGAGGTTTTACTGTAGTTAATATCGTTTTGTATACGGTTCTTATCGGTATACTATTGTTTTGTATAAGATTCTTATCGGTATAGTATTGTTTTGTATAAGGTTTTTATCGGTATAGTATTGTTTTGTATACGGTTCTTATCGGTATACTATTGTTTTGTATAAGGTTCTTATCGGTATAGTATTGTTTTGTATAAGGTTTTTATCGGTATAGTATTGTTTTGTATACGGTTCTTATCGGTATAATATTGTATTGTATAAGGTTCTTATCGGTATACCATTGTTTTGTATAAGGTTCTTATCGGTATACCATATGTCAGCTCTAATAGTTATTGATAAAGGAACACTGTATGTGCATAATTTTTATATAATTTATAAAGTCCTCTAAAACGTTATTAACAAGCTCGTTTACTGAAACTATTGCGCGAGTGTTAAACAGTTTGGACCCTGACGAGGCACGTCGTCTCATCTGGGTTTCAAGCTGCTTGTAGCTGCAAGTAAGGTCGCGCCTAGAAGGAATTTAGCGTTAATCCATTTAAGTATTCCATAACGAAACAATGGTATACATTAAATTTTGATATATAATTAATTTAATGCTTTTTCAAAAGGGAAGCCATGGAGGCTTTGTTTCGACGTTCACCAACACAAACTTTAGCCTTTTCGACGAAGACTATGAGGAAGCAGAAAATTTTGAGACTGAGGAGGACTGGGACACAGACGTGGATGAGTTGTCAAGGCTACAAGAGCTATTCCAACAGCTCTACATGAACATTAAGAGGCATGACGAGCTTATTGCTATAAATTACGAATTCGCGTTTGATTTGGCTTCTAATAAAATTGTACGAGCTGGAACCAAGCCATAAGTGTGTGATTATAATGTTGAATACAAAATGTAAATACTTTTTTAATATTGAATAGATAAACAATAAAAACTGCAAGCCTACATATATTTCAAGTAAGACATTTTATAATTCAGTACCGCCTTTATTTGTTGAAACTTTGGCACCGAAAAATCCTTACTTATATACTATATCGTCTGGATGTACATACATTCATATACAGTAGACTATGAATTTGTGCTTCATTTATCTAATGAATAAATGCCATCTCTCTGCATTAAAATGCATACATGTACATGGGTAATGCACTTTAATAGATTTAAATCTAATTTCAGAAAAAACCGTACTGCATCAGGTCATAGTATGGACGAAATGTTGCTGAGATGTACCTTCAACAAAAGGGAATGTTTCGCAGAGTATGTAAATTTGGCTATCGTAGGGTTTGAATTATCCTAATCGAATCTACCGGTGGTAGCGTGTTTAATGCGCTCGAATACAGTACCGGTGGTAGCGTGTTTAATGCGCTCGAATACAGTATCGGTAGTAGCGTGTTTAATGCGCTCGAATACAGTACCGGTGGTAGAGTGTTTAATGCGTTCGAATACAATACCGGGGTCCCGTGTACGAACCCCACCTGACAAAGTCCTTCGGATGGGATTTTTGAACCGAGTTCTGATGTATCAGTGCTTTGCACTGGGTATCTAAAAGAACCAGACAAACTCTATCGATATTAAGAGCCGGGCATTGAATTGAATTAAACGTTCATATACATCGGAACATGCCGAGACAATAAATTCTGTATATCTGATGCACCCATTCGGTGAACAGACGTTCTCTTTTGACGACTGATTCGCGGCACGATGTCTTGAGCTCGGCAATAAATGACCGTTGATTTCCGTAAAGTCGAAAAGGTTTTCAGTATTTTTTCTGAAGATTTAATAGTATTCAAGTATCGTCAATATTTAGCTGAGTATGTGGAAAAGATTGAGTGTAATCATTATTTTAATGATATTGATAGGTGTTCAAGTTTTGTCACTGAGTGGTTTATACAAAATGGGCTAATTCGTGATAAACTTTACAAGCAGTTTGGATCCTGTTGTCTCGACAAACACAAAGCTGTTGTATTGAACATGTTTTTCTTCACTTGAAAATATGAAAGATAAATATCTACTTTAAGAATAGAATTCAACATTTTTGGAACTTCTCAAATGTTCAAGAAAGGGCTCGAATATTTTGAAAACTTTACTTTTTAGTTTAATCAGTAGTATCAGTAATATGTCTGACAATGTGGGTAGAAAGAATATCCTCAAGCATTATACAATTTATGTTTCAGTATACATGTAGTTCAGGATTTCACCTTAGGCCATGCCAGTCTTAAAATTTAAGCGCATTGCCTACTCGATCATTGTTCTCGCTAGTTAGTTATTGTCAGTTTTATTAACACATATGATATCACGTGCAAATGTGACAGTGGCATTGACATCTGTTTATATAAGTGCATACTAACGGTCGCATTTATATTCACTGTTTATATAAGTGCATACTAAATGCCGCATTTATATTCACTGTTTATATAAGTGCATACTAAATGCCGCATTTATATTCACTGTTTATATAAGTGCATACTATCTGTCGCATTTATATTCTGTCGCATTTATATTCATTTACAATCATAGTACTACAATTGTTCTTCGGCAGTAATTTCACCCTGTACACATCACCAATGTTTGGTAACTGCTGGACTCTCGACTCACAGAAGCTAGTGGCGAGATCACCTGGACCTATGGCAGGTTAGCAGCCAATGGAATTACATAATGATAAACATTTCCAAGAATCTCCTACTTTTAGAACTACGTACACCACAACAGCAGGTGTTAAGTGTGTGTGTGTGGACGTAAAATGTCGCCGCGTAATTCATTCTCAGTGTTGTCTGGTCCTTCGGGATCATTAGTTTCGATGATATGTTTTGAAAAATTGATCCCGCTTAAGCCGGTGCTAGGGGCATTAGTAGTGTTGCACTTTTAATAACTGCTCATGAACAGACTCAATAAAACCGAGTCTGCAATTTTCTCTTTTAGCATTGCTACTTTTGCGTTCGAAGGATCTCATAGACTCATACTTTCAGAACTATATCGCACTTTCAGAACTTATTCTAAGACTGTCGCCTAAAAGTATACTCAAACATTTTGAATACTTCTTTCATCAGTACACTACCAGCAACAGCATTTATTTGCTTAGAATATAACAAAATAAAAATCTTTTTAGCAAATGTATACGCTGAATTTGTGTATCGAGTGCGCCTTTGTAAAGTTCTGCACTGAATATGTGCAACAAGCGTACCTTTGTAAAGTTCTACACTGAATATATGCAGCGAGCGTTTACGCTGAATATGTGCAGCAAGTGTACCTTTGTAAAGTTCTACACTGAATATGTGCAGCAAGTGTACCTTTGTAAAGTTCTACACTGAATATGTGCAGCAAGCGTACCTTTGTAAAGTTCTACACTGAATATGTGCAACAAGCGTACCTTTGTAAAGTTCTACACTGAATATATGCAGCGAGCGTTTACACTGAATATGTGCAGCAAGTGTACCCTTCTAAGCGAACATTTTCTGATTAACTTTATTCTTGTGTGCCTTGGTGATTCGTTTTGAAGTCCACTCTTTTCTTATTTTCGCCCGTACTCTTTGCCAATGAATCAGTTTCGGATCGTTTTCGATATATTTATTTCTGAAATTTGATATAGATTCCCCAGCGTATGTATTCAAATTATGCACAAAATGCGAAGAAATAAAGCTTGTCATAAAGAGAGTAAATCGGAGGGTGGGGGTGGGGTGGCGGTGGGGGTCTATATCTCTCTACCGGTATATGGAGAGTTCAGTTCAGTAGGGTATGGTATGCTTTTCCACATGTATATTCACCACAGAGTCAGTTAGATACCGCCTCCTGTGTAACAGATGTTTGTTTGCATACAATCCCATTATTTCAGGCCTTTCTCTTGTATTATACCTACAAACGAACGAGTACATTCCCGGTATAACAAATGGTTACGGTGCGCGGGTTGTGATCCACCAGAAAGATTCGAAGCCTTTGCCCGATGATGAAGGTATATTCATATCAGCCGCCACCGAGACGAGCATTGGCATTAAGCAGGTGCGTTTGAACTGGATTATTAAACATACTTTTTTTTCAGATATATTGTTAAACCTACCGTGGTTTATAACGTTTAAAGTGTCGCTCAATTCTCTTTAGTATAAAACAAAAGACTACAAAAACCAATTGCAGTTAAACCTCTCTATAACGGCCACTAAATTTTGCTAATCAGTTGGTATATTAGGGCAAGTGGCTGCTTAAAGCAAGGTGAAAGTAAAACAGAACGCTCCTATAGGAGCGTTCTGTTTTATTTTCATCTTGCTTTAAGCAACTACCTGCCTTTAGCAAAAAATACTTGATAGGAGCGTTCTGTTTTATTTTTATCTTGCTTTAAGCAACCACCTGCCTTTAGCACAAAATACTTGATGTAATTTAGTGGCCGTTATAGAGAGGTTTTACTGTATATTCAATATTTATGAAAAAAAAATGCACTCACGGTGTCAAACTGTTTGGATTCTTTTGAGGCACCGAATTATTCGACAGTTGATTTTGACCGATTCTGCAGCCTGTAAGCAGCACTAAATGGTTAGGATAACATTTATATACGGAAGTATGTCACTGGAGCACTAAATGGTTAGGATAACACTTATATACGGAAGTATGTCACTGGAGCACTAAATGGTTAGGATAACACTTATATACGGAAGTATGTCACTGGAGCACTAAATGGTTAGGATAACACTTATATACGGAAGTATGTCACTGGAGCACTAAATGGTTAGGATAACACTTATATACGGAAGTATGTCACTGGAGCACTAAATGGTTAGGATAACACTTATATACGGAAGTATGTCACTGGAGTACTAAATGGTTAGGATAACACTTATATACGGAAGTATGTCACTGGAGCACTAAATGGTTAGGATAACACTTATATACGGAAGTATGTCACTGGAGCACTAAATGGTTAGGATAACACTTATATACGGAAGTATGTCACTGGAGCACTAAATGGTTAGGATAACACTTATATACGGAAGTATGTCACTGGAGCACTAAATGGTTAGGATAACACTTATATACGGAAGTATGTCACTGGAGCACTAAATGGTTAGGATAACACTTATATACGGAAGTATGTCACTGGAGCACTAAATGGTTAGGATAACACTTATATACGGAAGTATGTCACTGGAGCACTAAATGGTTAGGATAACACTTATATACGGAAGTATGTCACTGGAGCACTAAATGGTTAGGATAACACTTATATACGGAAGTATGTCACTGGAGCACTAAATGGTTAGGATAACACTTATATACGGAAGTATGTCACTGGAGCACTAAATGGTTAGGATAACACTTATATACGGAAGTATGTCACTGGAGCACTAAATGGTTAGGATAACACTTATATACGGAAGTATGTCACTGGAGTACTAAATGGTTAGGATAACACTTATATACGGAAGTATGCCACTGGAGCACTAAATGGTTAGGATAACACTTATATACGGAAGTATGTCACTGGAGCACTAAATGGTTAGGATAACACTTATATACGGAAGTATGTCACTGGAGTAACCCTTTACTCCATGAACATTTTATGTACGAAATAATGTACATGTATATATGTATACAGCGTATTAACAAAACTTTTTGGGCAGAAATTGTAAGATCATATCTGTATAAAATTGTAAGATCATATCTGTATAATTGTAAGATCATATCTGTATAATTGTAAGATCATATCTGTATAATTTCAAAAGCAAGCAGAACAGACCCTGATCAGATATCTCCTTCAGGGGTCTCTCGTCTCTGGATCTCCTTCATGGGGTCTCTGGCCTTGGTCGTCTATATCTCCTTCAGGGGTATCTCGTCTCGGTCGTCTCTGTTTAGAAAGGCGTATTTATGGAGTAGAGGGGTAAACTTACCTAGGCACTGGTTGTTTAATTGTTTATTCACCAGTACTTTATAACAATGAACACCCAACATTCTTTGACGTTACAAGAACTTTCATATCAATAGTTGTAATATTTACAGAATTAAAAACCGGTAATGTCTCTTTAAAACGCATCAAGTGCAATTGAAGGAATTGGTTATGGTGGGTGAAGACATAAAATGAAGGTATATGTATAAATCACAACTCAAACTACATATTTTGACACTGTGATCCATTTGCAATGCCTTGCAATTTTCAGCTGTATATACTATTTCAGTTTTCGTGTCGACCCAAAACAACTGCAATTTTTATTTTCCCGCCGATTGTTGCATCTACATATAGTTTGCATTAAAATGCTTTTCTCCAGTTGCTCTCTGCCACGTTCTTCAGTGTCCAGAGTAGGCACGGAATAGGTAGAGATACTGACAGATACCAGTGTACAAGCATAGGTAGAGATACTGACAGATACCAGTGTACAAGCATAGGTAGAGATACTGACATATACCAGTGTGCAAGTATAGGTAGAGACACTGACAGATACCAGTGTACAAGCATAGGTAGAGATACTGACAGATACCAGTGTACAAGCATAGGTAGAGATACTGACATATACCAGTGTGCAAGCATAGGTAGAGATACTGACAGATACCAGTGTACAAGCATAGGTAGAGATACTGACAGATACCAGTGTACAAGTATAGGTAGAGATACTGACATATACCAGTGTGCAAGCATAGGTAGAGATACTGACAGATACCAGTGTACAAGCATAGGTAGAGATACTGACAGATACCAGTGTACAAGTATAGGTAGAGATACTGACATATACCAGTGTGCAAGTATAGGTAGAGATACTGACAGATACCAGTGTACAAGCATAGGTAGAGATACTGACAGATACCAATGTACAAGCATAGGTAGAGATACTGACAGATACCAGTGTACAAGTATAGGTAGATATACTGACAGATGCCCGTGTACAGGCATAGGTATAGATGCTAAGAGATACCACTATACAGGCATAAGTAGAGATATATACCAATGTATAGTATAGGTAGATATACTGACAGATAATACCAGTGTACAAGTATAGGTAGAGATACTGACAGATACCGGTGTACACGCATAGGTAGAGATACTGACAGATACAAGTGCACACACATAGGTAGACATACTGACAGATACCAATGTACAAGTAAAGGTAGAGATACTGACAAATATCAGTGCACAAACATAGGTAGAGATACTGACAGATATCAGTGCACAAGCATAGGAAGGAAAAACTGGCAGATACCTGTGCACAGACATATGTAGCGATACATACCAATGTACAAGCATATGTAGAGATACTGACAGATACCGATGCCGAAGAATACTGCGAATAATGCTTTATATATAATGATTAAAAGTCGAGCTTTCCAGTAATGTAATATAACAATGACAGTAAAAAAATGGTAATGGAAATAAAACAAATTACTATGTCAAAGATACTTTCTATATCTATTTAAGACTGGTTTGCGATAGAACAAGTCCAGCCCAGCTTGTTTAAAACAGGTGGCTGCTCAGTGAAAATGATACTTTTATTTGTTTTAAAACGACACTTCTTTTTGTAAAGTCGCTTTAAGGAGTTATATATTGTTCGTTTCGTTTATACATTCAGACAGCCATTAGCCGTCTAGGGACGCCGTATGGCAAATGTGAAGAAAATCAAGATGTATTCAAGAAGAACTACGGGTTCGCCTACACTACAGGGGTAGGACAATATTCACTGTCTGTACGGGTTCACCTATACACTACAGGGGTAGGGCAATATTCACTGGCTGTACGGGTTCACCTATACACTACAGGGGTAGGGCAATATTCACTGTCTGTACGGGTTCACCTATACACTACAGGGGTAGGGCAATATTCAGTGTATGTACGGGTTCACCTATACACTACAGGGGTAGGGCAATATTCAGTGTATGTACGGGTTCACCTATACACTACAGGGGTAGGACAATATTCAGTGTATGTACGGGTTCACCTATACACTACAGGGGTAGGGCAATATTCAGTGTATGTACGGGCTCACCTATACACTACAGGGGTAGGGCAATATTCAGTGTATGTACGGGTTCACCTATACACTACAGGGGTAGGGCAATATTCAGTGTCTGTACGGGTTCACCTATACACTACAGGGGTAGGGCAATATTCAGTGTATGTACGGGTTCACCTATACACTACAGGGGTAGGGCAATATTCAGTGTCTGTACGGGTTCACCTATACACTACAGGGGTAGGGCAATATTCAGTGTCTGTACGGGTTCACCTATACACTACAGGGGTAGGGCAATATTCAGTGTATGTACGGGTTCACCTATACACTACAGGGGTAGGGCAATATTCAGTGTATGTACGGGTTCACCTATACACTACAGGGGTAGGGCAATATTCAGTGTTTGTACGGGTTCACCTACAATACAGGGGTAGGACAATATTCAGTGTCTGTACTGGTTCACCTATACACTACAGGGGTAGGGCAATATTCAGTGTCTGTGCGGGTTCACCTATATACTACAGGGGTAGGGCAATATTCAGTGTCTGTGCGGGTTCACCTATAATACATAGGTAGGGCATTATTCAGTGTCTGTACGGGTTCACCGATATACTACAGGGGTAGGGCAATATTCAGTGTCTGTGCGGGTTCACCTATACACTACAGGGGTAGGGCAATATTCAGTGTCTGTACGGGTTCACCTATACACTACAGGGGTAGGGCAATATTCAGTGTATGTACGGGTTCACCTATACACTACAGGGGTAGGGCAATATTCAGTGTATGTACGGGTTCACCTATACACTACAGGGGTAGGGCAATATTCAGTGTTTGTACGGGTTCACCTACAATACAGGGGTAGGACAATATTCAGTGTCTGTACTGGTTCACCTATACACTACAGGGGTAGGGCAATATTCAGTGTCTGTGCGGGTTCGCCTATATACTACAGGGGTAGGGCAATATTCAGTGTCTGTGCGGGTTCACCTATAATACATAGGTAGGGCAATATTCAGTGTCTGTGCGGGTTCACCTATATACTACAGGGGTAGGGCAATATTCAGTGTCTGTGCGGGTTCACCTATACACTACAGGGGTAGGGCAATATTCAGTGTCTGTACGGGTTCACCTATACACTACAGGGGTAGGGCAATATTCAGTGTCTGTACGGGTTCACCTATACACTACAGGGGTAGGGCAATATTCAGTGTATGTACGGGTTCACCTATACACTACAGGGGTAGGGCAATATTCAGTGTCTGTGCGGGTTCACCTACAATACAGGGGTAGGGCAATATTCAGTGTCTGTACGGGTTCACCTATACACTACAGGGGTAGGGCAATATTCAGTGTCTGTACGGGTTCACCTATACACTACAGGGGTAGGGCAATATTCAGTGTATGTACGGGTTCACCTATACACTACAGGGGTAGGGCAATATTCAGTGTCTGTGCGGGTTCACCTACAATACAGGGGTAGGGCAATATTCAGTGTCTGTACGGGTTCACCTATACACTACAGGGGTAGGGCAATATTCAGTGTCTGTATGGGTTCACCTATAATACAGGGGTATGGCAATATTCAGTGTCTGTACGGGATCACCGATAATACAGGGGTAGGGCAATATTCAGTGTATTTACGGATTCACCTACACTACAGGGGTAGGGCAATATTCAGTGTCTGTACGGGTTCACCTATACACTACAGGGGTAGGGCAATATTCAGTGTCTGTATGGGTTCACCTATAATACAGGGGTATGGCAATATTCAGTGTCTGTACGGGATCACCGATAATACAGAGGTAGGGCAATATTCAGTGTATTTACGGGTTCACCTACACTACAGGGGTAGAGCAATATTCAGTGTCTGTACGGGCTCACCTATACTTCTAGAGTATATACAGTATATACCATATTCACTGTCTTTACATGTTCGCCTATACTTCTTGTACGGGTTCAGCTATACTTCAGGGGTAGGGTAATGTTCACTGTCTGTACGGGTTACCCTATACTTCTGGAGTAGGGCAATATTCACCGTCTGTACGGATTCACCTATACTTCTGGGGTAGGACAATGTTCACTGTCTGTACGGATTCGCCTACACTGGGGTAGGGCAATGCTCACTGTCTGTACGGGTTACCCTATACTTCTGGAGTAGGGCAATATTCACCGTCTGTACGGATTCACCTATACTTCTGGGGTAGGACAATGTTCACTGTCTGTACGGATTCGCCTACACTGGGGTAGGGCAATGCTCACTGTCTGTACGGGTTACCCTATACTTCTGGAGTAGGGCAATATTCATCGTCTGTACGGATTCACCTATACTTCTGGGGTAGGACAATGTTCACCGTCTGTACGGATTCGCCTACACTGGGGTAGGGCAATGCTCACTGTCTTTACTGGTTCCACTACACTACAGGGGTACGGCAATGTTCACTGTCTTTACGGATTCACCTACACTACATTGATAGGACAATGTTAACTGTCTGTACGGGTTCTCCTACACTACAGGGATAAGACAATGTTCACTGTCTTTACAGGTTCACTTATAACTCAGAGATAGGGAACTGGCCACTGTCTATTCCTTTACGGGTTCTCCTACATTACAGGGATAGGGCAATGTACACTGTGTATACGGGTTCTCCTACATTACAGGGATAGGACAATGTTCACTGTCTGTATGGGTTCTCCTACACTACATAGACAGGGCAATGTTCACTGTGTATACGGGTTCTCCTACACTTCATAGTTATGGCAATGTTCAATGTGTATACGGGTTCATCTACACTACAGGGGTAGGGCAATGTTCACTGTGTATACGGGTTCTCCTACACTACAGGGATAGGACAATATTCACTGTCTTTACAGGAGTAAGGTAACATTCGTGGTTGGTTGATGTTCACTGTGTCAATAGATTCACTTTGATTACATTATTCGAGGTAGGGCGCTGTTCAATAGCTGTATGGTTCGCCTACACATCAGGGGTAGGATAATATTGTGGTTGGGTAAGGTTCATTGCCTTTACGGGTTCGTCTACACTACAGAGTAGGATAATATTCTCTGTATATAATGGTTCATCTACACTACAGGAGGTCGCTTACACTACTGGGGAAAGGCAATGTTCAATGTCTGTACAGGTTCGATACACTACATGGGTAGGGCAATATTAACTTATGAACGGGTTCAACTAACGTAAGGGGTAGGGCAATACTCACTGTCTGTACGGGGTGTCCTACACTACAGATGTAGGGCAATATATACTGTCTGTTCGGGGTGTCCTACACTACAGATGTAGGGTAATACTCAGTGTCTGTATGGGGTGTCCTACACTACAGATGTAGGGCAATATATACTGGCTGTACGGGGTGTCCTACACTACAGATGTAGGGCAATACTCAGTGTCTGTACGGGGTGTCCTACACTACAGATGTAGGGCAATATATACTGTCTGTACGGGGTGTCCTACACTACAGATGTAGGGCAATATATACTGTCTGTTCGGGTTCGTCTACACTACAGGCGCAGGGCAACATTAACTGTTTATTTCGCCTACACTGCAGGGGTATGATAGTATTCGGGCTAGGCAATGTTTACCTTCTGTACAGATATGTATATAATACAGGGGTAGGGCAATGTTCACTGTCTGGGCGGGTTTGTCTACACCACAGGGATATGGCAATGTTCACTGTCTGAACGGGTTTGTCTACACCACAGGGGTTGGGGCAATGTTCACTGTCTGAACAGGTGTGTCTACTACACCACAGGGGTAGGGCAATGTTCACTGTCTGAACGGGTTTGTCTACACCACAGGGGTAGGGGCAATGTTCACTGTCTGAACGGGTTTCTGAACGGGTTTGTCTACACCACAGGGGTAGGGGCAATGTTCACTGTCTGAACGGGTTTGTCTACACCACAGGGGTAGGGCAATGTTCACTGCCTGAACGGGTTTGTCTACACCACAGGGGTAGGGGCAATGTTCACTGTCTGAACGGGTTTGTCTACACCACAGGGGTAGGACAATGTTCACTGTCTGAACGGGTTTGTCTACACCACAGGGGTAGGGCAATGTTCACTGCCTGAACGGGTTTGTCTACACCACAGGGGTAGGGGCAATGTTCACTGTCTGAACGGGTTTGTCTACACCACAGGGGTAGGGGCGATGTTCACTGTCTGTGCGGGTCTGTCTACACCACAGGGGTAGGGGCAATGTTCACTGTCTGAACAGGTGTGTCTACTACACCGCAGGGGTAGGGCAATGTTCACTGTCTGAACGGGTTTGTCTACACCACAGGGGTAGGGGCAATGTTCACTGTCTGAACGGGTTTGTCTACACCACAGGGGTAGGGGCAATGTTCACTGTCTGGGTGGGTCTGTCTACACCACAGGGGTAGGGGCAATGTTCACTGTCTGGGCGGGTCTGTCTACACCACAGGGGTAGGGCAATGTTCACTGTCTGTTAGGTTTGGCTTATATTCAGGAGCGTTATATTCAGTCTGCACTGCCTCCTCACTATCAAATTGAACGATGAAGAAAATGATTTTTATGACAAACTGTGCAGACCCTGGTCAAAGCGCTCCCCCAAGAGCCGAATGACCTGGTCTACACTGTTTGCACTTTAGGGATTAATATGTTCAACACTTCCGAAATTAACTCTACACATAATGGCGCGTGCTTAAATTTCCAAGCTAAAATTTACACCATTTCTTTCCTAAAGTAGTACAAGAGTGATTGTCAGACAGTTTGAACCCAGAAGAGACGTCGAGTTACAAAATGATCTAATACATGATTTTCGTTACAATATCAGTGCATGGATGATAAGCACATATCATTACAGATATAATATCTTACAGATATGTCACATTGTATGCCAGGCGGAGGCCGTGTTGGAAGACTGCGGTTGCTATCACTATTTTGCTGAAGATATATTCCGCAAAAGACCGGAAACCAACCTTTGCAGGAAAGCTAAAGGTGACACAATCGCATTTTCTAACAAGCGTTTTGCTTATACGGTAAAACTTCTCTATAACGGCCACAAAACTGTGTTAATTAGTTGATATTTAGGCTAGGTAGCGTCTTAAAGCAATGTGAAAGTAAAATAGAACGCTCCTATATATAATAAATGTTTACAATGTTGATTAATGCATTCTCAGAATCAATACTCAAATACAAGTCTCGAGCCTGCGAATGTATTGATAAAGTTTTAAAGCAATGTTGAACATGTAATGTATATTATCCTACCGGCTTTTATGTTCCACTTTTCTTCGATGATTTAAACTGCATTAAATTGTAAATGATAAAAATATATGTGAACTAATGATAAAAATGTATGTGAACTAATGATAAAAATGTATGTGAACTAATGTAAAGAACGAGGATTTCTCTTTAAAGTATCATTTTGAATTTGATATGAGCAGTAAAACTCTTGTAATGCGACCATTAATAGAGGTCTAATTCTGGGCCGTATAGGCAGGTGGTAGCTTAATACAGGAACAAACTCATTCAAACACTATTCTATAGTCCTGTTTATCCATTGAATGGGCGTTATAGTATATTAACCCTTTACTCCATAACTACGCCTTTCTATGCCTTTACAAACAGGGTAGACCCAGATCAGACAGTTCCTATAGGAGTCGTTTGATCAGGGTCTGCTCTGTTTGCTTGTAATATGACACAGATATGGTTCTACAGTTTCTACCATGGTCAACATTGCCTGTGTCCATGTGCCATTATAAGAATTAATCTAATTAATATTCATGATGTCATTATTTCTTACATTAATATTCATGGGGTAAAGGGTTAAAGATACGAACGAAGCAAAACATTTCTGCAAATTGTCTTGAGTATAATGTAACCTTTTGCTTGGTTCCCATTGTCTGACGCTCTGGTAGTATAAACCGGGAACTAAGCATTTTCCTTGAAAAGATTCTTGAAATTTAAGTTCGAGTAGTTGATGAAGAGTGCTGTGTCTAGTTTTCATTCCCAGTTACAGACAGAAGATGCATGAATATAGTGTTAGATGCTTTTCATTTCCAGTTACAGACAGACGATGCATGAATATAGTGTTAGATGCTTTTCATTTCACGTTACAGACAGACGAAGCATGAATATAGTGTTAGATGCTTTTCATTTCACGTTACAGACAGAAGATGCATGAATATAGTGTTAGATGCTTTTCATTTCACGTTACAGACAGACGATGCATGAATATAGTGTTAGATGCTTTTCATTTCCCGTTACAGACAGAAGATGCATGAATATAGTGTTAGAGGATTTCAGGCGAAAGAAAAGGACATGTATGTGCAAAACTGCCTGTCAGTAAGTAACATACTTTAACATGTAAGCCGGGCTATGAGAAAATGTCCATATGAAGCCTTGCAAACAGTGTATGTCCACCGTCAAGATGTCTCATCACGGTCTACAATGTTTAACACTCGAAACATATTATACTTATTATTACTGAATAGTTTAAGCTGTCACACAGTGTAGACCCTTGTCAGAGACACACCGGTTGGTATTGTCTCATTTGGTCTCCAGCTTGCCACTTCGCATAGAACGTCTCATTTAATACCAGAGATTCTGGACCGCGTTGCAAAAAAATCTCGAAAAAACTGAAATATCAATTTGCAATGAACATTGGTTTTGTGAAATATTAACTACTTGGAATTATTTCTAACGGAAAACTCAGTAGTTGTAGGGTGGCAGAAGTATACCACCATACATTATAAAAATATTAGCGTATTCGACTGCATGAACTTTTTCTTGCTATTCCGTCACATAAACTTCTCCCACCTATTGAATTCAACCAATCGAATTATAGTTTATGGATTAACTTTACCTTGCGTTACTCAACGATCTCAACGGTCTTCAACCCGCGTTGCATGATTTTTTCGTTGCTCAACGTGTACTGTATTCGACTGGGAATTGTTTCCGTTGCTTATTGATACAGGCCCAGTCGAATACAGCTATTGATCAATCAACAGTATCTGCTATTTTTTTCAAATATAAAACAGTTCTAAGGAATACTTATTTCAAATGCTGAATTTTAAGTATTACCGCCAAATCACTGCGCATTTCACCCAGATCAAAAAATGGCATTGTTCACAATTTCACCCAAAATTCAAGAAAGTAACCGAAACGTATCTTTGCAGGGAGATCATGTACTCTACAGGAATAAGCAGTCGACAATGGCCGTCCCATGATTATGCCGTAAGTATTCATGTACTCTACAGGAATAAGCAGTCGACAATGGCCGTCCCATGATTATGCCGTAAGTATTCATGTACTGGTAAATGGCTTGTAAAATGTAGTCAGTCTAAGCATCTGACGTCAGGTGCGACTAAACGCCACGAACGGGGTATAGGTAAGGACTGGTGGGGGTACAGGTAGGGGTGGATGGAGATCCAGATAAACGCCACGAACAGGGTATAGGTAGGGGCGGATGGGTATAGGTAGGGGTGGATGGGAATCCAGATAAACGCCACGAACGGGGTATATGTAGGGATGGGTGGGGATCCAGATAAACGCCACGGACGGGGTATAGGTAGGGGTAGGTGGGGTATAGGTAGGGGTGGTTGGGGATCAAGATAAACGCCACGGACGGGGTATAGGTAGGGGTGGGTGGGTGTATAGGTAGGGGTAGGTGGGGATCCAGATACACGCTACGGACGGGGTATAGGTAGGGGTGGGTGGGGATCAAGATAAACGCCACGACGGGGTATAGGTAGGGGTGGTTGGGGATCCAGATAAACGCTACGGACGGGGTATAGGTAGGGGTGGTTGGGGATCCAGATAAACGCCACAGACAGGGTATAGGTAGGGATGGGTGGGGATCAAGATAAACGCCACGGATGGGGTATAGGTAGGGGTGGTTGGGGATCCAGATAAACGCCACGGACGGGGTATAGGTAGGGTGGGTTGTGTATAGGTAGGGGTGGGTGGGTATAGGTAGGTGTGGGTGGGGATGCAATGCAAAACAACTCTTTATACGGATATACAGCAGGCCATTAGTCCTGATACGGTCATATTATCCTAACACCAGGTCAACAAAAAAGGTTTCTGAGACACGGCCGGGAATCGAACCCGTGACATTTCGTTCCTAGGAAGACAGAAATTCAATACATTTATATCAGAAATCAAAATGTTGGTATCACTACTTTAATGTGCATGGGCATATTTAACAGTGTTTAATGTAACTTACAAAAGAAGATATGCGTTTTGTGTGTTGAACACACATAGCGAGGGCTGGGCGAAACGTAAAATCTGAGCACACACAGTCAAGGCTAAGTGAAACGTTAACTTATCAGTTGTTTAATGTGAGGGTTAAGCGAAAACGCTAAATTATCAACTGTTTAATGTGTTAAGCACACGCCACATAGCGAGGGCTAAGCGAAAACGATATAGTGTGTTATTTGATGTGTTTAGCAGAGATAGCGCGGGTTAAGCGAAAACGCTAAATTCTAAGTTGATGTGTGTGTTAATCAACACATGACATAGCGAGAGTTAAACGAAAACGATATACTATCAGTTCTTTAATGTGTTGAGCACACATAGCGAGGGCTGAGCAAAACGCTAAATTATAAGTTGTCCAATGTGTTGTACACACATCATATAGCGAGGTTAAGTGAAACGCTGAATTGTCAGTTGATTAATGTTTTGAGCACACATAGCGAAAGTTATAGATCGGAAACGCTGAATTGCGGGTTGTTTAATATGTTTTGTGCACATATAGCGAGAGTTATAGATCGAAAACGCTGAATTGTGAGTTGTTTAATGTTTTGAGCAAACATATCGGGAGTTATAGATCGAAAACGCTGAATTGTGAGTTGTTTAATGTTTTGTGCACACATAGCGAGAGTTATAGATCGAAAACGCTGAATTGTGAGTTGTTTAATGTTTTGAGCAAACATAGCGAGGGTAAATTGTAAGTTGTTTAGTGTGCCTCACTTTTCAAAGTGGATATCTTACGTTGATTTTTTTCAAAACCACAACCAGCGTTGAGTAGTTTAGATCCTTATGAGACACCTCGTAAGTCAAACTGTTTGTAAAGGCATTCAACATTTAGTGTACAGTTCTGTGGTGCTGTTAACAATACTCAACGGGGTTGTGATAAGCACAATATGGCTTGCAGTTATTGCACCTTCGTTAAAGCTCAAAATAACCAGATTTAGTCAATATACAAATGTTATCTTTAGTGAAAAAGACATGTTTGAGTGTGCTTTCTGGATACAGTAATGTTCTCTTATCCATATCTATATAGATTATACAACTAATGATGTCTCTATCTGTTAATGAATTGGCAAGAAACAGATAAGAAATTTAATGTTTTCACATAATATGTGCTTCCATTTTAGACACAGCTTAAAGAGAGTGTTTGCGAGCACAGTCCAGTTGATTGTAGGGATATCAGCTCAAGCAAGGACATTTCGTAAGTTTGTAATCAATCTGAGTTAACTGTAACATATCTCAATCTTAGTTAACTGTAACATATCTGAGTTAACTGTAACATATCTGAGTATAACATATCTGAGTTAACTGTAACATATCTGAGTTTACTGTAACAAATCTGAGTTAACTGTAACATATCTCAATTAAGATTTCGACAGAGACTCCCCTTTTCTTTGCCAATCTGTTTAAGTTTTTTCAGTTTTATTTATTTCTTACACCGGTAAGCTCATTCTGGTTTCCTAACTGCGTTTGTCATCTAAACCGAAACCCAATGAGGGGCAATCGGATACATGGTTCTTTTTAATATACCAAGCATAAAACATTGATACATGGTGGGGTATTGACCAACAGCCAGTAACATAATTCAGCTTATGACTATTTCTGGGATCGAGCTGGCATCCTCTCGTTCTGTAAGGGAACACTCTACCGATTCAGCTAACTGGGCGGATTGCTAGTGATGGATTATCTATACTTTCATGTACAGTAAGGAAGCGACAAGCTGCAATTTCCATATATTTGGAAATTCTTTTATTTCAGAAACAACTTCATTCGACTCAACTTCTACTATGAAACATTGAACTATGAATCAATTGTGGAAACGCCCGCAACAACTGTACGTCATATACCATCCTTTATATCCCCTGAACGATTTAAACTGTTTCTTAAAATAAAACGCCTGTTCGTGCATTTACAAACAGAGTATAAATATATCAGAGGGCTCCTTGTAGGAGTTTTCTGATCAGTGTCTGCTCTGTTTGCTAATGGAATTTGACAAATTTGTTATTTACATTCTAACATGGCTACAATCTTCCAATTTCTATATTTCGTTATAACTACTTTGTCCATGAACATTTAGCATGTATTGAAAATTTAAATAAATAAAGAACAGGGAAAGGGTTTTGAGTGTAGAAATTTCGAATTATTCTGGTTCATTATTGGGGTTTACGGAGTCTGTCAAGGTTGGAAGGATCAAATATGTAGCAGTTTTCGAATAACAAGCTGGGAAGATTTTGATCTTGGTATACAGTTAACACTTTCATTTACGAATATTTATACAAGAATTTACAATTTTATTAATATTCATTACCTGAATTTGAATAATGGTGAAACATCCATTTTTGTTTACCAATATTCAGATTCAGGTAAAACCGAGAAACTGTAGAACCATAAGAAAACTGGAGTAAACCCTGATCAGACGGTTCCTATAGAAGATGTCTGATCTGGATCTACTCTGTTTGCAAATATGTCAAAAGTAGTCTATATGAGGGAATGGTTTACTCGTTTCCGGCTTCAAATGTGTTTAACCAATTCCCTCATAGGCTATTTGTAGACCAAACCTCTTTGAATAAACCTACCGAAAAGAAGCATTAATTAAAGAAAAGGACACAATTAGAATTGTTTAGTTTTGAAACCATTGTGATAAATAGAGCATTTGCTCCTATGGAGCAAATGCTCTATTTGTTACAATAGTTTCAAAAGGTGATTTTTACAGAGGCGTCAAAAGGCGTCAATATGAGGGAATGGGTTAAAGGACTTTCCAAAGTTCGTTATGATAAGCCAAGCAAATTTATTTGGTGATTGAACGAGTGTCGGTATATCTTGAAACAAGTAACATTCCGTAAAACAAAATTAGGGTCTGCTCTGTTTGCTGGTAGACTTAAATAGATCTGATCTTACAGTTTTTATCTAAGTCAAACATGCCTTGAAAGTTTTACATTATAAAAATGAATATCCATGAAGTAACCAATTCGGCATAAATGGTCATTTAAGGAAATCAACAAAACCGACAAAATATAGCAATGTGTAAGAAGGGCGCACGGATATACAAATATCAGTCACATGAAGAAATCACGTGATCATAACATGAATGAAAATACTCAATGAATAAAGAAGCGCGAGTCGGATAACTTTATGCAAGCGATTAGGTAATCACGTCCATAACTGCGAGTGGTCAGTGTGATAATAAGCATAGTGGGAAACGGCTGAAGTGTCAGCTGCAATTCTATCATCAACTGGATGGAGTGTTAATGCCTTCCCTTATAGATACACAATTCCATGCCAACGTGAACGTATTCGATATCAGATTGATACCATGCAAAGAATACTGCAGCGTCTACAACGCTTTGATTTATGCATTTTATGTGTTCATTATGTTTGCCTTGTTCCCAGGTGTTTACATTTCTGGCAAGCTGTGGTGGAGCTCTTGGTCTGTGGATTGGCCTGTCCGTGTTGAGTTTCTGTGAGGTCCTGCAGCTGGTTGGAGAAGTAACAATGAACATGTTCCATTGTACACGAAAACGAGGAAAGATGTAGAAAGAAAGAGAACACTATGTGGTTTATTTGTGTCACAGTGATAGCTCATGCGTGCCACATTGACAGCTAGGCAGAGAGAAAGAGAACATTGTATATCGTTCATTTGTGTAACAGTGACAGCTGGGCAGATATATGGCTCATCTGTGCAACAGTGACAGTTTGACTTCTTTATGGAACTTAGAATATTAGAATGAACTGTAAACTTATGAAGAGAAGCTTTCTTGACGGTGTTATGTTTTATATTTGACATTTAAGTAATGGCGTTAAGAGCTTAGCTCGTGAAGCTCGTGTGCACATTTGAATAGTGTATATACATGTTTACTTCTTTAACCCTTTCGCTGCCAAACTCTGTCGTCTGCTAACTTTGTCGTCTGCTACAAAATTTCATTTTTTTGATTTTCTTCAACATAGTAACAGTAACAAACAGTTTGGATCCTGATGAGACGCCGAGTTACTTACTCGGTGTCTCATCTGGATCCAAACTGTTTGCATAGGTAATCACAGATCCGGCATTGGCAGCGAAAGGGTTAAGTGATTTTGTCACCGAGTGGCTTCGACATCCACTCAAATAGGAATAATAAACAAGAGATGTTTGTAAAACATGTATACCCCCCAAGACCCCAAGACCTTTGATCTAGTGACCTCAACTATAGAGGTCATCCAGTGGTCATGATTAATCACCACAGCAACTTTGAAGATCCTAAGCCAAACCACTGATCATTTATTGATCTGAAAACATTTCACAAGTTAAGGTCATGGTGACCTTGACCTTTGACCTAGTGACCTCAACAACTATAGGGGTCATCTAATGGTCAGGACCAACAACCACAGCAAGTTTGAAGATCCCGAACCAAACCATTGAGCAGTTATTAATTGGAAACCATTTCATCAGTTACGGTCATGATGACCTTGACCTTTGACCTAGTGACCTCAAAATAAATAGGGGTCATCTAGTTGTCATGACCAACCACCACAGCAAGATCCTAAGCCAAACCCTTGAGCAGTTATTGATTGGAAACCATTTCACCAGTTAAGTTCATGGTGACCTTGACCTTTGACCTAGTGACCTAAAAAACAACAGGGATAATCTAGTTGTCATGACCAACCACCTAAGCAAATTTGAAGACCCTAAGCCAAACCCATGAGCAGTTATTGATCAGAAACCATTTTACAAGTTTAGGTCATGGTGACCTTTACCTTTGACCTAGTAACCTCAAAAACGGTAGGGGTCATCCAGTGGTCATGACCAACTACCGGAGCAAGTTTGAAGATTCAGAGCCAAACCCTTGAGCAGTTATTGATCGGAAACCATTTAACCAGTTAAGAGCATGATGACCTTGACCTTTGACCTAGTGACCTCAAAATCAATAGGGGTCATCTAGTGGACATTACCAACCACCACAGCAAATTTGAAGATCCTAAGCCAAACCATAGAGCAGTTATTGATCGCTAACCATTTCATCAGTTAAGGTCATGGTGACCTTGACCTTTGACCTAAAAAACAATTAGACTCATCTAGTTGTCATGACCAACCATCTAAGCAAATTTGAAGATCCTAAGCCAAACCCTTGAGCAGTTATTGATCAGAAATCATTTTACCAGTTAAGGTCATGGTGACCTTGACCTTTGACCTAGTGACCTCAAAATCAATGGGGGTCATCCAGTGGTCATGACCAACTACCACAGTAAGTTTGAAGATTCTAAGCTAAACCCTTGAGCAGTTATTGATCAGAAACCATTTAACCAGTTAATGTCATGGTGACCTTGACCTTTGACCTAGTGACCTCAAAATCGATAGGAGTCATCCAGTGGTCATGACCAACTACCACAGCAAGTTTGAAGATTCTAAGCTTAACCCTTGAGCAGTTATTGATCGGAAACCATTTAACCAGTTAAGGTCATGGTGACCTTGACCTTTGACCCAGTGACCTCAAAATCAATAGGGGTCATCTAGTGGTCATGACCAACCACCACAGCAAGTTTGAAGATCCCAAGCCAAACCCTTGAGCAGTTATTGATCGGAAACTATTTTACCATTTTAGGTCATGGTGACCTTGACCTTTGACCTAGTGACCTCAAAAACAATAGGGGTCATCTACTTGTCATGACCAACCACCACAGCAAGTTTGATGATTGTAGGCCAAGGCGTTTATTAGTTATCATTCGGAAACCATCGATCTACCGACCGACCGACCGACCGACCGACAGACCGACCGACCGACCGACCGACCGACCGACATGTGCAAAGCAATATACCCCCATTTTTTCAAAAGGGGGGTATAATAAGTATATGTATATGTATGACATTATTTTTTATTTTTACAGAAATTAAAAAAATGTTAGAAAAATTTATCGAACATAGCTTCGATATATACAACAATGCCGTTATTATGCGCGCTAATAATATCGCATTATAAAAACAAATTTTAATTATTTTTTTTTTAAAAAAGACGACTGCATTAGCCCATATCCATTTACACAAATTTGGTAAATTGTCTTTCCTGTATAAAGTATAAAATGTACCTGAAAACGTTGAATTGGATCCGACGTCCTCCTCCCGTTTGCACATTTTAGAGGGCGTCTTACTAAAGCCTTCCAGTCGGCGTACGTGAAAAGAGAGCAGCGTGGTTGCCAACTGTAAAAGAGTTGACAACCAGACATGCAGTATGTGGTGGTACTATAGGCTCATAAAGAGTTGACAACCAGACATGCAGTATGTGGTGGTACTATAGGCTCATAAAGAGTTGACAACCAGACATGCAGTATGTGGTGGTACTATAGGCTCATAAAGAGTTGACAACCAGACATGCAGTATGTGGTGGTACTATAGGCTCATAAGAGTTGACAACCAGACATGCAGTACGTGGTGGTACTATAGGCTCATAAAGAGTTGACAGTCAGACATACAGTATGTGGTGGTACTATAGGCTCATAAAGAGTTGACAACCAGACATGCAGTATGTGGTGGTACTATAGGCTCATAAGAGTTGACAACCAGACATGCAGTATGTGGTGGTACTATAGGCTCATATCCCTTTTCAATGAGTTTTTTTTAAAAAAAATACATTTGACGAACAAAGTAAGAAAACGTATATTTCCAACAATTTTACGAAGTTTGTAAATCACATCACCATAAATTTCCGGATGTGAAATACCTTATCGCAGGAGCGCCTTAAGATTGCTCTTATATTAGTCAATAAGTGAGAGTTTTCGATAATAAACTTTACAGAATGTTTTTTTTTTCATTTATAATTCCTATATCCTTGGTTAGGCAGCTTTTCATATATGTCGACTGTTAAACTCGTCAGCAGAAGAACACGCTCTAGCGAAACGTATAAACGAACAACCTGAGATATGTATACTCCAGTATCCATGCTTATAAAACTTTTAGTTGAGTCTGAGTTCGTTCTCAAGTTTTTGAGCCAAAGGCTCAAATCTGACCAATCAAAAGCTTGAGAACTCAAATCTGACCAATCAAAAGCTTGAGAACGAACTCAGACTCAACTAAAAAGTTTTATAAGCATGGACCCCGATATAGAGTCACACCAAGTTATCGCAATTTCAACTGACAAACTAATATAACCATATGACTTCGAACGAAATGAGTAGTATTTTATAGAATAACATTAATCGAAAACAAAAATAACTTGATTTCGAAACTTGCCGTAGCGAGATCGTAGAATCTTTGGAAGACCAGTATCTAGAATCTTTGGAAGACCAGTATCAAATGGTGTCACCGAGAACACGCAGACATTAACACACTATCGGAATGGTTTAAGCTCCCAATGAGGTACTCCTGCTTTTCATCCTATGGTCTACTTTGATATGGTAATGGTTTTACGTCTTTTTATGCGTTTCGTCAGCGTTTTGTCTTGCAATTGTGCTGTTTCATATTTGATAATGTTTGTGTGCCGTGGCATTTTGTGTGTGGCGCTCCCTGCAGGGCTGTTTCTTCACCTTTACTTAGAATAAAACCAAAATTGAAAGATCATGGAACCAAAATTGTGAGATCTTTCGTTGGAAAATCAACAAAATTAATATGATAAAATGGATTAAATGCATTGATTATTTTAATAAAAGAGCATGATATATAACATTAAAATTACATTGATCTCTCTTCGCTCCAACTCTCTAATTAGCCGTTGCTCCAAAAAAATCATCCTATTATTTTAAAACTACCGAACTTAACAAGAAACTGCCTATGACTTATAAAAGCATGATTTTTAATAACATTTGGTTTTGTTACAATAATATTTACCCATTGAATAGAATATATAACTAGATTGTGTTTAAACGGATTGCAAGTGAAACCTCGGAAATCCGAACCCCTTCCGGACCAAATGAAAAGTTCGGATTTCTGAGGATTTCGGATTTCTGAGGTTTCTCATATAGTTAAATGTTTCGACCACAATTATGCTCTCTAAGTAAGGTTGATGTGATCAAAATGTTGATTGCTGATATTGCATGACATTAAAGGGTAGATTTTGCTCACAAAGTATTTGCAATGGACTTGTTTCTTTAAAGCTTTCTACTTTGAAGAAGCAACACCAATGTAAATAATAGTTGAACTGAACTTTAATGTCAAGGGTTAAGTCAACCCGTCTACGCTTACTCGGCGGTTCAGACATGATCGTGATCTTAACTAGAACTTTTCTTTACGATGTAGAATATAGCCTAGAATGAGCGAGAATGGTGAACAATTTGAGAAACTGCATCATTTATTACATTTGGAACAATTAGGGATTACTCGCGACCTTAGTTTGCAAAATTACCAAACGAGATTAAAGATTTTTTTTTGTCAGTCAGCCCACCGTGTGTAAAACAAAAGTCGCCGCACAAAAGAGACCGCTCTTTATTCAACAAAATTAGGACATAATTTGGACATAAAAGAGGTCTTACTGCAGTCGATCGCCACAGCCCGTCTTTTAATCCATTTAAATCAACAGCCGCATCAAACACCTAATGATTCTTCGAAGATAATTGGGGCTTAAACAAACACCAGTTGACACGACTACCGCACACGCTTTATCGTGTGTATGTACCGTGTAGAGTTGTGGTAACATAGCCGCTAAAAATAGACGCGCATGCCAGCCCAAACATTCTCAGGTACAGTAAGCGTTCGGAATTCCGGGTTACATTTAAGCGCAATTAAACAATTTCGGACGAAAAAATCGTTCGGAATTCTGAGTTTCCGGATTTCTGAAACTTTCCCGTAGTTAAAATAAGAAGAAAAAAAAATCGGGACCAAACAGAACGTTCGGAATTCCGCGGATTTCGGAATTCCGGAGCTACGGAATTCCGAGGTTTCACTGTAGGTATTTCGGGTATCGTACTGAAATGGCTGTTCTATACACGGAGCCCCGTGTTGCGAAGAATCAGTTGTATTTAATAGAGCCATTTCAATGAAATAGTCATTGTTCAAAGACGACACGGGGTAAAACTGAAACAGTTTAAATCAACAGCCGCATCAAACACCTAATGATTCTTCGAAGATAATTGGGGCTTAAACAAACACCAGTTGACACGACTACCGCACACGCTTTATCGTGTGTATGTACCGTGTAGAGTTGTGGTAACATAGCCGCTAAAAATAGACGCGCATGCCAGCCCAAACATTCTCAGGTACAGTAAGCGTTCGGAATTCCGGGTTACATTTAAGCGCAATTAAACAATTTCGGACGAAAAAATCGTTCGGAATTCTGAGTTTCCGGATTTCTGAAACTTTCCCGTAGTTAAAATAAGAAGAAAAAAAAATCGGGACCAAACAGAACGTTCGGAATTCCGCGGATTTCGGAATTCCGGAGCTCCGGAATTCCGAGGTTTCACTGTAGGTATTTCGGGTATCGTACTGAAATGGCTGTTCTATACACGGAGCCCCGTGTTGCGAAGAATCAGTTGTATTTAATAGAGCCATTTCAATGAAATAGTCATTGTTCAAAGACGACACGGGGTAAAACTGAAACAGTGTTGTTATGTTATATGGGCCGTCAACTGAAATGCTTGTTTAACTCATTCACCCATAGGCTATTTTAAATCCAACCTCTTTGAATAAATCTACCGAAAAGGACCTTTTAGTAGAGAAAAGGGAAATTTTAGAATTGTATAGTTTTTAAACCATTGTGATAAATAGAGCATCTGCTCCTATGGGACAAATGCTCTATTTGTCACAATGGTAATGTAACAGCGATGCTGTTAGGTATATAAGCACTATAAACTCTCCTTGCCAGGGAGCTAGCTCTTTGGCGACGTGGTTTATGTGATTGGAAAGGTTGCGAAGTTAAGTAACAGTCTGTGCGGCTCCTGGCTGGATGGGTGACCGCCAGGGATTGCCGATGGTGCACGTTACAATTGGTGGCAGCGGTGGGATGAAGACAATTATTACCGGACTGGAATTGCCTTACCCACGGTTATTTCCCAGGCCAAATCTCGAGTCGAGATTTCTCGGAGGGGAAAGTAATGTAACAGCGATGCTGTTAGGTATATAACCACTATAAACTCTCCTTGCCAGGGAGCTAGCTCTTTGGCGACGTGGTTTATGTGCTTGGAAGGGTTGCGAAGTTAAGCAAGTCTGTGCGGCTCCTGGCTGGATGGGTGACCGCCAGGGATTGCCGATGGTGCACGTTACAATTGGTGGCAGCGGCAGGATGAAGACAATTGCCGGACTGGAATTGCCTTACCCACGGTTATTTCCCAGGCCAAATCTCGGGTCGAGATTTCTCGGAGTGGAAAGTAATGTAACAGCGATGCTGTTAGGTATATAAGCACTATAAACTCTCCTTGCCAGGGAGCTAGCTCTTTGGCAACGTGGTTTATGTGCTTGGAAGGGTTGCGAAGTTAAGCAACAGTCTGTGCGGCTCCTGGCTGGATGGGTGACCGCCAGGGATTGCCGATGGTGCACGTTACAGTTTCATAAAAGTGACCTTTACAGAGGCGAAAATGCGTCAATATGAGGGAATGGGTTCAAAATGGCCCGGTGAAAATAAAACGGCTGTTGTGTTACTAGGGTCATCCGACTAAAATGACTGTTAATTAAGGTGTCATGGGGATTCGTTCGTTACTATGGCCATCCGACTAAAACGGCTGCTGTTTAGAAGGGGTCCAGTAGTAAGACTGCGACGGTTGTTATGTGTCAATAAGGCCATGAGACTGAACTGTATGTAATATTAACAATTTCCCTCATATAAACGCTTTCTCGAACATTTGCAAACAGATCGAGTAGATCCAGATTACACGTAGACCTCTCATCAGGATCTGCTCTGTTTGCTTATGAAATTATGATAAATCTGACTCTATAGTTTCTAGTAGAGCTGTACAGCCAGATCTATTAAAGTCGTGTGCATCCGTTTGTTATTTTGATTTTAAAGGAAATTGTTATGTACATGTATTATTAATCCATAAAAAGAACAGCTGTGCACTGATTATAACACCCTTATATAACTGCCAGTTTATATGATCGATAATTGCAAATCATGATTGTGTGGTTCAGTATCAATATGTGATAACTGGGAAGAGGGACAGGGCAAGTTTTGAACAAATATCGCTGATATGCAATAAATGGCACAAATACAAAAAGAGAAAACTCTTATTTCACTGTACTAAAAGTTTACGCCAGTATGTACAGCCGTGACCGTAATTACACGTCGAACATGAGTATACTGTAATATACCGTTAGATACGCAACAGTGAAAACATTTGAATTTTGATAAAATAAGTTTTTATTGACACGCATGAACAGTTGACTTAGAGGCTATATGACCCAATCAACTGCGTGGTGATATTCTTGTAAACATCCATTTGTTATGATTACACAAACCGACACAGTTTTTATTGTGATAATCATTCAGATTGACAATAGAAGGATTATGACCCTATCGACCAGCAGGTTCCATCGATATGGAGAAGAGTCGTGAAGATGGTTGCTACTACATGTACAGCTAGTTCAGCTGTAATAGCAACCAAAAGTTTATCTTCATAAAAGTGCATTGTTTCTTATTTTTAGTGTGAGTAATTGTATGAGTCATGCAGTAAACAACACATACAAAACACACAGTCGTCCCACAGCACCACGACAAAAAGAACAGCAAATGCATATGTCTATAAAAAGGACAAAAAAGAGACTCACGTGGACATAACAAACAACAAGACGTGTTTGTGAAACACTATGTCCCCAATACGACCTTTGACCTCGATGTATGACATTGACCTTAAAAAATGTTCTCCACCATAGATTGCATGCCAAGTTTGAAGTACATGTATGTTGATTGAATGGCGACAAAATTATCGCCAATCTAAATTTGACTCGTATTTTGATCTTTGGCCTTGATGTGTGACGTTTACCGTAATTAGTCACCACTAAAAATGTTCGCTTCTATAAGTTGCACATGCAAGCCAAGTTTGAAGTATGTATGTTGAATGGCGACAACATTATCGCCAATCTAAATTTAACTCGTAATTTGACCTTTGACCTTTATGTATGACCTTGAACTTAATAAGTCACCTTAAAAATGTTCGCCTCCATAAGTTGCACATGCATGCCAAGTTTGAAGGATGTATGTTGAATGACGACACAATTATCGCCAATATAAATTTTAAAACGTAATTTGACCTTTGACCTTGATGTATTACCTTGCCTTTCATAAGTCACCCCTTAAAATGTTCGACTCCATAAGTTGTGCAGACCTGCCAAGTTTGAAGGATTATGTTGAACGACGACAAAATTACCACCAGTCTAAATTTGACCCGTAATTTGATCTTTGACCTTGATGTATTAACTTGACATTAATAAATATGATCGCCTCTATAAGTTGCACATGCATGCCAAGTTTGTAGGATGTATGTTGAATGACGACAAAATTATCGCCAATCTAAAGTTGACCCGTAATTTGACCTTTGACCTTGATATATGACATTGACCTTAATAAATCACACCTAAACATGTTTGACTCCATAAGTTGCACATGCATGCCAAGTTTGAAGTATGTATGTGCAAGGGCTACAAAATTATCGCCAATGTTAAAGTTGGAGACAAACCAACCAACCAACCAACAAACAGACGGGTTAAAAACAATAGTATGCCCCTTGATCGTGGGAGGGGGTGTTAAAATTACCGGCCTTGAAACGGTCACTGACAATTTATTGTCAAAGGGAGGTTAAATCGGTTTAGAGGCGTCCAACATTACACTTTTATTCAATCCCCACTCTAAAAGACAAACAGTTTTGACAACGACCGCGATGGCAAACTAATGGAAATTCTCTGGGTTTTCTGAGATCGAGTCACACAATATAGCAATACCCCAGGGGCAAATATCCGCCCGAGCTAAACCATTAGGGGCAAATGTCCACCCAGGTCCATTAGGGGGCATATGCCAGGAGGACAAATGTCCGCCCAAGCTAAAACACCAGGGGGCCAAATGTCCACCCATGCCAAAATATGGGGACAAATGTCAGGGGGCAAGTGTCCGGGGGGATGTCCTAGAATCGTGCCCATGTAATACTTATTACATGGCCTCTGATCAATATTGATATAAATGAATGTAGGTAAAAATGCCATAGGTAATGATGCCAGAGGTAAAAATGCCATAGATAAAAATGCCACAGGTATACAAATATTTTTTTTAATAACAACTATTTTTGAATTTATAAAAGGAAAACTGTATAGTGTGTAAAATATGGTGTAAATAACATATAATAATCAGATTGGTATCTTAAATATTATATTTTTTTTAGTATGTTGGACTCAGACCGAAATTCAAAATATTGTGGACTCGGACCAAAATTCAAATATTTTATTAACTCTTTTTTTTGGGATAATATCTTAAAACCATTTAATTATGAGTTATGAGCGGTGATGTCAATTAACCCTTAATCCCGCATTTTCTCGCACTAACAAACTGAGAAGACCCAGATCAGACAGTTCCTATAGGATCTGTCTGATCAGGATCTGCTCTGTTTGTTACTGGAATTTGATAGATCTGTTTCATTATTGTTTCAAAAGATAGTATTATGTGTTGCTACATACTAAAGATAAAAAAGTAATGCAAATCACAAGTAATGCAAAAACAGAGTAGACCCAGATCAGATGGCTCCAATAGGAGCCATCTGATCAGGGTCTGTTCTGTTTGTTACTGGAATTTGATAGATATTTATTTAATATATATTCATGGAGGAAAGGGTTAAACCGTTGGATTATATGATATGCTGCATTATCAGTAGTAATGTTTAAAATCACAACTACTATATAGATACTGCTCATTAAAAAATAGATATTGAAATCTTACCTACCTGTTTCTTATGATTTTTCATCATCATCATCATCATCATCATCTTCAGTAATCGCAGAACTCTTACAGAGTATAATCGCGATGAAAGATGGTTTAAAAGCACATGCGCAGAAAGATTTGGTCAATCTAACTGATAGTTAAAAGGTTTATTTACACACTTGTTTAAAAATTGTGTTAAAAAGACGCCTGAATTTAGTTTGTCCGGACAACATTGCCGAGGGCCGACCGGAAAGTTTCCACAGTTGGCTGGACCACGACGGTGTCTGGGAGGCGGTTCCACAAGACGATGCTGGCAGGAAAGAAGCTGTGTTGGTAGGAAGTTTTCTTGCATGAGATCTTGCAGTATTGTTGTGAGTTACCTCTTGTAGATCTAGCAGTACGGAGCGGTGGATCTGGAGTGATGTCAACGAGACCATTCGGAATCTTGAATAACATGGTAACTCTGGCGTTGTCCCGTCTGCACTGTAGGGTGTCCCAGCTTAATAAATTTAACATATTGGTGACGCTGCTTTCTCGCGAGTAGTCATTTGTGACGAATCTGGAGCCTGCGCGTCTTTGGATCATTTCAAGTGAATTTATATTACTTGAGGTGTATGGTGACCAGACCGTTGAAGCATATTCTAATATTGGCTGTACATAGGTTTTGTAGGTTGTGGACTTTGCATTTTGAGGACTGGAGCGAATATTTCTACGGAGGAAAGATACAGTTGAGTTTGCCTTTTTAGTGACGTTTTCGACATTATTTTTCCAAGAAAGGTCTGGCGTGATAGTGACACCTAAGTACTTGGCTCTGTCAGTTGATTTAAGTTCAGTGTGGTGAAGATGGTAATTATGGATAATTGGATTTCTTTTAGTAGTTATGCGGATCACTTCGCATTTGTCTGGGTTAAATGCCATTTGCCAGTCGTGCTCCCAGTGCTGTAGGTTGTTCAAGTCCTCTTTAATGTTTCTGTATAGCAGGCAGTCGTCTGCAAACATACGCACAGTAGAGTTTACTTTGGAAGGCAGATCTTACTTTGGAAGGCAGATCGTTGATATATGTTAAAAAGAGTAATTAAGGGACCCAGGACACTGCCCTGTGGGACACCAGAGGTAACAGGAGAGATGTCTGAACTAGCACCATCAATTACTACATGTTGAGTCCGACCAGATAGGAAGTCTAGTACCCACCTCAATTATTTGAACAGAGTTGACCAGACACCACCCCTCAAATGTCAGAGGTAAATAATATATATATAAATTTTGAACATATTTTAATGGTTTTAATATACCAAATGATTATTAAATGATATTATAACATATTTTTTCAACTGATACAGTTTTCCTTTTATAAATTCAAAAATGTTTGTTATTATTTTTTAAATACCTATGGTATTTTACCTATGGCATTTTTACCACTTTACCTGTGGCATTTTTACCTATGGCATATTTACCTATGGCTTTTTTACCTGCGGCATTTTTACCGCACACCGATATAGATTATTCGCAAATGTACACCCAGATACAAAATTGTAATTACGTCATATGTCGGTGTTGAACGCCTATAACAACAACACTGGTTTCAATATTCGTTTTGATACGACCAAGGCCGAAACGACGTGGATCTGAAACAACTATGGGCCGCATCGACCTGACACACCAGAAGATAGTATCGTTAGTTCGTACATATCTGAAATTTCGGATTGTAGATCTATAATTTCAGTATTGGACCTCAGACGATTTATTTCATTGAAAAGTGTGTAGATCATGCGTTTTTAAAAGCGTGTAAAAGGGCGCTACTGTACAGGCAAATACCAAACACTTTCACACTTGGCGGTCCTTCACAAGGTAGGCATACAGTAGACTATATTTAGTGTGTGTGTTATTAACTGAATAAGCATTCCGATGGTATGATTATTCTGAGGAACATTTAACATGGAAACAGTTTAAAAACGCATTTGCTGTAGGCTGATAAATCTTTCTTACTCGAAATTATGAAATGATGATACGGTCCCAGGTCGATTCGTCCCCAATCGCTTTCGGCCTTGGTAAGTTCGGCCACCATACGTAAAATATAAGCAGCCACTGTTAAATTATTGCTCATCTATTGTGTATTTGTGTTTGTTGCAGTTTGTTAATATATGCATGCCATGTGAATTATTGCTAATTTGTTTTGTATGTATATAAAATGTGAGTTAATGCTATATTTTTTCTTACGTTTATATATGATTACCTTACATACTTGTTCTGTATTATAATATGATATGCGTGTTTGGTTAATAAACTTTTGAATGTTAATTGACTGTGAGCGTGTGTTTGTCCATAGTTTGACAGCACATCTCCACAGAAATCACTAACTTTTGACTCGGATAAGCATTTTATTAACATATTACAAACTGTTGTGAACAGCAGTAACGAAATTCTTTCAACTCATTCACTGCCAACTTCTGTCCTCTGCAAACTTTATCATCTGCTACAATTTTCACTTTTTATTTTTCTCCATTTTTATGTAAAGAAACCAGTCACAGAAACAAACAGTGTGGATCCTGATGAGTCGTCAAGTTACTCGGCGTCTCATCTGGATACAAACTGTTTGCATAAGTAATCACAGATGCGAAAGAGTTAACCCTTTCCCTAATGTACATGTAAGCGCATTTTGATGCAACTGCAAACAGAGTAGACCCAGATCAGACAGCTCCTATAGGAGCCGTCTGATCAGGGTCTGCTCTGTTTGCTTATGGTGTTATATAGATCTAATTCTATGTGCAGCTTCTACCTGAGCCAAAATGTCCTGTGTTCATATGCCATTATAAAAAATAATTTTTTTATTATAATCTTATTAATTAATATCCATGACGTCATTATTTCCTACATGAATATTCATCAGGGAAAGAGTTAAATAATGTGTACTTTTGTTACTATATGTAAATTTATTTTTATGTGTATGTTTAGTGCCAATATTATTTGCACATTGTGTGTTTAATACCAAATTACTTTGTATTTAATTAGAATCAAAACTGCTTACAAAGTGTTAGCCACTGCAAAACATCTGTGGACTGATGGAATATTTGTGTTGATTTGTGAATCCATTGACATTTATTTATTTTTCAGTTTTGTGGACACAGGCTTTTTTCAACACATTAACCCAGATGGCCACTTCAGGTGGTCATTGCTACTGTGGTACACCAGATATTGAGTCCCATTGCTACTTTACATGTGACAAGTGCAAGCGGAAATTCCATGAGGGTATGTTCTGATCATTTGGAATTACATTTTCATCAGCATTCTCTCAGCTTCATATATGTTCATGATATTAGATGAAAGATGTATGTTGCGCAAATTTCCACAAATTTTGCGCTTCAAAGAGGAAGTCCCTACAATGAACGCATATTTACAATAATATCATAAAACTTGGTATTTGTTATGCTCAACTGTAGTGTATGCTTAAGTAGCCACATGCCCTTGTGGTACTTAACTGATGAGCCTCTTTAATACTAGAATGTTGGATATATCTTGGTAGTTATAGTTAGACAGTCGAAGTGTACATAGCTGTAAGAATAAAGTATATTAACCTTAAATGGTGTATGTCGTTCATTGGAACTACCTTAAATGGTGATAGATTGTACACGAACACTACAATTGGCGACGAGGATAAAGTTAAAAGCCATTTTTGAGAAATTTGTTGATGTAAAGTATGGCTAGTGAATCGGATATCAGTGCATTGCCTAGGTTTGATGTTTATAGTGATCCGTCGGGACTTTCAGCCAAATGGAGAAGGTGGCACAGAGCGTTCGAGCTCTATGCAGTTGGCAAGAATATCAAAGACAACGACAGGAAAAGGGCACTGTTACTACATATGGCAGGAATGGATGTGCAAGATATTTTCTTCACGTTACCAGAGGGTAGAGGGGACAATGTTTATGCAAAAGCAGTGAGCTCTCTAGAGCAATATTTCGCTCCACAGTCAAATGTGCCATTTGAAAGACACAGTTTCAGGAGTATTACACAGGAAGCAAATGAGACAATTGAACAATACATAGTGAGACTGCGTCAGAAAGCGGAAACCTGTGAATTTCATAATGTAGATGAAGAAATTCGGGATCAGATAATTGAGAAATGTCGGTCTAATGAGCTACGACGAAAACTCCTTGAGAAAGGAAGAACTCTGACATTAGAAGAGCTTCGTGGTATTGCCAGAGCTTTGGAAGATGCCACAACGCAAGCAAAATCGATTGAGGGAATTGTAGAATCTGTAAATAAACTTTCGTTCAAGAAGAAAACCAATTTTGTTAGAGATATTGAGTGCTACAAATGTGGAAGGAAAGGCCATAATGCAAAAGACAGAAATTGCCCTGCAAAAGACAAACAGTGCAGGCGATGTGGTAAACAAGGACATTTTGAGAAGAAATGTAAAGCAAGTCAACCGACGAAACAAAACAGATCAATGTCCAGAGGAGCAACCAAGTTTAACAGGGTTAGAAATATCAACTATGACAGTGAGCCAGCATCTGACATGGCTATGACATTCAATATTCATGAAACTTATCCTACAGCGACATCAATTCTGGTCAACATTGAGGGCATTCAAACCAAATTCATTATCGATTCTGGATCCAGCTGCAACATCATAGACAGAGCAACGTGGGAGTATCTAAAGAATAGAGGAATCAAGTGTAAAAATGAGCCGCGGAAGAAGGAAATATTCGCATATAACTCAAAAGAACCATTACCGGTAGCTGGGATGTTTTGGGCGTCAGTACAATACAGAAATATAGCCTTGGAAGACACCGAATTCATCGTAATTGAGGGAAAAGGCCAGTCTTTATTGGGATGTGATACGGCAATACGACTAGGTGTTCTCAAAATTGTTCACAGTGTAGATGAATGTGTTTCCAGTGGAAGCAATGTCTTCAAGGAGCATAGTGATCTGTTCAAAGGCTTAGGAAAGTTGAAGGATTATCAGTTGGAGATTCCTGTTGACAACAGTGTACAGCCAGTTGTGCAACAAACACGGCGTGTGCCATACCAATTACGTGACAAACTTAGGGACAAACTAACAGAACTTCAAGATTTGGACATCATTGAGCCAGTTGAAGGACCTTCAAAGTGGGTTTCACCGGTCGTCATTGTGCCAAAGGCCAATGGAGATATTCGTTTGTGTGTGGATATGCGACAGGCTAACGCAGCTGTGAATCGTGTCCGGTATCCCATACCAACAGTAGATGAAGTGCTTCAGGAAATGAACAATAGTAAGACATTCAGCAAAATTGATATAAATAATGCATACCATCAAATTGAACTTTCGTCGGAATCCAGAGAAATCACCACATTCACGACCCATATGGGTTTATTTAGATATAAAAGACTTATGTTTGGTATTTCATGTGCACCGGAAATGTATCAAATGATTCTCAAACAAACACTGCAGCACTGTGAGGGTGTACAGAACATCATGGATGATATTATAGTGCATGGTCCTAATCAGAAAGTGCATGATGAAAGATTGGAGAAAGTGTTGAGTGTGTTGAGAGAAAAAGGGTTCACACTGAACAAAGAAAAATGTCAGTTTAACATGTCTAAATTAGTGTTCATGGGTCATGAGCTGTCTGAGCGAGGAATCGGGCCTACAGAGGTCAAAGTTGAAGCTGTAGTAAACGCGAGCGAACCGCAGACTGTTTCCGAAGTGCGTAGTTTTCTAGGGCTAGTTAACTACAGTGCCAGATTCATACCAAATTTAGCAACCATTGCAGCGCCACTGCATGAATTATTGCGGAAGAATATAAAATTTAAATGGGGCAAAACTCAAAGAAAGGCATTCAATGAGCTAAAACACAGGTTGTCAGAGGCAGAAACGCTAGGGTTCTATGATAAAAAGGCCCATACGAAAGTTGTAGTAGATGCAAGTCCCGTGGGATTAGGTGCTGTTCTGATACAAGAACAGAAAGGGGAGAACAGGGTAATATCTTATGCAAGTAGGAGTCTTACTGACGTAGAAAAGAGATATTCACAAACAGAAAAAGAAGGGTTAAGTGTGGTTTGGGCACTTGAACGTTTTCACCCGTGGTTGTATGGTATTGAGTTCGAACTGCTGACTGATCATAAACCGTTAGAGTTCATTTACGGGCCTAGATCAAAGCCTTGCGCCAGATTAGAAAGATGGGTTCTCAGGTTACAACCCTACAGGTTCAAAGTTAGACATATCAAAGGGGTGAACAATATCGCTGATGCGTTATCGCGATTAACGCAGAAATCGGGTAAAAACTTTAGAACAATAGACTCAGTTGATGATCATGAATATGTCAAATTTGTCGCAAGACAAGCAACACCTTCGGCGATGACAACGCGAGAAATCGAAGAATTTTCTTTCCGTGATCCTGAAATAAGCAGGTTAAGGGAGAGCATTGAAAATGGTCGATGGGACAAGATTGTGCAGAAACAGTTTCTGGCAATCAAAGATGAGTTGTGTACTATAGGGTATTTAGTACTTCGAGGTACAAGAATTTTGATTCCGTATGCACTGCGCGAACGTGTATTAGAGCTAGGTCACATGGGTCATCCTGGAATTGTTTCAATGAAAAGTCATTTGAGGTCAAAGGTTTGGTGGCCTGGTGTTGATAAAGAGGTTGAGCAGTATTGCAAAACATGTCATGGTTGTCAATTAGTAAGCCAATCAACGCGTCCAGAGCCAATGGCTAGAACTGAGTTGCCAAAAGCGCCGTGGCAAGACTTATCACAATCTTGAAAAAATGGTTTCTTACACATGGACTGCCACTGTCATTGAGAACAGACAATGCGCAATCATTTGTGAGTGACTGTTTTGTCAATTTCTTAGAATGTCAAGGTATTGAACATAGACGCAATACACCGTTATGGCCACAGGCGAATGGCGAAGTTGAAAGACAAAATAGGTCAATTCTAAAGCGACTGCGTATTTCACAGAGTCAAAAAGGAAACTGGAGATCAGATTTAGACGAGTATATTATGATGTACAGGAGTACACCGCATTCAGTTACAGGCATTTCTCCAGCAGAAATGTTGTTCGGGAGAAAAATCAGAACGCGCGTACCTGAAATTGAAAACTTTAGGAGAGACGATAATGAAATTCGCGACCGTGACTCCGAGAAAAAGGGAAAAGGTAAATTGTATGGGGACGAAAAGCGAAAGGCAACAGATAGCCATATCATTGAAGGTGACAAAGTTTTATTGAAACAAGATCGCAAAAATAAATTAGACACACCTTTTAACCCGAATCCGTTCACAGTAATGAACAAAAATGGGAATAGCGTATTAGTTAGATCAGGAGCTGACGGTACCGAGTACAGGCGAAACATAACACATGTAAAACGGTATGAAGACCGTAGCCTTCCTCAGACATGCTCAGAACCAATACATTATAATAATAATGAGAGACTGGAAAGAGAAACTGTGACAGAAAAAATAGATCTGGATCAAAATGTTTGTCAAAGGCCAGTGAGAGAGAGAAAGCCGCCAGAAAGGTTTAAAGACTATGTAATGTCTTAAATTATTCCACATGCCCTGGTGGGATATTTTGTATGGTGCTTCAAATTAACAAGACACTGGGAAATGAGACTTTATCAGGAGTGTTAAGTGAAATATTATTCACCTAAACAGAAGAGAGAGATGCTTGTTTTTGTTATGATAAGCAAATCTGAATGTTTGTTTCAAGCAAGAACTCAGATAAATAATTGCACTAGTTTAATTGAGCATGCATATCAGGTTACACTCATTAAGCTAGAGTAAGCCGAGAGACGGTTACCTGTTATCATTAGGATTGTCGGTATCCACGTATCTGGGAAATATCAGAGTGAGTCAGGTCTGGGAAAGTGGTCAGTTGTAAATACCAGTATTACCTTTAACATGTTATTGATTGAAATATGTTTTGATATTATAGGATTATGATTGGTTGTGTATCATCATAATTATTATTAGTTATGATGATTAGTATCTAAAAAGGGGAGGAGTTGTAGTGTATGCTTAAGTAGCCACATGCCCTTGTGGTACTTAACTGATGAGCCTCTTTAATACTAGAATGTTGGATATATCTTGGTAGTTATAGTTAGACAGTCGAAGTGTACATAGCTGTAAGAATAAAGTATATTAACCTTAAATGGTGTATGTCGTTCATTGGAACTACCTTAAATGGTGATAGATTGTACACGAACACTACACTCAACCATTATTATGAATATTGTCAATTTGAATTTATATCGAAAAATGCCCCTGTGATACAAAATAAACCGATTTCATCAATACTTATAATTTTTGTTCTACAACAAAGTATTATCGACCTTTTCCGTTCAAATTTTCCGCGTTTTGCTGATGATCACACAACCCCTCCATTGTTTACGTAACAACTTTTGTCGGAAGTAGTCAGAGAGGCGCAAATAGCGCAAACAGATACGAGACTAAACCCTAACCCGAATAAAACTGAAATATCGGGGAATAAGTTCGGGATCGTCGATATCAAACGAGTGGATGTTTTGTCATTTTCAACGTTTATTGGATAAGTTTTCTTGCAATACACTACTTTTCAGCATATAAACAAATGAGTTTTGTATATTTTAGGTATTTTTGAAACTCGTCGAATGTAGGGACTTCCCCTTTAAACTGACTTCAGAATTAAGATCTATGTACCTTAACACTTATTTAACAATAAACAGCATGGTTGTTTGTGTCGAAAAAATTAGAAAAATAGATTGGTACAGAAACCAACGTAACAGCGTTCGCTATTGGCCGAAATCTTTTGTAAGATTCAAATTTACATTATCATAGGGGAAATAATCATTCGATGTATATGTAGGTCAACAACCAGTGTCAGCCATTGTACATGTGATAACAACCTAAATAATATTCAAAGCGTTGTTCCGAAATAGAATCAGAGTCATTCAGATTTTCCGTAGTATTTGGATAGCGAAAATATTTAGCTGAACAAATGTATTCTGTCAGAAAATGGGTTGTAAGCATTATTTTCATTGTATGTATACATGTACAGCTTCTGGTGTTGATTGATTAATACGAAAAATGCACATAATACATCTTTAAAGAACATTAAAACGATGCTTGAAAATTTAAATAATTGTGATTATTTTGTTGAAACCATTGAAACAGTGTGACTATATGAAATCCAAATAATAATTTGGAGGTAGCAAGGGTTTTGGGGGTTTTTTTTGCTTTGAAAGCCATACCACAAAGCAAATGTAAAGCTAAATCAACTGTAGACAAAGGTTCAATGGCACTGGTTGCATGTTTTGAATCTGACTCTAACCCTTTCCCTCATAGAAACGTGTTTTCACGCATTTGCAAACAGAGTAGACCCAGATCAGACGGCTCCTAGAGGAGCCGTCTGATCAGGGTCTGCTCTGTTTGCTAGTGTAAAATGTAATTGGATAGATCTGTTTCTTTGCTTTCCAAAATGTCTACAATGTTGCACCTTCCATATTTCTTTATAACTATTTTTTTAATGAATATTCAGTAGGTATTGAAATCTGACCTAAATATAGAACAGGGAAAGGGTTAACCTAAATACATGCAACTCATTTCGTTTCTTCGTTACTCACCTGAGAACAATGCCTCAATAGACTTCGTCCCTCACCAACGATTAACACCAGGGCCAATTATGACTAAAGTTCACAGAAATGGTCCTTGTGAGGTCCTCTTTCATTTTTTGTTCAAGCAGTTTATTCTATGTAGAATTATTTATCCAACTGAACAATAAATGATTAATAATTTCTTATAGTTGTGGTGAATTTTATCAATCCTTTATATTATAATAAAATACAGTTCAAGATTGATATGAATACAATCCACTAATTTTTATGCTTCCCAAAAATAATTTCATCTGTCCATCTGTGTATCCATGATATCATGTCTTATAAAAGAAATCATGACTAAAGACTTTCAACCGTTAAGCAAAATGATTGGGGGAATTTTATACAGTTGCTTGAAAGAGCTTTCTTATTTGTTTATTTCAAATACATGTTCCCTCCCTTGCAACATACTAGAAGGTATTTCTCTTTCAGACTGTTTGATCAGTGGCCCGCCATCCATACTGCAGGGAGACTATCTGTTTACCTTCAAATGCCAAGCATGTGGAGGAGGAGAGGAAGAGTTTACAAGAATGAGACTACAGTGGTGAATGTTGATTACAATAGAACCTCTTTAACCCATTACCTCATAGGCTATTTTAAGATCCAACCTCTTTGATTAAATCTACCAAAAAGGAGCATTAACTAGAGAAAAGGAATTTTTCAGAATTGTTTAGTTTTGAAACCATTGTGATAAATAGAGCATTTGCTCCTGTGGAGCAAATGCTCTATTTATCACAATGGTTTCACAAAGTGACTTTTACAGAAGCGTCAAAAGGCGTCAATATGCGGGAATGGGTTAAGCCTGTACTCCTTATATGCGCCTTTTTACTCATTTGCAAACAGAGTAAACCCAGATCAGATTGCTGTTTTAGGAGCTGTCTGATTTTGGTCTGCTGTGTTTGCTTATGAAGCAATCTAATAGATCTAATTCTGCCAATGTCATGGCCATTTCTGCCATAGCCAAACATTCCTGTTCATATGGCATTATAAAAATTCAGAATATTCATGATTTTATTATTTTTTACATGAACAGTGATGGAGTAAAAGGTTTAAGCAAACAGTTATGGAGTAAAGGGTTGAAGTGAACAGTTAGGGAGTAAAGGGTTAAAGCAAACAGTTTGGGAGTGAAGGATTAAAGTGAAATGGTTAAAGCAAACAGTTTGGGAGTGAAGGGTTAAAGTGAACAGTTAGGGAGTGAAGGGTTAAAGTGAACCATTAGGGAGTGAAGGGTTAAAGTGAACCATTAGGGAGTGAAGGGTTAAAGTGAAAGGGTTAAAGCAAACAGTTTGGGAGTGAAGGGTTAAAGTGAACCATTAGGGAGTGAAGGGTTAAAGTGAACCATTAGGGAGTGAAGGGTTAAAGTGAAAGGGTTAAAGCAAACAGTTTGGGAGTGAAGGGTTAAAGTGAACCATTAGGGAGTGAAGGGTTAAAGTGAACCATTAGGGAGTGAAGGGTTAAAGTGAACCATTAGGGAGTGAAGGGTTAAAGTGAACCATTAGGGAGTGAAGGGTTAAAGTGAAAGGGTTAAAGCAAACAGGGAGTAGAGGGTTAAAGCAAACAGTAAGGGAGTAGAGGGTTAAAGCAAACAGGGAGTAGAGGGTTAAAGCAAACAGGGAGTAGAGGGTTAAAGCAAACAGGGAGTAGAGGGTTAAAGCAAACAGGGAGTAGAGGGTTAAAGCAAACAGGGAGTAGAGGGTTAAAGCAAACAGGGAGTAGAGGGTTAAAGCAAACAGTAAGGGAGTAGAGGGTTAAAGCAAACAGTTAGGGAGGAAAAGGTTAAGTTGTAAATTTTACAACTTGTGTAAACAGGTGACTGCTTCATACAGAACAAAAGTAATGCAGGAAACGTTTTCTTTTAAAGGAGCTATCTGTATCTGTACTACTTTCCTCCATCATTATGAGGTGTGTCCAAAAAGTTTGTAGATACATATTCAAAAATTAAAACAAAACTTGATTTCAACATGGTATTTTACTATGACAAGAAATAATGCATTGACACGCAGCACTGAAAGTTTCAGTGAAATATGTGAGATATTGATCATTGAAAGAGACACATTTTTATAACAGTGTGCTGTTTTTCAGCATCAAAAGATGCCATTATATTCATGATATCAGTATTTCTTACTAATTGTTCATGAGGTTGTAAAATTATTGCCTTTTAGTGGGGTTAGTATGAGGATTTGTCAACCTGAGGACTGTGGTATCATTTTTCCAGGTTGATTAATCTTCATATCAGTTGGACCGAAAAGACAACACTTGTTTATTAGTGAATCCAGCATACATTATTTTTGTTTCTGATAATAAACACAAATGCAAGATCCTATTGAATACATAGATTTTTAAATCTATGAAAATATTATAGTATTTTTGTCTGAACTTTGCAAGGCTTAGATAGCAAACACAAGAAAGTTTTGTCCTAGTGTTTATTTGACATATTCTCTTGCCATATACTTCTTTTCAGCATATAAACAAATCTATGTAATTTGCAGGCATTTTAAAACATGTTACGAGTAGAGACTAACGCTTCAAGGAGAATTGCCTCTTCATGTTGTTCTGTTAACCCTTATCTCCATAACTACACATTTATACAAACAGAGTAGACCCAGGTCAGATGGCTCCTGTATAGCCGTATTTTCTGTTCCAGGATGCAGGTTGTACAGCTGACATTGTACAATCTACAGCTGACCAGGCCAGGCATGAGTGGCTATTTCAGATGGAAGGAACATATCTGCAGTTTTATTGACAAACACTGGACTACATTTTTTGGATCACATAGGTATTTGTTATTTTTTGTGTATATTACACACTGTTACACATATTATGTAAGGGCTGAGTATTTTTTAAGTATATATAATGCTTATAGCCCATTTTCCCACAGTATATGTATTGCGGTAAATTTTAATAATATATCTGAATATTGCTAAATCCTTTGAAAATAGTTAGACTGAACATGGTGAGCTATTGTGATATGTCAGTCGTTTGTCCATTCATCTGTTCACTTTTCCTTTAAACAACACCTCCTCTGAATGTACTGACAGGAAATTGATAAAACTTTACAGAGAAGTTTCTGCTATGGTCTCCATTTAAATTTGTTCAAAAAACTCCATTCCGCATGACTGGTTGCCTTCAGTTTGAAAGTTATTGAATTGATGCTTGCCATACATATTAACCACGAATAGCAGATGTGCAAGACACAATTTTCATTTGATTAACACCAGGCATTACAGAATTATCTCCCTATGAACATTGAGCATTATTTTGGCATGAAACATGTTGGTGTCGCAAACTCCTCAAATAGTAGTATGTGCAAGACGCAATTTTCATCTATTTAGCTCGAGGCATTGCAGAATTATTTCCCTTTGCACTTTGATTATTTTTTTTGTTATTTTGGCAGCTGGTGTCGCAAATTTATCCTTCATTTTGAAAAGTTATTGAACTGATACTTGCCATACATTAATAACCACAAATCGTCCGTCGTCCTGCATTAACAATTTGAAGCTTTAACAATCTTCTCCTCTGTATCTACAGGGTTCTCAGCTTTCATATTTGGCACATAGCATCATGTGTAGGTCCTCTACAAAAGTTATATAAATTATGCCCCTGGGGTCAAAATTGGCCCCGCCCCAGGGGTGCATTGTTTTCTATAGAAACATATAGTTAAAACTTAGAAAATTTTCTCCTCTGAAACTGGAAAGTTTTCAGCTTTCATATTTGGCACATAGCATCATGTTCAGGTCCTAAACAAAAATTATATAAACTATGCCCCTTGGGTCAAAATCGGGCCCGCCCCAGTGGTGACCAGTTTCTTAGAGCAGGCTGCTGTTTCAGCTAATTCAAACTGACCATTATTTACTGGGAGACTACACTCCATATTTACACTCCAGAAAAATGCAGATGCAATATTTTTCACTGTGCTCACTCAGCCTCACTGATGCCCAAGACCTCTTTGCAGTTTGATGTGTTGAAAACATTATGCAGGTCATTATGGAGGTCATTTGCTGTCCAGCATAATGTTATCCAATACCCTCTGCACTCTGAGCAATTAATGTCTGCAAATAAGGTTGTCTCCAACAGATGGCAGCTTAATGCAGTGTCCTAGAGGAGCTTTCTGCATGACTTTCATCCTGCATTAAACAGCCACTTGCCTAAAAGTATATAAATTCTTCTCTACTAGTATTCCAGTATAGAGGGGTTTTACTGTAATGTCATAATGTACAATTGTAGTTTTGACCATGACACAAACTGTTTACACATCTACATTAGTTTATAAGTAAACAGAGCAGACCTTGATCACACAGTTCCTACAGAAGTTATTTGATCTGGGTTTACTCTGTTTGCAAATGCATTAAAAGGCATATCACAGTCTGAGGTAAAGGATTAACACTTTCCCTGTTCTAGTTTTAGTCCAAATTTTAATACCCATTGAATATTCATGAACAAAACACTTATAATCAAATCTGGAAGGTGGTACATTGTATCTATTTTAGGATCTATCAAATTCCATAAGCAAACAGAGCAGACCCTGATCAGACGGCTCCTCTAGGAGCCATCTGATCTGGGTCTACTCTGTTTGCAAATGCGTGAAAACATGTTTCTATGAGGGAAAGGATTAAAAGGCATATCACAGTCTGAGGTAAAGGGTTAAAAGGCATGCCATAGTCTATGAGGTAAATTTTTAGGTCAATGTGACCTTGACCTTTGACCTCTTTTACAAAAAAGCTTGTCTGGAGCATATATACTACACTACTTCAGCTTGGATCACCAAATATGGTGTGTGAGTACATCTTGGGATGCCGGGGTGTCACATATTGTTTATAGGTCAATGTGACCTTGACCTTTGGCCTCATTTACAAAAAAAGCTTTTCCGGAGCATGTCTCCTACACGACTTCAGCTAGGATCACCAAATATGGTGTGTGAGTACATCTTGGGATGTCGGAGTGGTGCATACTGTTTGTAGATCATGTGGCCATGACCTTGACCTTTGACCTCAATTACAAAAAAGCTAGTTGTTTGGTGTAACTTGAATTCAAATTCTGGTCATACTATGCAATCTTTACTTTCATTTTGCAGTTGCATATACAGGCTTCCTGCTTACAAAACACATTTCATTGTAAGTGCCTTGCTTTTGGGGCATTTGTCACCTACTGTGACACCTTTTATGTTAAAACAGCAGAACTCAAGTAATGCAGAAAGCTCCATGGGTTTCATTCTGCATTACTTAGTTTTGAATAAAGTAGTCTCCTGTCTGAAAGACAGAAAAGAGTAATGTTTGTTTGGTTATATAGGAAGAAGACGTCCTTATGGCATGGTACAGTGGCAGGCGTCTTGTCATCAGGTTGTCCGGGGGTATTTGTGTCCGGAGCCCAGGAGCTCAAGGAGACGGGTTGGTGGAGACTAGTGGAGACGAAGCCCCCAACTCTTAACAAACAAGGTAGTTAACTCACTATAGTCCTCTGTTGTTCATAAAGAATCGGATCATTTCAGAAGCAGTTTTCTATGATTAGAAAGAAAGTTTGCATTAGGTATATTAACTCATTATCTCCTAGGCTAATTTAGACCCAACCTATTTTAATTAATCTACTGAAAAGAAGCATTAACTAGAGAAAAGGATTTTTTTTTAGAATTTTGTAGTTTGAAACCATTGTAATAAATAGAGCATTTATCACAATGGTTTCACAATGTGAATTTTATAGAGGCGCAAAAATGCGTCACTAGGGGATAATGTGTTAATACAGAGTTTTTGACATCTTTCTACATGTTTTTCTCTGTCACTCTTTTCTCAGACTACTATTTATGACATATTGTGCAATACTGACTGATTTCTTCTGGATTATTTTGACAAACTTCAGTAAGCAAGCTTGTGAAATGCAAGTGGAGTAAAACCTCTCAAAAGTGACCACTCAAAGAAGTCTGACATCTCTCATCAGACATGAGCTTTTGCATTCCATTCAATGATTCATTCTGCATAAAACAGCCATTTGCCTTTAACCCATTACCTCAAAGGCTATTTTTAGATCCAACCTCTTTGAATAAATCTACCTAAAAGGAGCATTAACTAGGAAAAAGGAAAATTTCAGAATTTTGTAGTCTAAAACCATTGTGATAAATAGAGCATTTTCTCCTATAGGAGCAAATGCTCTATTTATCACAATGGTTTCAACAGGTGACTTTTGCAGAGGTGTCAAAAGGCATCAATATTAGGGAATGGGCTAACCTATTCCCTGTTGTATGTTCATGTAAGAAATAATGGCATCCCGAATATTAGCTGAATGTTTATACATGTAATGACATATGTATACAAGAGGTTTAGTATTGTTAGAAACTGTATAGTCAGAATCTATTATAATTCCATAAGCAAATAGAGCATACTCTAATGAGACAGCTCCTACAACCATCTGATATAGGTCTGCTGTGTTTGCAACGGCATAAAAAAGTGTTTATATGAGGGTAATGGTTAAACTTTTGGCTCACAGAGACAATTTTTTTTTATGCTTTTGCAAGCCATTCATTGTTAACAGCAAATACAGAACTGTCACCTTTTTTCAGAAAGAAAACACGATTTTGTTTACAAGTTAACAACCGTAACCTTTCATCATTTGTATAATAGTGTTATTTTTAGAGTGAAGTAGAGCGCTTTGTGATAATCTTTACTCAAGCGTGTAATTACCAAAGCGTGTTGCTGCTGGGCACATGCTTGGTTCCTGCACAGTCGATACTCTTGGAATGAAATTTTAAAGGGAAGCTGGGCCCAGTCAGAAATCAAAACGGTTGCAGATGCTCCAGTATTCTGTACATGGGATCAATGTACTGATGTCACTTTGGCATGAAATTGGGAATCTATAAGGTCAAGGAATAACACTCTTTCCAGTAGGTAATTGACCTTACGCCAGCGGCGAGATAACCACGCCCACATAAATCAAGGGAAGCAACTCTTCCTATGTCCGACATTATGAGTAAAACCATTTTGACAGAAGGTCTACACATAATAATGATTTTTTGATCAGAATAGATATTTTTTTGATCATGTTTTAGTCCGTGTATACTGTTTGTCAAGTTTTATCAAGGTCTACACTGTCATGCTTTGATCAGGGTCTACAGTTTGGTCACACAGGTATTTGTCGTGCTTAGAGCCCTATACCCGCCATGCATCTGCTACCCACGCTGTAACCTCACAGAAATATATTGGTCAAAATAATCTCAAACATGTCAAAATATTGTCAAAATACCATAAAATATATTAGCCTGATTGGACCATAAATTATAGATTGTTTCATTGTTGGATATTGACTGCAGATCACGAAAGCTGTGATTCGATCAGATCTCCGAAACCCCAAAGAACTTCCGATCAGATTCATTAAAATTGTTCTAAATAATGGCTTTTTTTAAATAATTGCTTAGATCTAAGTTATGTTAGTACTTTTTTGTTGTTAAATCGGTCATTTGTTTATAATCAAATAACAAAGACATATATCACCCCCAGATCTTGTTTTATTTATTGTGGAAAATTGTTGTGTCGGACCGAAATTCGTAGTTTTCAAACAAATATTTTTCATAGAAGACATGTAAGCTGTAGACAAATTGACAGATAATGGATTGCATAAGGGGAGACATTTATGCCATTTAGACCAGGTATAAAGTTCTATTAATCCAATTAAAAAGGTGAGAAATTCCACGCTGGTTTAACACAACAAACATGGTGGTATATTGTTTCAATAAGTGAAAGGTCACGTGTGATGTCGCGTGATTTATTGAGCTTTAAAATATCATTGGTCAAATAATGTCATTCGGATGCAAATATTTTTTATATAGCAAATAGAGACCTCGATCTGGAAAAAGCCTGGGAAAGCCTATCCATCATTAAGTTAGTGTCTATTTAAAGCAGAATGTCGGCTGCCTCGTCGTCTTATCAGGGTCCAAACTGTCAGAATACGAACCTTATTTGGCAGCGAAATATTGAGTCACCATTCAATGAATATCTTGGCTTTCCCCCTATTTCAATTTCTCTCTTTCCTTCCTTACTTAGATCTAGTTGCTTTCTTTCTTTTATTTCGTTCTTCTTTTATTTCGTTCTTTCTTTCAGTGTTTAAGCATATACATGTACATGTATATCTAGTAGTTTATGTAGTTTATGTCTCCAACCACCAGTAACCTTATTATTTACCTTATTAATTATCATGATTTGCCATAGTGTATGATTATTGTGTGTATTGCATTTCCTCTTGTTGCACTTCGGTGCCTGAGATGTAATAACGTTCAGTTCATTAAGTTAGTGGCTATTTAAAGGAAATATTTACACCTTGTGGTTTTGAATGCCCAACCTCTTGTAAAATGTTTATGGATGCAAGCTGATGAAGCAAAAATTTAACAAAACTGACCATTTAAAGTTCTTTTAAAAAAGCAGTTGCATCAGACACGTGAAAGAACGGTTTATCAAGTTCAGACTGGGATATTTGACACGAGCGCGTTTCCAAATCAATTGTATGTGACATTTTTTGGTTTTTAGTTTGATTTTGGTTTCGGAAAGGGATAAAATCGTTCCTTATAACGTGAATCAGTATTACATGTGCCGTAACAGCAACGTTTTGTTAAGAAAGCAATATATTTCTCCTCTGTGTTTGACTCTGACGGCCTGTGTCTGACATGTATAGTTTGTCGGACAAAATGGCGGACAGCAACAGGTCAGCGTGGGCATATCAGTTATCACTTACTGATTGGCTGATTAGGTGTCAATCAACAGTCCTGGCGTAAGGTCAATTAAGTTGCAGCAGACACTTCAGCCGTTTCCCACTATGCTTATTATCAAACTGACCACTCACAGTTTATGGGCGTGATTACCTAATCGCTTGCGTAAGGTCATCCACGTGTAAGTCTTTATTCATTGTGTAACTGCCTCTGGGAGAATACTTTCATTCATATTATGGTCATGCGATTTCATCATGTGACTGATATTTGTATATTCATGCACCTTCTTACATATTGCTATATTTTGTGGATTTTGTTGCACAAATTAACCAAAGCTAATGTTACAAAGCATTTCATGTCAGAAATAGTACACCATGATTGTTTCCGGGTGCCATGTTATTAAACGCCTTTTGTATCCATCAAATGCATATCAATAAATTTCACTAGACTGCTATGAGAAATGGCAGTTGTCGGGTATGTCGGTAAAGCATGGGATTGATGGTGGGATACCACCTATGTATTCATTGTTTACGCAACGAATACAAAAACCTATAATTTGAATATGTTATGGGTGAGATAAATTTAAAATAGTGAAGTTAGTAAATCTCCACCAAGATCAGTTTTTAGAGTTTTCTGCTTGATAGCCCTGCCTACACTGCATGATCTTACTGTATCACAAACTCATATGATTCAAACCTCCAGTGATTCAAGCCTCCATGGCCTCCATGGCCAGTATTGCTTCACTGGTTCAATTTTATGTCAGTACCTACACAAGGTGAATATGAGGTTAAAGACGGTCCCTTTACAAGAAATTGCACACACTTTTAGCATTTAAGTTATGGAGGATTGGGATCCCATACTGTTATTCAGTTCAAGGGATAACTGTCAAAGACTGAATATGCTTTTTATTACCTGACAGAAATGTTTTTTTTTATAACAGCAAGACTTCTTAGATATTATTTCACAGCATAATAGAAGTTTTCCTTCAAATTTAAAAAATTACATGTTTTTCCCTTTAAAAATGCTAGGGCCCCTTTCTCAAATGGGGTTATGGCCGAGAAGTAGTCATGTTGCAAGTGTCTGAATGACAGATAAAAAACAATGCCATCATCTGGAGTTGATTGGTGCAAAAACAAGATTGAACGATGACAAAATGCCAACTTTTCTCAGTTATTTTGAAGAAAAAACACAACAACAAAAAAAACCCAGAAGAAATGAAGAGTGCTGATTTGATTGTGAAGTCAATAAATGACTCCTTGATTGATAATGTAATGGGTGATGAAATTAATAAAAAAAAAATGGACAGAAAAACGAGAATCAGTTCCCTTTTCAGCATTTCATTTTGACTTTCAGCATTGAATATAAAATGTGCTAACAAACACATTATCATGAAAAAATTACGTGGAGCATTGATTACACCAGTACCCATCAGGTTAAGTATTAAAAACCTATTGTTCATTGCCTATTTGGTTGCTGTTGTAGTGTGTGAAATTGTGAAGATTTGTGGAAAGGTGGACGTCTCCATTTTGAAATGTTTAATGTATTAACTTTCAGGTACCCCAGCTACAAAAACAATGGTGAAGAAGAAAGAGACTCCGCCGAGCCCAGCCTCAAGTGATCCACCCAAGGAGGGTCTTAGAAGTAGGCGGGGTAAAACATCCATAGAAGCTGCTATGGAACTGAAAGCCAAAAGAGCCACTCTCATGGTATGGGCAGTGATTGACTTATAGACCCATTGTTTATGGTACTGATAATCAACCCTTTCCTCCATAAAAATCACCTATTGAAACCATTGTGATAAATAGAGCATTTGCTCCTATAGGAGCAAATGCTCTATTTATCACAATGGTTTCAAACTACAAATTCTAAAAAATTTCCTTTTCTCTAGTTAATGCTCCTTTTCGGTAGATTTATTCAAAGTGGTTGGATCTAAAAATAGCCTATGAGGGAATGGGTTAATGATGTCAACATCCTTTAGGTACCTGATTGATCTTTGCAGCGAATGTTATGTTTAAAAACAGATACATGTACATATTTTGCCTCTTAAGTCCTGGATTTTCTTTACAGCAGATGCCTTTAACATTAACCCATTACCTCATATGCTATTTTTAGATACAACCTCTTTAATTAAATCTACCGAAAAGGAGCATTAACTAGAGAAAAGGAAATTTTTAGAATTTTTTAGTTTGAAATTTTTTTTCTAAAATTTTCATTTTCTTTACTTTTTCTCATAATTCTCCTTTTTGGTAGATTTACTCAGAGGTTGGATCTAAAAATAGTCTATGAGGTAATGGGTTAATTGTCAAATATTAAAGTATTTTGTTTCTTCAAATATATTTCATCATTTGTTTTGCAGGAAGCAAAAGAAATAAGAAAATCTAAGCTCTCCAAAGGTCAAGGGGAGACCATTATCAGCTCCAACATCAGTTCTTCCCCGGGGGCTTCAATTACTTCATTGTTGTCAGAGCACTTGCAGTCAGGTACTGTCTCATCTGGCAGCTCTCAGCTGGATCTTTCCCAACATTCAGACCACAGTGTATCTCCTGCTAAGTCACAGACTGGTGTTACCAAGCCTTTGGCGTTCACAGGGCTATTTCAGAGTGCAAGTGGAAGCAGGGGAGACCAGTCCTCCAGTTCTCTGCTAGCAGAGCACCTGATGTCAGGGAGTAGCAACTCTATAACTACGACACTACTGTCGTCACGGACCGGGTCAGTGCAAGATTTCAGTGATGAGAGCAGTAACATATCCCAGAGTAGCTACCTCACAGAGAAAGATTTGAAACTCCCACGTATGTATCTCTTGTTTCAGATTGTTGAAAAAAGGAATGAAAAGTGAAATTGCAGGGGATATGCAAAGCAAACTTCAAAATAAATTTCACACCCGAAAAATTTATGGTGATATGATTTGTAAACTTCGTACTTTGTTAATTATGTCCCGCAAAAGTAGTGGGGTGACATATTGTGTTTACTCCGTTTCTTCTTATTATTCTGTCTTCGAATTCTTGCTCTTTATCTTCCGCTGTGATCCTGTGCAACACATTTCTTGGTAGGTAATTGTCCGATCCTAATGAAACTTCACATGAACATTGGTGGTTATGTGCAGATGTGTTTTTAATTTTTGTTTTTTATTTGCCCACGTAGTAAAGGTGGTCGTATATTGGTGTGGCCCTGCCCCCCATCCGTTTGTCCGTCCGTGGTGCGTCAACATTTGTTTGTCTGCAGTTTTCTCAGAAAACTATTTGAAGGATATTAATGAACGTCGCACAAATATTTAATGCATCAAAATCAATTCTGAGGTTCATTTGATTTGTGGTTATGGAGTTATGGCCCTTGCACTTCAAAACATAATGCAAATATATGCAAATATGAGGATGGCCATAACTTTTTCATATGTATCTCTCTTATTTTGTTTTAAGTTGCTGATAATTGGTATTTAATTGATGCACTTAAGTTTAAATTGAAAATTGAATGATTTTTTTTGTATTCAATATGACATGTTTTAAACTTTACTTTTAAACAGGCGAGCATCAGGTTGCTTTGACACCATTTCTGGTTAGGTCTTTGCAAACAGAGTAGACCCAGATCAGATGGCTCCTAGAAGCCATCTGGTCAGGGTCTGCTCTGTTTGCAAACAAAATAATATATATCTGATTTTGCATTTTCTACCAAAATTCCTGTTTGCATAGACCTTTATAAAAATTCAGCTAATAAATATTCATGGTGTCATTATTTGAAAGGAGAATGTTAAGATACCCTGTGTTTATTCACTTTTAAACCTTTCCCTCATATAAACGCTTTTCACGCATTTGCAAACAGATTAGACCCAGATCAGGCGGCTCCTATAGGAGCGGTCTGATCAGGGTCGGCTCTTTTTGCTAATGGAATTTGATAGATCTGTTTCTTTAGTTTCAAAAATGGCTACAATGTTCCACCTTCCATATTTCATTATAATATTTTTGTCCATGAATATGTAGTAGGTATTGAAATTTGGACTAAGTATAGAACAGGGATAGGCTGAAGTGCTTAGTTCACACTAACTGCTCAAATGAAGTTGTCACTACTGTACATGCTGATAGACATTTTTAATGCTTTAATGCTATTATTATTGTTTTACAACAAAGTGTTTCTTTTCAAGCCACTGTACCCAGTCTGTTGATGTCAGAGGATGTCAATACCCAGGACTCAGACAGTGACCTTGAGATTGACCCGGTGACCATGTCCCCACCCCCTTCAGGCTCACCTTTCAGGATGCAGGAGTCGCCCACTGTACAAGAGCTGTTGTCTACCATGGGTATGGAAAAAAAGTATTTCATTAAATCAAACCATTGTTTATGTTTCTATTCTTTTCTGTAGAGCGTGAATACTGGGGTACAGAATATAAGAATATTAATATGAATTCCCACAGTGAGGAGCTCAGTATTCATACCATTTATTCAACAATACATAAAATATGGCAAGCACTATTTATTCCACATGAGGCTTGGTCTGGATTCTGTGGACCCCCAGAATACCTGTGAGTGTAGAGGGTAGCTGTGAGTGTAGAGAGTACCTGGAGTGTAGAGGGTAGCTGTGAGTGTAGAGGGTAGCTGTGAGTATAGAGGGTACCTGGAGTGTAGAGGGTACCTGTGAGTGTAGAGGGTACATGTGAGTGTAGAGGGTACCTGGAGTGTAGTGTAGAGGGCACATGTGAGTGTAGAGGGTACCTATGAGTGTAGAGAGTACCTGTGAGTGTAGAGGGTACCTGGAGTGTAGAGGGTATCTGTGAGTGTAGAGGGTACCTGTTAGTGTAGAGGGTACCTGTGAGTGTAGAGGGTACCTGGAGTGTAGTCTAGAGGGTAGCTGTGAGTATAGATGGTACCTGTTAGTGTAGAGGGTACCTGTGAGTGTAGAGTGTACCTTTGAGTGTAGAGGGTACCTGGAGTGTAGAGGGTACCTGTGAGTGTAGAGGGTACCTGTGAGTGTAGAGGGTACCTGGAGTGTAGAGGGAACCTGTGAGTGTAGAGGGTACCTGTGAGTGTAGAGAGAACCTGTGAGTGTAGAGGGTACCTGGAGTGTAGAGGGTATCTGTGAGTGTAGAGGGTAGCTGTGAGTGTAGAGGGTACCTGTGAGTGTAGAAGAGGGTACCTGTGAATGTAGAGGGTACCTGGAGTGTAGAGGGTATCTGTGAGTGTAGAGGGTACCTGTGAGTGTAGAGGGTACCTGTGAGTGTAGAAGAGGGTACCTGTGAGTGTAGAGGGTACCTGTGCGTGTAGAGGGTGTCTTCATGGAAGACAAGTCACACAGGTTTAATTCAAGTCTTTATAATTATAAATGTGGATGATGATGCTATATTTAGTTTAATTATCAAATTCACCAGCTTAGTTGTTGTCAACTGAACAAATACAAGACTCGTACAAAACATTTAGTAGGCACACTTGTTGACTTTTGTTATTAAAACCCTTTCCTTCATATAAACACCTTTCACGCATTTGCAAACAGAGTAGACCCAGATCAGATGTCTCCTATAAGAGCCATCTGATGAGGGTCTGCTCTGTTTGCTAATGGTATAGTGTAGATCTGATTGTACATTTTCTGTCTCAGCCAAATCATCTTGTGTAAAAAATCAGCTAAAAATATTCACGATGTCATTACTTCTTACATGAATATTAAACAGGGAATGGGTAAAAGACTGCACTCATTTCATGGAAAAACAAATTTTTTTGAAGGAATAAATAAAATAAGTTATGATACACTTTGAGTGTCTACTTTGAGTACTTTTAGGACTATTTATACCACTTTATATTTATATACTATTTATACTAAGTTTAAGGGGTTATATAGGAGTCAGTTTGCCGTATGTGGTTGTTGTTGTTGTTGTCTTTGATTCATGCTGCGGAGTGAACTACTTCTACAGATTCTGCTGCGTTTCTACGAAACCTCATGAAAATTATCAACATGGTGAGAATTTGTACAGGACTTATTTTTTTTCGATCAGATTTGACTCTTTCCTTGTTTAATATTCATCTAAGAAATGATGAAATCATGGATATTAATTAAGTGATTCTTTTATAATGGATTTTGTGGTATTGGTAGAAACTCTAGACTCGGATCTACGTGTATTATAATTTCATCAGCAACAGAGCAGACCCAAATTAGATGGCTTCTGTAGGAGCTGTTTGATCTGGGTCTACTCTTGTTTGCAAAGGCGTAAAAATCTGTTTATATGAAAGAAATGGTTAAGGTGGTCAACTAGCAGCCATTTTGGATTTTGATAATTAGTCCCCAGAAGTTGAGCTGCATTTTTATGCCCCCGTTGACGATAGTCAGGGGGCATTATGTTTTGCACATGTCCGTCTGTCTGTCTGTCTGTCCGTCAGTCATGCTTTTAGGTGCAGTTGGTTGTCACAGTTTTTCAAGTGTTATAAGTCAGTAAGTTCTAGACTTATACACATGAAACTTCACATACACATCAATTACCATCTGTGCTATCATTTGGCACCCCACCCATGCTGCCCGCAAGCCCAGGTCGAGGTCAAATGACTTTGAAATTTTACGTGCAGTTGGTTGTCACATTTACGTGCAGTTTTTTGTCACAGTTTTTTCATTGTCTTATATCTCCCTAACCACTGTAGCTATTGCCATGGAATTGCATATACACCTTAAACACCATACATACTTTCATTGCACATCCAGCCCATGCTGCCCGCAAGCCCAAGGTCAAGGTCAAATGACTTGGAAATTTTACGTGCAGCTAGGCAAGCACCTACACGGGGGCATCACTGTGTCTTACAGACACAATTTTCTAGTTCATGATATAACTTTATTCAAATCCATAAGGCCATTGGCCCATGAGGAAGTGTATACATAGTATACACATTAAACATACATGTATATTCAAAACTATAATTGACAAAACTACAACTAACAAAACTACAACTGACATAACAATACATAAAAACATCAGTAAGGTATTTGTTTTCTGGAGAAGGTTGCTAGAACCTAAGGTACCTTAATAGGGCTTCTAAAAGTTTGAGATAATATAAGTGTATTTTTACAATGTGCTTGCCATCATAATGTGACTTGAGTTTCATGCATGTGCGCCGGTGTTTGGGAAGATAGTTTTCAAGGGTGATAGTCTAGTTATCGGAAGGGCCTATCTAACTCATTGATATTCATACCATCACTGTGTCTAACATGAATACTCATCAGGTATCGGCAGAGATCCAGATAAGATGAGTAAATTTAAACATTTTCAAGCATAGCTCCTTTATTTCTCACCCAAACCCTATACTGTGACCATTCTTTAGAATCGTCTCTCGAGACGATTCTAAAGAGTGGTCACAGTATAGGGTTTCGTGGAGAAATGACTATTTTAGTATTTGGGTGCACACCTTTATCTGTAGCTCTGTATTGGGTTGAACCTGTTGGTTGCACTTGAAATGAACAATTTAAAATCTCTATGCAAAGTAATCAATTATATTTTGATCAAGAATAAACAAGTTATTTTGGACATGTTTTTTTGTGATATAGATTCAGAATCATCTGATAGAAGGCTGTCTTTGCAAGATGATAGCTTCTTTGACAACAGCAACCAAGGATCATTTTCACTTGACAACAGTTGCCCAGAAAGTGTTTCCATGGATACAAGTAACACAGCAACTTCAAGTTTTATCAGCAGCAACCAAGGAAGCTTCTCAATATTTGGAAATAAAGTTGTGGAGAAAGAGTCTGAAAATGTCAGTGGTAAGTGGCAATGCAGAGTTCTGATGATTTGAAAGTGTATGTATGGTATGAAAATATTGTATATTGATCTTTTCTTTTATCTGGAAGATATATTATTTTGATCCGTATATTCCTAACAGTGTCAATAACCTTTTTAATTCTTTTACTGCTGATGTCGCATGTGTGATTATCTATTGAAATAGTTGGGATACTTTATTACTGTGATAATTATTTTTTTAAAGAAAAGGAAAGAAATTAACCATTTCCCTGTTGCATATTCATGAAAGAAATAATGAGATCATGAATATTTATTATCTGACTTTTTATAATGCCATATGTAGACAGGTTGTTTTGTTTTGGGTATTTGTAGAAACAATAGAATCAGATCTATTATAATTGCATAAGCAAACAGAGTAAAAAAACTTTTATTTGAGGGAAAGGGTTAAAACAAAAAATATTACGACAATATTTGCCAATGAAAGAGTTAATACCAGTTAGTTTGAATGTTTATTGTTTAAATTGTATGTTTTCATCACCTACTATATCTCGTCAGGGTTGGCTGTCTTTGCTTATGAAGTGATATAGATCTGATTCTACAGTTTGAGCCATTGCGAAAATCATGTACAATAAAACCCTTCTAAACCAGAATTTTAGTAGAGAAGAATTTAGATACTTCCATGCAGGTGGCTGTTTAATGCAGGGTGAAAGTCATGCAGAAAGCTCATAGAGGAGCTTCATTTAGCTGCCACCTGTCTCCAGGTGGTTATTTATACTAAATTGGTTTAGAGAGGTTTTACTGTATTCATATACTACAGTAAAACCCCACTAATGCGACCAACTAAAAGAGGTATAGTTCTGGGTGCTAGATGCAGGTGGTAGCTTAATGCAGGGCAAAAGTAATGCAGAAAGCTCCTAGAGGAGCTTTCTGCATTACTTTTGTCCTGCATTAAGCAACCACCTGCTTATAAAGACACTCATGTTTATTCATTAAGTGGTCGCATTAGAGGGGTTCTACTGTATTATCAAAATTGAGCCAATAAATATTCATGATGTCATTATTTCTACAGGAACATTCATTTCGCTGTGGTCTTGATTTAAACTTTTACCTATCTACGTGTATGAAATATCTGTGGCTATATCCACAAAGAGTCATTTTGGATATCAAGTTTTATTATATCCACACTTCTAAAGAAGTGGGGGCTATATTGGAATCGCGCATGTCCGGGTATCTGTCCGTCCTTCTGTCCGTCCATCCATGAGTTTGTCCATCCATTTTTTTGTCAGAAGCATTACTCCTAAAGTATTATAGGCCCAACTGTGAAACTATATATAGAGGGGGATGAGAGGATGTGCAGTCAACAAGGGTTGTAACTCTAAATTCATTTTTAAGGGTCATAAGCAATTTAAGTGGATGAAATAATTATTGAGCATTGAAGTCAATGGATCTTGTGACAAGGTGGCGACAGGGGGTATTAATCACGTTTAGTGATAGCTCTAGTTATTAAAGTGTTGTTGGATGTTTGTGCTTCATGCAGAAGTCAAGGATGATGATGCCTCAGTGGTGGACTCGGAGAGTGAGACTGATAGTGACTCACCCGTGTCAGATGAGGACAGTCTCGGTCAGTCTGCTTCCGCAGCTGGGTTGACTGTTAAAGCAAAAAGAAAGAGGAAGCATGGGCCAGAGGAAAATGAGGTGGAGACCATACCGGATGTCAGGTAGAGAGTAATAGTTAATCAGACAATGTCTTCTTCAAGATGTTTAGTAGCGTGAAAGGGATTGCTTTATGCAAAACATATATGAAATTGTTAAGTCACAAAACTCTCTCTAAAAATAAGAGGACTTTTCTTTCATTTTACACTTTAGTTTTTCATACTTTTCATCTCCTTAAATCATCTGCAATATTTACAATCATGCCGGTACTTGTAAAATTACCTCATCATAGTGTCCACTCTGTGTATTAGAAATATACATGTATGTATTCTTTGGTTTTTGTGTCACCTGCCGAGAGGCAGTGTATCACTTAGGGATCACTTTTCTGTTGTCTGTCTGTCTGTCTGTTTTCTCTCTGTCTGTCCGTCCGTCTGTCTGTCTGTCTGTCTGTCTGTCCGTCACACTTTCTTTTTTTGGCAGTCATTTCTAAACTAATCATTATATAATTTTAAATTTCACATGTGTCTTCCTCTCATTGAGGACCATTGATATAACTAAGGTCCATCACTCTGCATGCAATACTTTTTGAGTAATTCCCCTTTATTCACACTTTCTTTTTTTGGCTGTCATTTCTAAACTAATCATTATATAATTTTAAATTTCACATGTGTCTTCCTCTCATTGAGGACCATTGATATAACTAAGGTCCATCACTCTGCATGCAATTCTTTTTGAGTTATTCCTCTTTATTCACACTTTCTTTTTTTGGCTGTCATTTCTAAACTAATCATTATATAATTTTAAATTTCACATGTGTCTTCCTCTCATTGAGGATCATTGATATAACTAAGGTCCATCACTCTGCATGCAATACTTTTTGAGTTATTCCCTTTTATTCACACTTTCATTTTTTGGCTGTCATTTCTAAACTAATCATTATAGAGCTTTCAAATTTCACAAGTGTCTTCCTCTTATTGAGGATCACTCTGCATTCAATACCTTTTTGAGTTAGTCCCCTTTGTTCTGATTTCACTCCGGCATATAAACAGTTTTTGTGTCAGCTGCGAGCAGGTGACACGTGTGTTCCTCCGAACACTCTTGTTGTCATAGTCATGCGTAAGTTGAAGCTTTTCTATTTTAGGGATCCGGTTTATTCATACTCATGCTAAGTCGATGCATTTCTATTGTATGGACCTAGTTTTTGTCATAGTCATGCTTAAGTTGAAGCTTTTCTATTTTAGGGATCAGGTTTATTCATACTCATGCTAAGTCGATGCATTTCTATTGTATGGACCTGGTTTTTGTCATAGTCATGCGTAAGTCGAAGCTTTTCTATTTTAGGGATCCAGTTTATTCATACTCATGCTAAGTCGATGCATTTCTATTGTATGGACCTAGTTTTTGTCATAGTCATGCGTAAGTCAAGGCATTTGTACAGTATAGACTCAGATCTCGTTCTATACTGCCCTGTCATGCCGTGTCTAGACTCAGATCTCGTTCTATAGTGCTCTGTCCTGCCATGTCTTGTTCTATGTTGCCCTGTCCTGCCATGTCTCATTCTGTAGTGCCTTGTCCTGCCATGTCTAGACTCAGATCTCATTCTATAGTGCCCTGTCCTGCCATGTCTAGACTCAGATCTTGTTCTATAGTGTCCTGTCCTGCCATGTCATGACTGGTTACTCCCGTCACATGTGGTTATCAGTCTTTATGAATGAAAACTTATACTTGAAATTTCTTATGTATTTTGTACTTTTGATACTGCGCGCTTGTTAAAGTGCCGTAGTTTTCATTATTGCAACTTATTCTTAACTGCTAAAAATAATGTTCCTAATATTTTGTATGACATTGAAAAATTGCCAGAAACAGGCATATTGAGACACTCAAATGATCAGGTATATTTATGTCTCCCCCAGTATACTGGGGAGATATATTGTTATTGTGTGCGGCGTCTGTCCGTACTCACGGATTGAGAACAAAAGATATTTTGTCTTTTATCTTTAATGTGGCTAAATTTTGATTTTATGTGGCTATTTCGAAAAAAAGAATAACCATGTAACACTTGATCTGTAAGAACATCCATCTGTCCGTCTGTCTGTCCAATTTTAATTTGTCCACGTGGTATCTCCAAAACCTTTGGTCTGATTTTCATGAAAATTCATAGGATTGATCAGCACCATGCCTAATTGTGCATATCTTATTCCTGTTCCGGTTTGATGATTTTCTGCAGAATTATGTGACATTGAAATATTTACATGGAAAATTTTGTCTGTGCGGTTTCTCAAAACTCTTTTGTTGGATTTTCATGAAACTTCATAGGATTGATCAGCAGCATGCCTAGTTGTGCATATCTTAATCTTGTTCCAGTTCAATGATTTTCTGCAGAGTTATTGAACTTTTAAAGTTTGACATGAAGAATTTTGTCCGCGCGGGGGATGTGGGTGGAGACATCAGTTTTTGTATAAGAAACAATTCTAGTTTTAGTGAAAGTTCTACTTGTTTCAGGTATCAACTGATGAGCTCCTATGAGGAACGGTTGCTGTTGAAGAAACTGGAACAGGCATCCCAGGGCTGTGTTCTACCCCCACACATCAACAGACTCAAGGCCAAACTCAAAGTCAGACAGGTGAAAGAAGAGATTTATATTGTATGAAGCAGATTTAAACTCTTTCAGTATTAACCCTTTCCTCCATAGGCTATTTTTAGACCCAACCTCTTTGAATGAATCTACCCAAAAGGAGCATTTACTAGAGAAAAGTAAAATCTTAGAATTTTGTAGTTTGAAACCATTGTGATAAATAGAGCATTTGCTCCTATAGGAACAAATGCTCTATTTATCACAATGGTTTCAAGAAGTGGTTATTACAGGCGTAGAAAGGCATATTTATGGAGGAAAGGGTTAAAACTGATTTAGTTAATTATCCCCAAAGGCAAAGGGATATAGTTTTGGCATTGTCCATCTGTGCACCCCGAAGTCATATTTCAGAAACTGTGTGGAGTTTTTGTTTGAAACTTTGTGTGCATGTTTAGTATCATACAGGAATGTGAATCTGCAAGTTTCACTCACACTCACCTTGAAACACCAGAGTTATGGCTCTCTATGTGAAAAGGAATTTTTTTTCTATCCGCAGCTATTTTTCAAAAACTGTAGTTTTTCTATGAAACTTTGTAAAGAAGATTAAAGAAATATGACTCTGCATGTATCATTCATATTGAGCAGTTATGGTGCCTTTGTTTGCGAAAAATGTAACATTTTTGTCTGTCCGGAGCCATTTCTCACAAACTATTTGGGTTTTTCTATGAAACTTCTTGTAAATGTTAAGTAGCATAAAGAAATATGGCCCAGCAGGTATTATTCACATTGACCGTGGAACACCCTTTGTTTAACCCTTTCCCTGTTCTATGTTTATTCCAAATTTCAATACCTACTGAACATTCATGGACAAAATACATGTAGTTATAACAAAATATGGAAGGTTGAACATGTGGCCATTTTAGAAACTAAAGAAACAGATCTTTCAAATTCCATTAGCAAACAGAGCAGACCCTGATAGGAGCCGTCTGATCTGAACCTACTCTGTTTGCAAATGCATGAAAATACATTTATATGAGGGGAAGGGTTAATGTAATATTTTTGTCTGTTTGAAGCCATATCTCAGAAACTGTTTGGAGTTATTCTGTGAAACTTTGTGTAAATGTTAGTACCATGGGGAAATGCAGCCCTGCAAGTGATTGATATATTGATTGTTGAACACCACAGTTAAGATCCCTTAAAACTTAACCTGTTTGCTCATTAAATACTTAGGAGGGGATAAATTTGTGTTTCACAAAGATTCAAACTGTTTGAACTTTTGATCAAGATTTTACACAGCCAATGAACATAGTTTTGGGAATTGGGAGTGTGGTATGTGTTAGTCAGCATGATGGGCTGTTGTTTAGTGCTTCACTAGTGTGGGTGGTATATGTTAGCATGATGGGCTGGTGTTTAGTGCTTCACTAGTGTGGGTGGTATATGTGAGTCAGCATGATGGGCTGGTGTTTAGTGCTTCACTAGTGTAAACTGTAAACTGTTTTATTTGATTAAACGCCTATTTTTATGATAGATACATATTCAATGGCATTGTACATATAATATATAACATATAAACACAAATTGAAATATTTATGATAACTAAAATGTCCTAAATGACCCAGATTTCTGTTAAACATGTATATGGTACACCTCATAATACACAAACAGAAACTTTAATATCTACATAATTTCTAAGATTACATGCAATATTTTGAAATATACATCGATCAATTAAGATATATATTATACAACTTAAATATTAAAACCTGACCTAAAATGTAAAAGCAATATAAATTATGTATAGTACCACACTAAATTAAAACAGTGTGTAAAACTCTCTAAAATAGTGGGTTTTCAGTTGTTTTTTAAACAATTCCAAGGAAGCCGATTGTCTGATGGTCAGCGGAAGCTTATTCCATAGATTTGGTCCTACGGTACTGAAACTTCTGTCACAAAATGTTTTCCGTTTGTTAAATGGAACGACAAATAACAATTCTGCAGTGTCTGAGGAGCGCAAACCCGCTCTCTTTGGAGTTTGTTTATTTAAAAGTTCTCTAAGATATACCGGGGCATTACCTACAGAGCAATTATACATAAAACACAGAATCTTAAATCTCCTAGTGTGGTGGTATATGTGAGTCAGCATGATGGGCTGGTGTTTAGTGCTTCACTAGTGTGGGTGGTATATGTTAGTCAGCATGATGGGCTGCTGTTTAGTGCTTCACTAGTGTGGGTGGTATATGTGAGTCAGCATGATGGGCTGGTGTTTAGTGCTTCACTAGTGTGGGTGGTATATGTTAGTCAGCATGATGGGCTGCTGTTTAGTGCTTCACTAGTGTGGGTGGTACATGTATATGTTAGTCAGCATGATGGGCTGGTGTTTAATGCTTCACTAGTGTGGGTGGTATATGTGAGTCAGCATGATGGGCTGGTGTTTAGTGCTTCACTACTGTGGGTGGTACATGTATATGTTAGTCAGCATGATGGGCTGGTGTTTAGTGCTTCACTACTGTGGGTGGTATATGTTAGTCAGCATGATGGGCTGGTATTTAGTGCTTCACTAGTGTGGGTGGTATATGTGAGTCGGCATGATGGGCTGGTGTTTAGTGCTTCACTAGTGTGGGTGGTATATGTGAGTCATCATGATAGGCTGGTGTTTAGTGCTTCACTACTGTGGGTGGTATATGTGAGTCAGCATGATGGGCTGGTGTTTAGTGCTTCACTAGTGTGGGTGGTATATGTGAGTCAGCATGATGGGCTGGTGTTTAGTGCTTCACTAGTGTGGGTGGTATATGTGAGTCAGCATGATGGGCTGGTGTTTAGTGGCTTCACTAGTGTGGGTGGTATATGTGAGTCATCATGATGGGCTGGTGTTTAGTGCTTCACTAGTGTGGGTGGTATATGTGAGTCAGCATGATGGGTTGGTGTTTAGTGCTTCACTAGTGTGGGTGGTATATGTGAGTCAGCATGATGGGCTGGTGTTTAGTGCTTCACTACTGTGGGTGGTATATGTTAGTCAGCATGATGGGCTGGTGTTTAGTGCTTCACTAGTGTGGGTGGTATATGTGAGTCAGCATGATGGGCTGGTGTTTAGTGCTTCACTAGTGTGGGTGGTATATGTGAGTCAGCATGATGGGCTGGTGTTTAGTGCTTCACTACTGTGGGTGGTATATGTTAGTCAGCAACTTTTTATTTAGTTCGTGAGTTATTTCTATAGCCTTGCTGTCATTGTCATGGACTTAGTTATTATTGTCCTCATTATGCAAAAAGATTTTGTCACTTTCAACATCAGTACAGCTATCTCTATCATTTATCCATCAGTACAGCTAACTCTATCAGCTATGCGTCAGTACAGCTATCTCTATCAACTATCCATCAGTAGAGCTATCTCTATCAACTATCCATCAGTAGAGCTATCTCTATATCAACTGTCAAACTTTACACTCAGAGTCTTGTTTACAATCACAAGGATTATAATCTGGAAATTAGCAACTATTCTGTCATTTATGTTTAAAGAGTTAGTTTGTTGCCCTATTTGTCTGTAACTGACAGTTTGTTGGCCTATTTGTCTATAACTGACAGTTTGTTGGCCTATTTGTCTATAACTGACAGTTTGTTGGCCTATTTGTCTGTAACTGACAGTTTGTTGGCCTATTTGTCTCTAACTGATGACTGTAGACATCTGTATGCTGTGCTCTTGTTGAAGGTGAGCAATGATGTATAAATGTTACAGCTACACTTGAATTGATTGATCAGTTTTATAGGTCGTATAATTTTGTCACAATTTTCTTACAATTGTATAACTTGCTTTCCTATTATTCTCTGTTTAGTTGAAAAGGGAGCATGGCTTACCTCAGTTTGACCTGGATGCTGAACTTAATCGACTGTCACAGAGATGCTGGGGACTTCAGTATGGTTACAAGGTAATCCTGGCAGTGTCACATAATGCCATAATTTTTGTTGAGCCCGCTTGCGGTCAGCTTGACATAGTTGTCACAATGTCCACACATCGTGGGTGTATGTTAGCGCATCTGTCCGGTCTTGTCCAGGCTCTAACTCAGAACTCTATGAATGGATTGTGAAATGACAAGGCATAAATGTTCCTCTAAGAACTTACAGCATGTCGCGTGCAAAAAGCATCATAACATGATCAAACCAAAACCAAAACACTTAAAAACCCAATGTTTTGATTACTCAACCCTTTCCCTGTTCTGTATTTAGGCCAAATTTCAATAGCTACTGAATATTCATTAACAAAGTAGGTATAATGAAATATTGAAGGTGGAACATTGTAGACAGTTTAAAAAGTAAAGAAACATATCTATCAAATTCTATTAGCAAACAGAGAAGACCCTGATCAGACGGCTCCTCCAGGAAAGGAAAGGGAGGAAAGGGTTAATAAATAAGTGCATTGACTATCGATAGTTGGTCACACTATCGCCGATAGTTATAGTATTCCATTTTACTATCTATAAGGTACCATTGATCATGTCACCATTACAATACATCTATAGTTTGATGCATCAGTACACCATTAGTAAAGGGAATATTTGCTTCAACTATTTTTGCCAGAGTTATGGGACTTTCTTCACTATGTAACATATAGTGAAAAGTGCTTGATTTAGAAAAAAATATTGCAAAGGGGGACGGGGGACATTTGTGTCATATGGACTAAATTTTCTAGTTTCAAAGGTCAAGGGACCAAAGGTCATGTCTCCCCAGTTTCTTGTCAGCTCTGTAACTCTGACATACATATATGGATTTTGCAATAAACAAATGTTACAGCATGGACATGAGTGTCACATGCAAGATCCAGGTCCATGTCTCAAAGATCAGTCGGGCTTAGAGGCCAAAAGTCATGACAATCCATTCTTGTGTCCACTCTTCATGCATGCATGGATTTTGAAATTACATGGAACAAATGTGTTAACCACATAAATATGACGTGTCACCCTGAAGACCTAGTTCAATTTCTCAAGAGTCAAGGTTACACTTAGGGGCCATGACTCACCATTTTAATGATGGCTATGTAACTAGACAGGCATGCATAAAGTTTTGAATAACCTGTCGAAAATATTCACAGCATGGTGATGATGTATCGAGTGTAAGACCTTGGGGTGTCTCTAAGAAGTCAAAGTCACATGGGCCAAAGGTCATGCCCCCCCCCCCCCCATTTTGTGTCTGCCCTGTAACTGATATACTTGTATGCATTTTGGAATAACATGGCACATGTCACACACAAGACCCAGGTCCTTCTCTCAAGGTCACATTTAGGGGCCAAAGGTCATGACTCCCCATTTTCATGTCTGCTCTTTAAATCTGACATGCGTTCATTGATGTTGCAATAACCTGGCACAAATGTTTACAAGAATGAATAAAACATGTCAAGCACATTAAGCAGGTTCATCTCTCTAAGGTCAAGGCCACACTTAGGTCCACTTAGGTCCATAAAGGTCCATAATATCATGACGCCCCATTTTAAAAATTTTACTCTGTACTGTTCAATAACATGACACAAATTTTACCACATCAGCATGACATGTGGCCTAGTTCCATTTCTCTAGTCAAGGTTACAATTAGGGGCCTAAGGGTATGACTCCCCATTTTCATGTCCATTCTGTAACTGGGACATACATATACATGCCTGGATTTTAGAAATTTGCGTCACAAATGTTCACAGTATGGTGATGATGTGTCGCCCGCAAGACCCAGGTCAGTCTCAAATGTCAAGGTCACACTTACAGGCCAAAGATCATGACTTTCCAGCTCATCTCTCTGATGCATATCTTCTACACTACATCACCTAGGAATGCCAATTTTTGTGTTTATAGGTTGTATACAGCCTGGAATGTTGCGTACTAGCTTTATATCATTCTGACTTTAACCTTGACCTTTGATCTTGATCTTTGAAAATATATTGTTCTGATTGGATTTCATCATCTAGGAATACCAAATATCAGATATAGATAAATCATGATTACCAAATGTTTTGTTTGGATTTATTTTGGGTAGCAGAGTATCATGTTCTGTTAGTACATGAGCCGTACTTTGAAACCACGGGGCAGATTTCAATGTAATTTATCAGATTTGTTGCTTACATGACCCTCTACAAAACTTGTTTAAGCTGTGCCATTGTGATTTATTTAATAAACATGGCTGCCAGAGGCAAGGTTTAATTTCCCTATTTTGTTATGCTGAAAAATGAATGAATCTTACTGCTGAAACCACTTGGCGGATTTCAAGATAATTTTGAAGGAATCGTTCTTAGTTGACCCTCAACAAAAATTGCCCAAATCATTGTGATTCATTGAACAATGGCCACCAGGGGTGTGGCTAGTTTTTCTTGTACTGCTACTAGTATAGTGGAATGTTTTAAAAAATCTTCTGCTCTGAAACCTCCAGGCAGATTTTAATATAATTTCAGGTATGTTGCTTAGGTGACCATTTACCAAAATTGCTGAAACTATTTTGATTTCTTTATACACATGGCCAACAGAGGCGGAGCTAATTTTCCTTGTATGGCATAGGTGAAAAGTCATAGGTGAAAATTTCAGAACTCTTTCCTCTCTGAAACCATCGGCTGGATTTCAGTACCTAAGTGACCCTTTACCAAAATTGATCAAGCCATTATTCTTCATAACAAACATGGCTATCATGGATGAGGCTAAATGTCTGTGTGACTGTAGGGGATAATTTTGGAGGAATATTTCTTGGATGACCCCTTGCCAAGAGTGCTAAAAGTATTATAATTCCAGAAAAAATTGATGGCTGCTAGGCAGTAAGACAATATTCTTATATACATAATAGAGCATATGACCTATCGTCATAGTTGAGTGATATATGACCGTTTATGGCTTTCTTGCTTGTTCTTGATCATGAATTTTCGCTACACCAAAAGAAAACCACATTGTACCACAAAAAGCCTGTCCTGTGAAAAGGGTAGAGATGAGGTTGGCTAGAGAACATTATTTTACATAAGTACAAGAAGTAATACACATAGATAACAAGTTAACCCTTTCCTCCATAAATATGCCTTTCTACGTCTCTGTAGAAGCCTCTTAATGAATTCCATTGTGATAAATAGAGCATTTTCTCCATAGCAAATGCTCTATTTATCACAATGGTTTCAAAACTACACAATTCTAAAATTTCCTTTTCTCTTATAAATGCTCCTTTTCGGTAGATTTATTCAAAGAGGTTGGGTCTAAAAATAGCCTATGGAGGAATGGGTTAAGGTGTACCAGGTAAATACCGTAACCTTTGAACTACTTCTTTTTTAATAACCCCATATTTTTATCCCACACTCTAGTAAGTTGGGAGACATATAGCCTTACTGTTGTACATACGTTCATCCTACCAATTTTTATGTGTCTCAACTCCTCATACACCAGTGGGAGGCTTTGCTTCAAACTTTGGCAGATGAACAACCTTCATGTAAAGATTGTCATAAAAACGGAAAACCATATTTACCAAATTTACGGGACTGTGTATTTTTTTTCTTCACAAAAACACATGCTCAGCTTAGAGGTAACATTGGCAGAAGGATTGGTTATGGACACAATTCTCTAGTTTGTTGTAACACCTGTACCTGTGGGTACAGACACAATTCTAGTTTGTCGTAACACCTGTACATGTGGGTACGGACACAATTCTAGTTTGTTGTAACACCTGTACCTGTGGGTACATACATAATTCTAGTTTGTTGTAACACCTGTACCTGTGGGTACGGACACAATTCTAGTTTGTTAGACACAATTCTAGTTTGTCGTAACACCTGTACATTATTAGTTATACAGTTCTTTCCCAGGGTACATGACGATTTATTCCCGGCTGAGGAAAATCATGTTGCCCGAGCCGTTAGGCGAGGGTTACATGATTTTACCAGCCGGGAATAAATCGTCATGTACCCTGGGAAAGAACTGTATAACGAATTTATTATACTGCAAAGTTTTACGGTTCGGATAATTTATATAAATCCATTTTGGCATGTTGAATAACTAAACACGCTTATTCCCCTAAAAGCGCCCCAATACATTAATTTTACCCGAAGGTATCCGAAGTGGTTTGTATTGTATTTTATCGGCGTTCGTGTTAGTATAGATGGCTGGACGATATAATAACTCCTCTTAAAACTGTTTTATTGGTCATTTCAAACAATGATGTTTTTTAATTCATTCCTGCATTGTTTTCTTTACGTATCAATAGTTGTCTATTATGAATTTTGCCATTGTTTAGCCGAGTCGAGAAGTCGGTCTTTTGGTTTCTGACCATAATATGTGGGGCCTGCCATGGGGAATTTCCATGTACCCTGTCAGCTCACAGGGTACATGGACTCATGTACACGGCTAGTTAACCAATCAGAAGTGAGGATTTTACTTTGCAGTATAATAAGTGGGTACGGACACAATTCTAGTTTGTCGTAACACCTGTACCTGTGGGTACAGACATAATTCTAGTTTGTTGTAACACCTGTACCTGTGGGTACGGAAACAATTCTAGTTTGTTAGACACAATTCTAGTTTGTCGTAATACCTGTACCTGTGGGTATGGACACAATTCTAGTTTGTCGTAATACCTGTACCTGTGGGTATGGACACAATTCTAGTTTGTCGTAACACGTGTACCTGTGGGTATAGACACAATTCTAGTTTGTCATTACACCTGTACCTGCCAGTGACATAAGTTTTCCTTTAGACACTCTTAAGAATTATTCTGCATAACTCTTTTGCAAGAAATGAATCAGTTTGTCATACTGGTAGTGCTTACTGGTATTGTCAGATTTATGTAGCCTATGTCAAGTGAGTCAAACCTCTTACATCCAGCTTTAATATTAAAAACTAAATAAGTTACGAAGAATGTGTGTTACATATACATACAACTTGTTTATGATTTCATTCCATTTCCAGGACAATGAAATACAGCATTGTCTCAATTTTGCTAGCATTATTTGTATATGTGTTGTTATATATGTGATGGGCCATTCAGCTGAAAACATGATTCTTTATTTAACAGGACAGACAGTCTAATATCCCAGGCAGTCATTACCATGGAGATATGAGGATACTGGACAAGTTTCAGGTATAAACACTGTATAGTTACGTCTAGTTCGTAGTCTTTAACCCTTTCCTCCATGAATATTAATTCAAGAATTTATTACTGCACAAATAATCATGGGAATTTAATGCCCCCAACAGCGGGCATATAGTAATTGCATAGTCTGTCTTTCTGTCCGTCTGTCCCAAATTTCGTGTCCCTTCTGTAACTTTTTTATCTGTGAATGGATTTCAAAATAACCTGGCACAAATGTTCACCACACAAAGACAATGTGTCGCGTTCAACTCCCTTGTACATGGTCAAGGTCATCCTTCAGGGTCAAAGGTCTGGGCATAAGTGTTTCACTCTCTTGTTATTATATCACATTAACAAGGACATTTTTGGTTGTGACAAATTTTTATATAATTCCATGAGCAAATACTGATTTGCTCCTATAGGAACTGTCTGATCTTGGTTTACTCAGTTGGCAAATGTGCAAAAAGTCATTTATATGAAGAAAAGTGATAAGACATTTGGTAGTTTAATGCAGAAAAAAAGTAATGCAGAATATCCCTGCATTACCTGCTACTATTATTAGCCTATACCTGCTTTAATGACCTACTGGTTTGTTTACCCTTTTCCCTTTTGAATATTCATGTAAGAAGTAATGACATCATGAATATTTATTAGCTGATTTTTACAATGGTAAATGAACATATGATTTGTTTTCCTTGGCAACTACTTATAACCACATCTATATTAGTTCATAAGCAAACAGAGCAGACCCTGATAGGAATTAGACGTGATTTTCGGCATATCTCAGTAAGGGATCCATGTCACAATTTTTGATAGCTTGCTTCAATCATCTATCATCAAAAGAAAGATAGAGGGTCTTTTAGGGGTCTTAAAACTAAAATATTGCATAAATCTTAAAGGGAGTGGTTTCGAAATTCTGTGACATGATTCCCTAGACATGCTAACGATTTACATATTGGCCAATTGCAAGAACTCTAGTAAGGGCTGTTCCATTTTAAAGGTGAAATGGGGGCAGGAAGGCACTTTAAAAAACAGCTATGCATGGATGGGTTTCGCTGCAAAAATGGTACTACATTGTAATTGGTTTGTGCATTAGTAAAAAACTTCTATGGGTGGGTGGCCGAAATTGAAATTGTCTTCCTGCACCCCCATACACATCTAAATGGAACAGCTCTATTAACAAAGATGATTCTGTAACTGCTGTTTCTGGTAACAGGTATATTTATATATACTTTAAATGTTGGCATTGGTAGGATTGTCAATGTCTGTGAAAAATAATCAGAAAAATAAATGCTATTGAATCATCTTTATCACATATTCTTTTGTTAGACTGTGAAGTACAATTTGACTAAAGCTCAGCTACAGAAGCAGCCTTCCTTCCTGAACAGACTTGTTGGTACAGAAGATGATCAACTGCATAGTATTGTCAGTCCATACACTGCCAGGTACACACCTAAACTATTGCTTCTGTTGTCAGTCCATACACCGCCAGGTACACACCTAAACTATTGCTTCTGTTGTCAGTCCATACACTGCCAGGTACACACCTAAACTATTTGCTTCTGTTGTCAGTCCATACACCGCCAGGTACACACCTAAACTATTGCTTCTGTTGTCAGTCCATACACTGCCAGGTACACACCTAAACTGTTGCTTCTGATGTCAGTCCATACACCGCCAGGTACACACCTAAACTATTGCATCTGTTGTCAGTCCATACACTGCCAGGTACACACCTAAACTATTGCATCTGTTGTCAGTCCATACACCGCCAGGTACACACCTAAACTATTGCATCTGTTGTCAGTCCATACCCTGCCAGGTACACACCTAAACTATTGCATCTGTTGTCAGTCCATACACTGCCAGGTACACATCTAAATCATCTGCATAGTATTTAACTAACATTAAACATTGAAATTGTGTTACTTCTCTGGTCATAGTTAATCTAGTTCCCTTAGCTAACATCCTTTCAAGATGAATTGAAAATTGGACACATTCAGATTGGAGGTTCCTCTGATTTTGCGAGGTTGTGTTCACGGACAGTTCTTACACTAGTACAGTTTGAATGTTCCATCGAGCAGTTTTTGTGGACAGTCATGTTACTCTCGTGTAGAGAATAAAATGTCTGACCTGATAATAAGTTCCATGTCGTAATAGTAATTATATATTGCTTTAACTCGTTTAACTTTCGTCATATCATGGACACGCGCTAAACTCTGCCTCAATATTATGTCAATCAATCGGAACCCTCCGCAATGACTTTTAAAAGCATTATGTACGCCGTTGCAATATCAAACGAGGATGTTTGATGTATGTGAATGACTGTCGATTTCCAATCTAAATTTACATCCACGTTAGGTGATACATCTCAAATCTGATCTGTAATCTGATTAACGACTACAAATTAATCAAGGTAACAGTGGATTGACTTGAACAATAGTAATCAGTGCACACACAGTGCAAGATGTGAAAACTTTTGTTTACGATATTTGAACTAATGTGTCAAAACAATGCAATTATTGAACAGTGGGACCAATTAACACATTCGATTTTCTGTGTTTTCCAAGTTTATGAATTTTCGAGGAACTGCATTTTATATACATTTTGTACATTTAAAAAAGAAGGAAATGCATAGGGACCATAGCTTCCATACGAATTCGAGTTTCCGTGATTTGACTGTATGTATAGTTTCTTTTTTCCATCAGATGAATAACATGACTGAGTTGTGTGTGTGTGTTTTTTAACAGAATTTTAAAGCCATATATTAGAAGAGACTACGAAACCAAGCCTCTAAAGATGTCACTTCTGCAAGAAATAAAAGCTTATCCTCACAGGTGCAGTAGAATAGAGATACTTCTAGTTTTTTGACAATATTGTGTTTGAACAAGGCTTGAGATTAGTATACATATACATGTACATGTATTCTCAAAACTGAAGAATATTCTCAACATGTTCATTTAGTGGTTCTGGCAGACTGGTCCAGCTTGTACCAATCTGGTAGAAACTATGAAGTAAGCAGACATATTTTTTTTTGCTCACCAGAGCACAAAGGGCTCCGGGTGAGCTTTTGTGATCGCCTGATGTCGTTCGGCAGGCGTTGTCAGTTGTCAACAAATTTGAACCTTTAACAATCTTCTCCTCTGAATCTGCATGGTTCTCAGCTTCCATCTTTGGCACATAGCATCATCTGTAGGTCCTTTACAAACGTGAGATAAATTATGTCCCTGGGATCAAGAATTAACCCCACCCCAGGGGTGGCCAGTTTTCTATAGAAACATATAGTTGAAGTTCCATGTCGTAATAGTAATTATATATTGCTTTAACTCGTTTAACTTTCGTCATATCATGGACACGCGCTAAACTCTGCCTCAATATTATGTCAATCAATCGGAACCCTCTGCAATGACTTTTAAAAGCTTTATGTACGCCGTTGCAATATCAAACGAGGATGTTTGATGTATGTGAATGACTGTCGATTTCCAATCTAAATTTACATCCACGTAAGGTGATACATCTCAAATCTGATCTGTAATCTGATTAACGACTACAAATTAAGGTAACAGTGGATTGACTTGAACAATAGTAATCAGTGCACACACAGTGCAAGATGTGAAAACTTTTGTTTACGATATTTGAACTAATGTGTCAAAACAATGCAATTATTGAACAGTGGGACCAATTAACACATTCGATTTTCTTTGTTTTCCAAGTTTATGAATTTTCGAGAAACTGCATTTTCTAGTTTTTTGACAATATTGTGTTTGAACAAGGCTTGAGATTAGTATACATATACATGTATTCTCAAAACTGAAGAATATTCTCAACATGTTCGTTTAGTGGCTCTGGCAGACTGGTCCAGCTTGTACAAATCTGGTAGAAACTATGAAGTAAGCAGACATTTTTTTTTTGCTCACCAGAGCACAAAGTGCTCCGGGTGAGCTTTTGTGATCGCCTGATGTCGTTCGGCAGGCGTTGTCAGTTGTCAACAAATTTGAACCTTTAACAATCTTCTCCTCTGAATCTACATGGTTCTCAGCTTTCATCTTTGGCACATAGCATCATCTGTAGGTCCTCTACAAACGTGAGATAAATTATGTCCCTGGGATCAAGAATTAACCCCACCCCAGGGGTGGCCAGTTTTCTATAGAAACATATAGTTGAAACTTTGAAAATCTTATCCTCTGAAACTGGAAGGTTCTCAGCTTTCACCTTTGGCACATAGCACCATGCTCAGGTCCTGAACAGAAGTTATATAAATTATGTCCCTGGGGTGGTCAAGAATTGACCCTGCCCCAGAGTGGCCAGTTTTCTATAGAAACATATAGTGAAAACATTGAAAATCTTTTCCTCTGAAACTTGAAGGTTCTCATCTTTCATATTTGGCACATAGCATGAACTCCATATCTTCTACAAAAGTTATACAAATTATGCCCCTTAGGTCAAAATTGACTATGCCCCAGGGGTGCCTTGTTTTAGAAAGAAACATATTGTGAAAACTGGAAAAGCTCAGCTTTTATATTTGGTCATAGTTTCATGTTCAGGTGTTCTACGGAAGTTATATGAATTATGCCCCTGGGGTCAAATGAGGCCCTGTCCCAGGGGTGGCCAGTTTTCTATAGAAACATCTTGTTAAAAGTTTGAAAATCTTCGCCTCTGATGAGCAATATCAGGGCCATCATGGCCCTCTTGTTTTAAACTTCTCAAGTCTTCAGTTGTTGATTGTGTCAGTGAATTTCAGCTCAGGTACTGACTATTTCATGTATTTAAAGATTCAGCATTCTTTACACATGCAGTTACTTTGACTGAGATAGTCAGTGCAGTTCTAGATCATACTGATAGATTTCTTAAGAGACAGGAGTAACACAGCTATATGAAACTCCTTGCTTTCCGAGTGACTTTCGCTTGATTTTTATACCTGACTGTTGTTGATTGACTTACAAGTTAGAATCACAAAATGTTAGGGTTCTTTTTAGCTGCTAATGAGATAAGTGTATGTATACAATCTGACCATCTGTGATTGTCTTCATGTGAAACTTATCCTTAGCCATAATCTTTTGATCTGTCCTCATTGATTTGCATACAACAACATTTGTAAGTACCATAACATGGTCATGTACACTGAAAGATATACAGTAAAACCTCTCTATAACGACCACTAAATTTGTGTTAATTAGTTGGTATTTTGGGCAGGTGGTTTCTTAAAGTAAGGTGAAAGTAAAACAGAACGCTCCCATAGCAGCGTTCTGTTTTACTTTCACCTTGCTTTAAGCATCCACCTGATTTAAACACAAAATACTTGATGTAATTTAGTGGTCGTTATAGAGAGGTTTTACTGTATTCTAAAAATAAAACCAAACAATGTAAACTTACTTGCTACTCTGCAAGAGAAACAGGGCATCTATTTACTTGCTTCTGTATTTTTCAGAAATGATCCTGACTGGAGGCCGGAGCCGAACCCCTCGATAGACTACTGTTATGTGAGACCCCAACACATACCATCAGTGAACGCCCTGTGCAGGGAGTTCTTTTGGCCAGGCATTGATTGTATGTCCTCATATATTGCAATTTATCTTGCTTATTTAAACCTCCAGATAAGAGGTAGTTTTAGGAAATCTTTGATAACTATTCTCTTTATTTCTCTGCCACAGCCAGTTTATTCATTTCTCTGCCACAGCCAGTTTATTCATTTCTCTGCCACAGCCAGTTTATTCATTTCTCTGCCACAGCCAGTTTGTCGGTGCTCATTAGAATTGTGTCTCCTAGGAGTACCTACAAGATAGGGTTGGGCTGAGAAGTGATATATATATGTAATTGAATGCCATGTAATTGAATGCCAGTATGCCTCATATGTGAAGCACATTATACTTGTCTCTTTCTTTTCGCTTGTGAAAATTTGTGATAAATTTTGCAAAAGTGTGTTTCCAGAATAGAAATGGCATCATACATCTCATCACACATCTCACATCCCATGCAAGCTGTTTGACACTCAAATCAAGTTTTTTGATAAAACAGGTAGGAAAATGAATTGAAGCAGAAGACAAATATTTCAGAAAAGTTATGTAGTATCCAGTGGTTTAAACGTTTGATTCTAAAACATGTGATATATCTGATTCTACACTGTCTCCCATGACAACTATCCTCTTGTTTGATTGGTCCAAATAAAGCTCCACTTAATGAATATTGATGAAGTCATAAAATCCTTACATGAGTATTCATTAAGTATAGGGTTAACCTTTAGTGCTCTTAGCAGTTGTCTTTTTCAGAAAATCTCATATTTCTCAATTCTTTCAATAGCTTAATTCATAGGAACAGTCATTTTAATTCATTTTACATTAAACAAATGGAAAGCTATGCCACTGGTACTAGTGTTACAATTTTGTAAAACGTGTGTGTATATATCGGATATAACCCAGCAATTTCTAGGCTAGACTGATTTGAAATTTCACAGAAGTATCGACAGCTGATTAATGAGTCATCTCTATTTTCTTATGGTACAGTTTTTTTCAAAATGGGCAACGACACATGAAAGGATTAGACAGTACATGTATCTCATCTTTGATTTCAGTATCGGAGTGCTTACAGTATCCTGATTTCAGCTGCGTGGTAATGTTTAGGTAAGATTAAATGTACTTTCAGACTTTCCTGTTTTTGAGGAAAACAAAAGGTGTCATTGTTATAGTCACTGATGTACAAAACATTTAAGAGAATCTGTATTGAAGGGAGGTTATCGGCATTAATCCATAAAATGGGGGCATCACATTAATCTGGGTTTGTACAAATTACCTCTTGAATATCTGCAGTTGTTTCAGTGTATAGATCCTTAGATCCACCAACTTTCAAACCTATCTTTTAAACTTTGAAGCTTTCAAACTTCACACATTTATTTGCCATCATAAGAGCCACAAGCTGAGATCTACCATAACCCTTGCACGCATTTTGAAAATTTGAATATATCTTGTCAGACAAGGATGTCATCCACTAGCAGTGCGTTCCTCTATACATTTCAGCTTGTACATGTATTAATAAACAATCTGGTAGTATATGTAGCATCATTACCATAAATAATTGATCAAACTGAGTAATAGTTAAATACATGTGGTGTTAACCCACATCAAACAGCATCTTAACCCTTTCCGCCATAAATACGCCTTTCTACGCCTCTGTAAATGTCACTTTTTGAAACCATTGTGATTAATAGAGCATTTCTATTTATCATAATGCTTTCAGAACTACAAAATTCTAAAAGTGTCCTTTTCTCTAGTTAATGTTCCTTTTCGGTAGATTTATTCAAAGAGGTTGGATCTAAAAATAGCCTATAAGGGAATGGGTTAAGGAGCAGTTTGAAGGAGTTTGATTTAACTATTTGCTACTCTTTGATTAAGACTTTCCTTTCATATAAACACCTTTTCACCCCTTTGCAAACAGTAGATCCTGATCAGATGGCTCCTGTAAGCTTCTGTCTGATCAGAGTTTGCTCTGTTTGGTTATGACATTATATAGGTATGATCCTACAGTTCTTTTTCTAAGTTAACCCATTACCTCATAGGCTATTTTTAGATACAACCTCTTTGAATAAATCTACCGAAAAGGATCATTAATTAGAGAAAAGGAAAATTTTAGAATTGTGTAGTTTGAAACCATTGTGATAAATAGAGCATTTGCTCCTATAGGAGCAAATGCTCTATTTATCACAATTGTTTCACAAAGTGACTTTTACAAAGTTGTCAAAAGTCGTCAACATGAGGGAATGGGTTCTAAGTCAACAATTCCGTTTTAAATGTTTACCTGAAGAAAATTTAGTTAATGAATATTCATGAAGTGATCAATTGATGCATAAATGTTCATTAGGGAAAGGGTTACTTGTTTAATATAAAGGCATTAATACACTGTCAACGGACTTGTTCCGTTACCAACCAGCTGAGAGCTGAGATGGGGTGACCGATTATTTTGGGCGAATGTGGAACTCTGAATAGTCACCCAAGGACACCCAGATCTACTCTACTTTGCCAGATGGCACAATTCATGCATACTGTTTGGGCAGATTTTATTAACACTTCTCTACTCCATAATTTCTCCCTTTTATGCATTTACAAACAGAGTTGCTTGATTATGGTCTACTATGAATTTGTAAGAATTATTTTTGATTCTGTACTTTTTGGTAATAGATGTCCTTTTAAAAATCATATTTACATGCATATGTATAAGGATTAGTAACGTGTGGATACTTGTATGATTAGGGATAATGATGTAACCTCAAGCAGCAATACACATGTACCTTGTAGGCCTACAGTGTTTCTGTTATTGAACGATAAAATCCAGATTTTAGTCTTATCTTAACCCTTTACTCCATAAATACGCCTATGCAAACAGAGTAGACCCAGATCAGACGACTCCAAGAGGAGCCATCTGATCAGAGTCTACTCTGTTTGCTGATATAATCAAGATATGATTCTACAGTTTCTGTCAAGGCCAAAAATTCCTGTGAACATGTGCTTGTATAAGAATTAATCTAATTAATATTCATGACATCATTATATCTTACATAAATATTCATGGAGTAAAGGGTTAAAGCAATGGAAGGAAAACGTAATTTTTGCAGACAAAAATAAGTGTTCATACATGATGTACATTCTTTCTGTTAATGTTTCAGGAAAATTGTGATAGGTTTTGCGTTTATGGTTCCTGACGTGAAGCAGAATGAGGCGTACATTTCGTTTATATTCAGCCATCCTGAGTGGAGACATTCTGGCATTGCAACCTTTATGCTCTATCATCTCATACAGGTAAATATAGTCCTAGTTCTTGTATGATGTCATTATTCCTTACATGAATATTCATAGAGTAAAGTGTTAACCCTTTCCTACATAGACTATTTTTAGACCCAACCTCTTTGAATGAATCTACTGGAAAGAAGCATTTACTAGAGAAAAGGAAAATGTTAGAATTGTGTTGTGTAGAATTGAAACCATTGTGATAAATAGAGCATTTGCTCCTATGGACCAAATGCTCTGTTTATCACAATGGTTTCAAGAAATGACTATTACAGAGCCGTATAAAGGCATATGTATGTAGGAAAGGGTTAAAAAACTAAGGTTAATGTGTTTGTAACAAAAGAATCATTCGGGTACATTTACTCAAAAGTTCAATTAAAAAAAACAATTATCACCTTGAAATGACAAAAGAAATCGCCATCTTTTAATTGCTGTATTAATATGTAACAGTGTTTTCATAAATAGACATAATATCAGGGGTGTGATTTTTCCGCGGATCCGCGGATCCAATGTTCCAAAGGACCGTTTTTCCAAAACGTCTAAATCCGTTGCGAAATTCCGAGGGGGGGGGGGGGGGGGGGGGAGTCCGCGTCCGGTCTGGTCCGGGAATTAGTCTTGCCGATCTCGCCGCGGATTTACCCTATGCCATTTCAGCTTCATCTTACCTATACTACGCGGAATCCGATTGGCCAAATCTTCGTGCCTACACCAATCAAATCGCTGTTATCGTTGCATGAGTTACAAATCCGTTTCCTCCCAAATTGTAAGCGAACTTTCACAACAAACGTAAAAAATGTGGCAACATCTCAAACTATTGCTGTATTTGAATCAAATGGACTTAAAATAACAATAATATTTTATCGGACAGCTGATTCAGCGGAAATTCTGCGTATTGACACTAGCAGTAGTTCAAGCGGAACTGGCTAGAAACTGAAAAATGACAGCGTGTCCTCGTGCATCTCTGAAGTTGTCATTGACAGAAAACAGCGAAGTGTTGTGTGTGCGACAAATTGATTACATACTGCTAAAGAGGGAAGCTTGCTATTGTAGAACATAGTTCTTCATCTGACACACACAGAAGGAAAATGTGATTCAAACCAACAGAAAGTAAGTTACCGCCCTACGTAACCGGTGGACAATCTGAAGATGACAGAAACTATGGTATTCACCCAATTTTCAAAAACGTATCAAAGCCAAAAGAATGTGAAACACCTGTTCCTGTAGTATTACTTGATGACAGAACAGCATATGCACAGGTAGGAGCAAAAAAGTGTTTAAAATATGTGATTGATTTTCAATGAATTTTATGAGAGGGTGCATGTCAACTATTAGTAAACTATTTCAATGACAGTGATGACAGGAAATAAATTACAATAAGAAAAATAAAAAAAAAGCAATAACAGTAGAAGATTCATGTTGGCACTTTTTCCAGACTTTAAATCATACTGAGCCAGAGTATTCCATGATGATGAACCCAAGGGTCATATTTTCTCTATTTTTCTCTACATTTATGCAACATTTTGCCATACTTAAGATCTATCTGTTTATGATTGCATCATCATGTGCACGGAAATTTGTTATTTTATGCTGGAATTTCTGGTTACTTCAAAAAGACTTGAGAATATTGCAAGAGCATTCTTTTGTACTTCACTATTTTTTTATGAATATTCATATCAGAAATAAAGACATCATGAAGTATAATTAGATTAATTTATATTATGCCACATAAATACAATAATTTTGGCAATGGCATAGACTTAAGAATTATTATGTGTTGTATATGATTTTATTTATAAACAAATAGAGTAGATCCAAATCAGACTGCTCCTACAGGCCTTCTCAATTTGCAAAGGAGTATTTATAGAGTGAAGGGTTAAAAACTAGTTCATGAGCAGAAGTTGAAACATCAAACTGATGTTTGTCTTGTACAAACAGTTACATATTAGTAATTCCATTCACTCTTCTTTTTTTCAGGCAATGGTTCTTGGTGTCATTGCTGAGAGGAATCTACCTCTGTCCATGGTACAGGTCCTGACTGACTTAGCCAAAGAACTTGCGAAGGACATCAATGCTTTACAGAACCTGAGTATGGTTTGCACTTCAGCCTCATAGACTTGGTGAAACTATGACTAGGAAAACAGTAGAGAAGCTGAAGAAAACACCAATTTTGCTAAACCTTGATCAAGCAACAATAACAAAAACATACATTATTTGTAATTACTTTGATGAGAAAGAAGGAAAAGTTGTACTAGACCATTTGGCCTCAATAAAAGTTGTGAAAGTGGATTAACATTATGAAGTTATGTTTTTGTCTTCAATGCCAGCTCTAGTAATAAAATGGTATTTAGTACAGTGCAGTTGGTTTTTTTGGTGTGTTTTTAAGTTTTAAATTTTGAACCAGGGCTTTCCAATTGACCTTAATTTAAAGCCCTATTTTTCATTTTCGGCAGGGGGCTTTGCCCCCTGTGACCCCCACCAGGGCTTTGCCCCTGGACCCCATTGGGGGCCTAAATCGGCCCCCAAACCCCGCGCCGAAATATTTCCTCCCCTCAGCTCTTAGGTCAATCACACCCCTGATAATATGCATTATTACACAGTTTCCCCATTGTTATAAGATAAGATAAGTGTGATATGCAACTTCTCAACATTTTGTTTCAAATTTGTTCCATCGGACATGGAGCCTCCGTGGCCGAGTGGTTGTGGTCTTCAACTGACATTCGCTTAGTTTTCGGAGGTTACATTATACATTAACCAGTAATTGAGAATATAAAAGGAACTATTACTCTGTTATTTAGAATATGGAACTAGATCTTTCCCTTGTGATATGCTTGTGTGTGTAAGAATAGGTGTCGTCTGTAAGCTTGCATGTATAAACTAATAAGAAATGCTTTGTATGTTTTTGTTTTTAGACGTGCATGGGGAAGGATGTAACGTTGCACGTCTCTGCCACCAACTCAGCCATGCTGCTGTACCAGAGGTTTGGCTTCAAGCCCGAGGAGTTCATCCTTGACTTTTATGACAAATACTACCCAGCAGATACGAAGGAGTGCAAACATGCTTTTTTCTTACGACTGAGAAGATGATGAATGTTTTGAAATTTACAGATATTTTTTTATATTTGCGGGCAAATGACTAGTGAGCTGTCTACATTGACAATGGCATGCAGATGAAAAAAAGAGATCTCATGGGTTTTAAAACTTTCTGCCAGTGCTTTAGAAATGACTTGTACTGGATATATCTGGGTAGTTTGGATCTCGCACAGATTGAAATTTAGTTTCCTAAAACATTATCAAACATTGAATTCAAAATTATTATCAAACATGTATCTGGAACCAAAATTTATTAAAATTGTAGAAATCAGGAACCAAGAGCATTCACATTTAGAAAGAGTGGGAATGTGAATTCCACCTTTGATCAAGTGCTCAGCGCTGGTATCTCATATCAATCCAAACTGCTTCAATTATGTCAGTAACATTTACATTTAAACTATTAAATGGATGTGCCACACAAACGGGAATTTCTCTTTCTACACACACACACATGACTCATGATTATATTATACCTTTGCAAACATAGTAGACCCAGATTATATACAATCAATTTCTTTAAAACATTCACCTTGTAAAAAAAGTTAATGAATTTTCATGAAGTGACTAATATGAAGTGCTCCCTCTCTACAACGACACCCTTTGGTATACGAAGATTGTATGTGTTGTTCAGAGAGAGTTGTTATAGGGAGGGAAAATCAAACATAATTAGCTTGTTTGCAGATCCCCAGATAAGGTTATTTCAAGAACTAAAACCGTTATGCCTCTATCAAACCCTATGTTGTGATCACTCTTTAGAATCGTCACTTTGTGACGATTCTAAAGAGTGGTCACAACATAGGGTTTGATGGAGGCATGAAGAAAATACGATGGAAAAAAGTTGTTTCTGGACCTTGTTGTTTCAGAAACAGTGATATGCGTTGTTGTAAGGAGGGAATTGTTATTGGGAGGGTCGTTGTAGGGAGGGAGCACTGTACATACAAAACTGTTCATTAGAGAAAGGGTTTACAAGTAATTATCTATACTGAACTAGGTCAAAGTTCATACTTAACCCTTTCCCTGTTCAAATTTCAATACCTACTGAATATTCACGGACAAAATAGTTATAATGAAATGTGGAAGGTGGTACATTATAGCCATTTTAGAAAGTGAAGACATAGATCTTTCAAATTCTATAAGCAAACAAAGTAGACCCTGATCAGAAGGCTCCTCTAGGAGCCGTCTGATCTGGGTCTACTCTGTTTGCAAATGTGTGAAAACAGGTTTATATGAGTGAAAGGGTTAATTTAGTTTGTCTGTGCCTGGCAAGCAATTTACCAAGATCTCAAAACAAACTTTAACCCTTTCCTCCATAAATAAGCCTTTCTACGCCTCTGTAAAAGTCACTGTTTGAAACCATTGTGATAGATAGATAGGAGCAAATGCTCTATTTAACACAATGGATTCAACACTACAAAATTCTAAAAGTTTCCTTTTCTCTAGTTAATGCTCCTTTTCGGTAGATTTGTTCAGAGGTTGGATCTAAAAATAGCCTATGAAGGGAATGGTTAAAGTCTTACTGATTATCATAATTTGAGAAACTAGGTCTTGAATCCTTTACCTCATGAATATTCTCCAGCCATTATGAATATTAATGTCTGTAATTATTGTATTAAAATTGGAAATAAGGAAAATTATTATAAGAGTAGAAAATCAGATGTGTACCATACAAGCAAACAGAGCAGATTGTGATGAGACAGGTGCTGCAGGATGGGTCTGCAGTGTTGGATTATGGAGTATATGGTTTCTGATGAGACAGGTGCTGCAGGATGGGTCTGCAGTGTTGGATTATGAAGTATACGGTTTCTGATCAGACAGGTGCTGCAGGATGGGTCTGCAGTGTTGGATTATGGACTATATGGTTTCTGATCAGACAGGTGCTGCAGGATGGGCCTGCAGTGTTGGATTATGGACTATATGGTTTCTGATCAGACAGGTGCTGCAGGATAGGTCTGCAGTGTTGGATTATGGAGTACATGGCTACTGATCAGACAGGTGCTGCAGGATAGGTCTGCAGTGTTGGATTATGGACTATATGGTTTCTGATCAGACAGGTGCTGCAGGATAGGTCTGCAGTGTTGGATTATGGACTATATGGTTTCTGATCAGACAGGTGCTGCAGGATGGGTCTGCTGTGTTGGATTATGGACTATATGGTTTCTGATCAGACAGGTGCTGCAGGATGGGTCTGCAGTGTTGGATTATGGACTATATGGTTACTGATGAGACAGGTGCTGCAGGATGGGTCTGCAGTGTTGGATTATGGACTATATGGTTTCTGATGAGACAGGTGCTGCAGGATGGGTCTGCTGTGTTGGATTATGGACTATATGGTTACTGATGAGACAGGTGTTGCAGGATGGGTCTGCAGTGTTGGATTATGAAGTATACGGTTTCTGATCAGACAGGTGCTGCAGGATAGGTCTGCAGTGTTGGATTATGGAGTACATGGTTAAGGCAGGTAGTAGTTTAACCTTTTACTCCTTGAATATTCATGTCAGAAATATCATGAATATTAATTAAATTATTTTTTATAATGGCACATGGACACGTGAAGTTTTGGCCATGGCAGATACTGTATAACCATATATATATCACAGTAGAAATTGCGATTCAGGACAATCTTCGATTCTCCTAGGACAAATTAAGATCGCAATCTCTCCTAGGACAGACTCTGATCAAATTAAGTAGTGTGGATCCAGAAGGTTTAGGCTCATTTGCCTGAATGTTTTCTATGTATTCTGTGTCTTGCTGCATTTGTCAGTGATTGTCTATCAGTAAATGAGGTAATATGTGAATTTATACATAATGAACTAATTTAACTAATTTGGATCCCTGATCATTTGTATTTGTGAAATTCTGAGTAAAAAGGTGGTTTGTAAGAATGTTGATCTTGTTTCCTTAATCTTAAAGCATATTAGTTTTTAATAGTAGAATTGCCATTGAATTATCCCAGATTAGATTAGGATCGGAGTCTGTCCTAGGAGAGATTGCAATCGCAATCTGTCCTAGGAGAATCGACGATTGTCCTGAATCGCAATTTCTACTGTGACATATACATTATATCATAAGCAAATAGGGCAGACCCTGATCGGACAGCTGATCTGGATCTGCTCTGCTTGCAAAGGCCTAGAAAGACTTATTTATGGAGTAAAGGGTTAATACAGAGCTAAAATAAAGACACTCTGAACATTGTGATAAGCAGCCATCTGCATTAACCCTTTACTCTATAAATACACCTTTCTACGTCTTTGCAAACAGTGTAGACTCAGATCAGATGACTCCTATAGGAGCTGTCTGATCAAGATCTACTCTGATTGCTTATGATATAATATAGATATGATTCTACAGTTTCTGCCAAACCCAAACATTCCAGTGTCCATGTGCTGTTATAACAAATTAATCTAATTAATATTCACAACGCCATTATTTCACACATACATATTCATGGAGGAAAGGGTTAAATAACACCCCTAGACAGTTGCTCAACTGATTACGCAAATGTTTGGATTGTTTGTTTATTTAATCCTTTTCTTGATGAATATTCATTTAACCCTTTTTTAATACAAACAAATTTTAATGCTTTTGCAGTCTGTAAAACCCGAGTTCATATGCCATTATACAACTTTTAAAAGACAATAAGTATTCATCAACTGATTACCTCTTACAGTAATATTCAACAAGTAAAGGGTTAAGAAATAATGACATCATGATTATTTATAACCTGAATTTTTATGATGGCATATGAACACAGGAATTTCTGGCTTTGGCAGAATCTATAGAAACCGATCTGTAATATTCCATAAAACTTACAGAGCAGACCCAGATCAAACAGGATCTATCTGATCTGGGTCTACACTGTTTGCAAAGCAGAGGATTTTACTACACAAGAACTCGATATGGATCCCTGGTTTCTTAATGATTTCATCTTAGCCTGATGAGTTCTTGGTTTCTCTGCGTCTCATCTGGATCCAATGAGTTCTTGGTTTCTCTGTGTCTCATCTGGATCCAATGAGTTCTTGGTTTCTCTGTGTCTCATCTGGATCCAATGAGTTCTTGGTTTCTCTGTGTCTCATCTGGATCCAATGAGTTCTTGGTTTCTCTGTGTCTCATCTGGATCCAATGAGTTCTTGGTTTCTCTATGTCTCATCTGGATCCAATGAGTTCTTGGTTTCTCTGTGTCTCATCTGGATCCAATGAGTTCTTGGTTTCTCTGCGTCTCATCTGGATCCAATGAGTTCTTGGTTTCTCTGTGTCTCATCTGGATCCAATGAGTTCTTGGTTTCTCTGTGTCTCATCTGGATCCAATGAGTTCGTGGTTTCTCTGTGTCTCATCTGGATCCAATGAGTTCTTGGTTTCTCTGTGTCTCATCTGGATCCAATGAGTTCTTGGTTTCTCTGTGTCTCATCTGGATCCAATGAGTTCTTGGTTTCTCTGTGTCTCATCTGGATCCAATGAGTTCTTGGTTTCTCTGTGTCTCATCTGGATCCAATGAGTTCTTGGTTTCTCTGTGTCTCATCTGGATCCAATGAGTTCTTGGTTTCTCTGCGTCTCATCTGGATCCAATGAGTTCTTGGTTTCTCTGCGTCTCATCTGGATCCAAAGTGTTTGACACTCTGCTTATTATGTTGAAATAAACGGCAGAACACATTGGCTTTACTATTTGGAAGATTAAACCCTTTCCTTCATATACATGCCTTTTCAAGCATCTGCAAACAGAGAAGACTCAGATCAGATGGCTCCTATGGGAGCTGTCTGATCAGGGTCTGCTCTGTTTGCTAATAGAATTTGATAGATCTGTTTCTTTACTTTCTAAAATGGCTATAATGTTCCACATTCCATATTTCATTATGACTATTCAGTCTCGGTAATAAACATAGAACAGGGGAAAAGTTAAGGACAATTATGGACAAGGCATTTTTGCAGATGACATATACTCGGCAAGCAAGTGATCAGAATCAAGCATTAGCTATGTTATTGATATGTTTCAACGTACTCATCTCTTTGCAGTAATTGTCATTTGCAAAAGATGCTTTCAGCCTCATGCTCCATATACATTTTCCTTCTATTTTTTGTCAAACAATGCAGTTAACCCATTCCCTCATATTGACGACTTTTGGCGACTCTGTTAAAGTTACTTTGTGAAACCATTGTGATAAATAGAGCATTTGCTCCTATAGGAGCAAATGCACTATTTATCACAATGGTTTCAAACTACAAAATTCTAAAAAAAATCCTTTTCTCTTGTTATTGCTCCTTTTCGGTAGATTTATTCAAAGTGGTTGTATCTAAAAATAGCCTATGCGGTAATGGATTAAAGTGTTCCTGGTGAAACAGCAAGTTACTGAGTGTCCGATCTGGATCCAAACTAAATAAGGGAATAAACACAACTCAATATCTGACATTTTCTAATGTTTATTTAAATAAAAATGTCAAAAATAAATATACAATACTGAGCAAAATTTGTGCTAACTGAAATCTTAACCCTTTCCTCCATGAATATTCATGTAAGAAATAATGACCTCATGAATATTAATTAACTGAATGTTTATATTTGCACTATGAACAATGGAATTTTATCTTAACAGAAGCTGTAGAGTCAGATCTGTATTATTCCATAAGCAAACAGAGAAGACCCTGATCAGATGGCTCCTACAGGAATCATCTGACCTGGGTCTACTTTGTTTGCAAAGGCGTAATTATGGAGGAAAGGTTTAAGATTCCAGAATCCACAGTAAGACTTCCCTTTAGCAACCAATTAAATGATGTCTTGTTGGTGGTCTTTATGACGGGTACAGGAATCACAATGGCTTATTGGCTGCTGGTTAGATTTTCTACTGTAGTCATTGCTATATAATTTATTTTAAATGCTAGTTTCAACACAAGAAGTTTATGCCAACAGTTTGGATCAAGAAAAGATGCAAAATAAAAGATGCAAAATAAGCAGTGTCCTATCAAGATCCAGACTGTTAAAAGCTATATTTATGTGTATCAAAACAGCAGCCTTTTGCAGACAATAAAATCAAGAACATACAGAATATGAGCATTAACCCTTTCTTTCTTATAAACCTGTTTTAACACATTTGAAAACAGTGTAGACCCAGATCTGATGACTCCTATAGTAGCCGTCTAATCAGGGTCTGCTCTGTTTGCTAATGGAATGTGAAGACTTGTTTCTTTACTTTCTAAAACGACTACACCCTTCCACCTTCCATATTTCATTGTAACTATTTTGTCCATAAATATTTAGTAGGTATTGAAATTTGGGAAAAAAACATAGAACATGGTAGATCTAAGGGTTAACTGGAAGATGATCTTAATACAAATATTATGTTGACTGGTAAAGGAATGAATAATGATTAAATGACATGTTTGTCATTGAATGTTGTCAATGAATGGGGCTTGGGTTGTTTAACCCTTTCCTTCATATAGATGTATTTTATACGCATTTGCAAACAGAGAAGACCCAGATCAGACGGCTCCTATAGGAGCCATCTGATCAGGGTCTGCTCTGTTTGGTAATGGAATATTAAAGATCAGTTTCTTTACTTTCTAAAGTTGCTGCAATGTTCCACCTTCCATATTTCATTACAACTATTTTGTCCATGAATATTCAGTAGTTATTGAAATTTGTAATAAACATAGAACATGGAAAGGGTTAAATACAGTGAAACTTTACTCCATGAATATTCATGTAAGAAATAATGAATCTTTTAGCTAAATTTTATGATGGTGTATACGTACAAGAACCATCACAGACATTTTGAAATCAGATCTATATTATTTCAAAAGCAAACGGCAGACGGTGACCAGACAGTTTCTATAAGAGCCTTCTGATCTTGGTCTACACTATTTGCGAAGGCGTATCTATGGAATAAAGTGTTCAAGTGACCATTTCGTGAATAAATACTAGGTTTTATAAATGCAGACGTCATACAAGACACAGATAATGCATAAAGCTCCTTTAGGACATGTCCCTGGTGTCCTGCATTAAGCATAAAGCTCCTTTAGGACATGTCTCTGGTGTCCTGCATTAAGCATAAAGCTCCTTTAGGACATGTCCCTGGTGTCCTGCATTAAGCATAAAGCTCCTTTAGGACATGTCCCTGGTGTCCTGCATTAAGCATAAAGCTCCTTTAGGACATGTCTCTGGTGTCCTGCATTAAGCATAAAACTCCTTTAGGACATGTCCCTGGTGTCCTGCATTAAGCATAAAGCTCCTTTAGGACATGTCCCTGGTGTCCTGCATTAAGCATAAAGCTCCTTTAGGACATGTCCCTGGTGTCCTGCATTAAGCATAAAGCTCCTTTAGGACATGTCTCTGGTGTCCTGCATAAAGCTCCTTTAGGACATGTCTCTGGTGTCCTGCATTAAGCATAAAGCTCCTTTAGGACATGTCCCTGGTGTCCTGCATTAAGCATAAAGCTCCTTTAGGATATGTCCCTGGTGTCCTGCATTAAGCATAAAGCTCATTTAGGACATGTCCCTGGTGTCCTGCATTAAGCATAAAGCTCCTTTAGGACATGTCCCTGGTGTCCTGCATTAAGCATAAAGCTCCTTTAGGACATGTCTCTGGTGTCCTGCATTAAGCATAAAGCTCCTTTAGGACATGTCTCTGGTGTCCTGCATTAAGCATAAAACTCCTTTAGGACATGTCCCTGGTGTCCTGCATTAAGCATTAAGCTCCTTTAGGACATGTCCCTGGTGGCCTGCATTAAGCTACCACCCTTCTTAACTCTTATAGGCATTGTCACACCTTTGCAAACAGAGTGGATCCAGACCGGACAACTCATTTAGGAGTGTGACTGTCTAAGGTCATTTTTGTTTGAGAAAAACTGTTTGTCATTCAGTACTCCAGCAAATTTAAAACTCACACTGACTGGATTCAACCATTAACAATTACTGAAACAGCCGATGTAAATTGTGAAATTGCAAGCCATTACTCACTATGAATAGTTTATATTGTCAATATCGATCTCATTAAACTGCAATCAGAGAACATGTCTGGGTCGGAAATATTTTGCAACCCATATAAATGCATGTTCTGTAAAAACGGAGTACAGTTTTGTAACTTCAGTAAAACCTCTCTATAACGACCACTAAATTGTGTTAATTAGTTGGTATTAAGGGCAGGTGACTGTTTAAAGCAAGGTGAAAGTAAAACAGAACGCTCCTATAGGAGAGTTCCGTTTAACTTTCACCTTGCTTTAAGCAGTCACCTGCATTTAACACAAAATACTTGATGTAATTTAGTGGTCGTTATAGAGAGGTTTTACTGTATTCAAAGGTATTTGAACTGTGTTCTTTATTGACGAACCAAATAAAGTGTACTAAAATTGTCTTCATTTAAATTTCGACAAGCAGTCAATAAAGTTTCTTCGGAAAATAACACTTGATTCAAACTTGGTTGCCGGGACATCCGTCAGACTAGTCTTCATGTCTTTGTGCGGGTGAAGATCAAATTGCTTCATGAAATTGACTATATTTGGTCCAGTGTCTCGTGTTCTCTGTTTAGAGAAGTTGACTAGAACGAAACAAATTCTAGTCGTGTTAAAGAATCGCCTACCCCCAAGTAGAACTTCCAACTCGTAGCCACCTTGAGAAACTGATACGACTGCCGTTTCATTTGGAAGCACGTGTGTTTTTGCAATATCATCCAGCGTCGTCCTTGCCACGGAATCCATTGTCTTGTTGGTCGTTGAACTAGAGTTCGAAACCATGTACCACATTTCCCTAACACCTGAAACATTCATCGCTGTCACGGCCCTATGAAGAACGCGTAAATTTTCAAGGTACGGATCTATTGCGAGTGCTTTGCGAACAAATTTAGCAGCCAGTAAAGTAAAGACACCTGTGCCACACCCGATGTCAATAGAGACTAAACTGGGGTTCTCTCGTGTGGCGTTTTCAACTATTGCTAGATGTTTCATTTTCCACTCCACGTCGTCCTTTACGATCTCAACAAACAGTTCGTCATCACTGATGTTGTGTTGGCACATTCTAGTATTTGCCTTGTTTAAAACGACCATTCTGAATTTCACGCAGTCTTTCCCTTGTTTTGCAACAGCTTCCAGTTTATTGTCATGTGTGTTGCCTTTAAATGTGTCAGTTTCATTGCTAACTGATGTGATATTGGTAACGCTCTTACCGTCAGTGTAAATAGTTCCGTTCACATTCTTCGAAGTGTCTAAAGTTTTATTAACAGAGACTTTTGTTTCAGCAACTGATTTAGCCCCCGTGGTGGTGTTACGGTGGTTGGTCTTATCAACGGTCTTGTTTGATGCTGTTAAATTGTCCCCCGATTCCCGCTCGCCATCCTTACTGCCACTTAACCTATCCATATGTGTCCGAAGTCCGTCCTCTTTAGCGTTAGATTTCAACTCCTCATCGATATCGCCTCCTTTCCTATCACCATCCCAACCATCTTCCCCATCTTTTACATTGGCATGGACATGAGTGTTATTTTGGGCGCTTTCTCCGTTAGTTTGCGACATCTCTTTAACGTTATTAACACCAGACTCCTTAAGCGTCCAATCGCCAGTCCTGAAATCATTTCCAGTATACAAGGATGACTTGTCGAAATTTTTAGTTGGAACGGTCATCACAGGACTTTCACTTTCGCCAAAAAAGTACTTGTATAACAAAAAGCCAATAATTGCGCCGATAATCACCATGATTACTTTACGTTTTGCTTGGTTTTTGGAATACCTGTTCCTGCCATCTCGATACTGGGATGAATTCCGGGTCATTCTTATTCTGTCACTGTATTATTATTAGCTGTAGCCAGCTGGTAACCACGTGTACCCGTTTCTGTAACTTCCGTGTTGCTTTATCGTCTCCTTCGTCAACAACAAATTATTAATCGTTGTCTAATTAAGTGCACCAGCAGCAGTTTCGCTTAAAAATCCTCCAATACGTACATCAATGTCGTTTCAACTGTTTTTCTCCAATCCCGTTACCAAAACACAACACGCGCTGTCTGTTCGAGTCTGTACTCGCATTGATTTTGTACATGTATACCACACATATGGCATATTTGATTGTTCAATGATTTGGTTTTCCAATACTCGATTCGTATATTGACTTTGAAAGGCTCAACACACCTGAGTAGGCATACATGTCCCAACGACTCTCAAGCTTATTGTTAATCTTTACACAGTAGAGGCGACTTTATGATCCACCTTTCACAATAAGCCTAGATTAGATGACTATTGCAACTGTATGTTCGTAACTAAAGAATACTAGTAAACTGTTTAAACCCGTAAACTTCATATACACTCGTCAAATCACTCGTCACTTCATATACACTCGTCAAATCACTCGTCAAATCACGCGTCACTTTGCAAATAAAGTAGACCCAGATCAGATGGTTCCTATATGGAATAATATAATATATATGATTCTACGGTTTTCTACTAAAGCCAAAATTCCTGTGCCAATGTGTCGTTATCAAAATTAATCTAATTAATATTCATGACATCAACATGTTTTCATAAATATTCATGAGAAAAGTCGTTAAATACAGGGCATGCTAAGTGTGTGTGTTGTTGTTTTGTTTATTTGTTTGTTTGGTGTTGTTTTGGGGTTTTTTCGTGGGGGGGGGGGGGGGGGGGTTCTCAGCGTCAGAAAGTTAAGTTTGTGTTACTAGCCAGTACTTATATAGTGTTAAGCCACGGATATCATCCACTATCCAATCTCAGTAAATGTTGAGGTTATGCATGTACGTAAGATAAACTTAAAACAATTACAATACACGTTGCACTCTTTAGTTCACCCTTTAGTGTCGCACCTGTGATTACCTATGCAAACAGTTTGGATCCAGATGAGACACTGAGTAACTCGGCGTGTCATCAGGCTACAAACTGTTTGGTACTATGACTGAAACAACGGTGAAGAAATACAAAAAACAAATGAAAAGTGTAGCAGACGAAAAAGTTTGCAGACGACAAATTTTGCAGCGAAAGAGTTAACCAACCATTACCCAAATGAATCTTAATTCGTACGCACTAACTAGTGACTTACAACGTTTAACCATTCCCATGATCGTACGCACTAACTTGCACTAAACTTACAACGTTTAACCATTCTCGTTCTAAGCACAACATGACTGAAACAGTTTGGGTCCAGATGAGACGACGAGTAACTCGGCGTCTGCTCTGGACATAAGCTGTTTCGGCACTTGGCTAGTGGGACATAAGCTGTTTCGGCACTTGGCTAGTGGGACATAAGCTGTTTCGGCACTTGGCTAGTGGGACATAAGCTGTTTCGGCACTTGGCTAGTGGGACATAAGCTGTTTCGGCACTTGGCTAGTGGGACATAAGCTGTTTCGGCACTTGGCTAGTGGGACATAAGCTGTTTCGGCACTTGGCTAGTGGGACATAAGCTGTTTCGGCACTTGGCTAGTGGGACATAAGCTGTTTCGGCACTTGGCTAGTGGGACATAAGCTGTTTCGGCACTTGGCTAGTGGGACATAAGCTGTTTCGGCACTTGGCTAGTGGGACATAAGCTGTTTTGACACTTGGCTCGTACTGTAGATCTCAAAGTCTTGAACTATTTACTAATAGGAATTCAGTAAATATATCAGCAGCTCAGCGTTGGAGAGTACAATAGTTTTCAGCACGAGGGGAAGTGCGCTCTTTGCCGTTGTTTATTTGTATGTACAGTAAAACTCCTCTAAACCGGAAATCTAGTGGAGAAGAATTTAGATGCTTTAAGGCAGCGTTTTAGGTCTGCATGACTTTCACCCTGCATTAAGCAGTCACCTTTCTCCAACACCGATATTTATACTAAATTGAACGTTCGGTTTATTTCGAGTTTACTGTAGTGTGCAATTGATTAATTGGTTTGGTGTTATGTCCTGTTGTCAAACTTGAAAACAAATCTACGCACTTTGAAAAAAATATGAACTGCGTAAGATGTTAGTCGCTTCTAAAGTTCCTTTGTACTGTACCAGATTTAACTGGTGTACGGAAGGTCAAATACATTAAAACCCCTCTAAACCGGACGTTCAATTTAATATAAATACCGGCCTTGGTGACAGGTTGCAGCTTAATGCAGAGTGAAAGTCATGCAGAAAGCTTCTAGAGGAGCTTTCTGCATGAATTTCACCCTGCATTAAACGGCCGCCTGCCTATCAATATATTAATTCTTCTCTACTAGAATTCCGGTTTAGAGGGATTATACTGTACATCATTTACTCCATGGGCAAGTATGTAAGAAATAATGACATGGGGGGGGGGGGGATATCATTTTGGTCCACCCCAACCCACACACACGAAAAACGGCCATTATCATAATTATATATCTCCAACAACAGACCGTCCCGGATGGTTTCGGACCCAATACAGTTTCGGCAGTGGTCGTTTCGGCCACCATACGTTAAATATAATCACCGATAAAAGGCAATATCTTGCAAATTTCAATCATAAAAGATAAAATATGAATTATAATTATATTACTGATTGTGTTAGTCACAGGTCTGTACTATATTAGTTTAAAAAAAAAGACTGTGGTAATGTTCAGTTGTAATTAAAATAATCTTTTCTAATTAGCAAAAATTGATTTCAACCTTAAAACGAAGTTTTGTAATGATTTTAAGCATGTCAAACAATAACATGATAGATACTGTATTTGATTATCATAAATAATACGGCTTGTCTGTGATAGAAGCTGCATTCATACACAGTAGTTAAATTGGTCTGTTGCTTTCAATCATAATATATGCCAGTTATAATTTGGGTTAAAATCACTCATTTCTGACTAAATAATGCTATATTTAGGGTTTCGGCTTTTGCCGAAATCCTTATGAAATGGATTGCCACTCAAACTATGGCGGAAAACCCTATTGCACGAGCGCTACCTAGCGGGAATCCCCCTAAGAGAATACGCGCATGTGCAGTGCTTGGCTTACAATCCGGTTCCGGAATCTTACAAAATATTTATAATGAAATATGGAAGGTGGATCCATTAGCAAACAGAGCAGACCCTGAATCTATGGGAGCGAGCTGTCTGATCTGGGTCGAATCTATTTGCAGATGCATGAAAACAAGTTTATATGGGGAAATTAAGGGTTAAATAGACTTCTTGTTCTTTACGTCCTTTACAGTATAAAGGTTACAGCGCACTGGTGGTCAGTAGTGCAGGGCAACTGTTACATCATGCTAAAATCTCTAGAGGTCATACGCTTAACTCTTTGCACGCTAGCGGCGAAACTGTGATTACCTATGCAAACAGTTTGGATCCAGATGAGAGGCCACATAATTCTGCGTCTCATCAGGATCCAAACTGTTTGTCATCTTGATAATATTTTTGCATAAAATGAAAGAAAGTTTATTGAAGAATTGAAGCAGACGTCAATTGTTGCAAACGAAACATCACTCAACATTATAAGGATTAAGCAAGCTGTAGAGATCTGTAATATCGTCTGCTTCAGGTTTGTCATCATTTGAATTTCTAAAAGATCAGTTTTAGGCATTTTGACCTAAGGCAAAATTGTCACAAGTTGTAAACAGTTTAGATTTTGGTCAGACAGTTACCTGGTATTAGATCTGAATCCAAACAGGGTGTCCCACTTTGCCAGCCTTTATTGTTTAAGTAGCTTGGATGGTAGTATTAACAATTACTATTAAAAGGAAACAAGGGTTTTTGTATCCTTTATATTATTAAAAAATCATTAAAATGAAAAAAAGGAGAAAGGCAAACAAAATGAGAAAAAGCACTTTCTTATCTTTTAATTTATATACATTTCATCATTTATTGATTTACGTGTCAGGCTTATAGTATCTTATAGTGTCTTATAGTATCTTATAGTAATGTATGTAATTTATTTCTAATTCATATCATTTATTTCTATGACGCCGGCTACTGATCAGGGTCTGTAGTGTTTACTACAGCACTAACTGTAATTTGCATGTATGACTATAATTTATTTTTAATTATATCATTTATTGATATACTTGTTACATGTATGATGCTGCAAATAGCAAATACTCTGGCCAGTTGTGGTAACTGATCGGGGTATCTATTGTTTGCAGCACAGACTCACAAATTGACCCTGAACAGACTCACACTCGCAGTCTCCTCAGGAAGAAGTAAGAAAATACAACACAATCACACAAAAAGACAAGGTATAGGCATGGATAAACTATTAAGGGTCTTTTCTGTTTGCAAAAGCACAGAAAGGCTTATTTTGCTCAGACAAATTGTACCCGATATGGAACCCTGAAATCGTCTTCACTATATAATATAAAGTGAAACAATATTATGTGTCTAACAACCCATATACCAATGGGAGGTTTTACTTCAAATTTTCACCCATGATAAGCTGTCAACAATAATGTGAAGAGTTTCTTAAAGAATGTAATTATTGCTCTGACCATTTTACCAGAGTTATGGGACTCTGAAATTTTCTTCACTGTATAACACATAGTCAAAAGTGCTTGATATAGAGACACTATTTTTAGGGGGAGTGGTGCATCAGAAACAATTTTCTAGTTAATTTTATTTTCCCTGTTGTATCCTGCCATGCTAAGTTGAAATATATTTGTTACTTTATAATTTGTCATATTGTTAATATCACCCCACAGTATATTTGGCAATTATTGTGTAGGGTATTTAGAATCATAAGGAATATGTCTAAAATTGGTGGAAGTGTATATATGGATAAGTGAATGATGCTTGCTAATTACTGTTATGGTCCACCAGATAGTAGCAGAAGTATGACCCTTACTTTCAAATAATGCAGTGATGGCTCTATACTACATTAAACATCAATTTTGGCTCTATTGGCACAAAGTGGCAAGTTGAGCTATTGGACTCGCACTGTGTGTGACATGTTCATAAAAAAAATCTTTAAATGTCTTCCAAACTACTGACATGGTTTTCAGAAAAATCCACAGCAAACAATCAATATAATAAATATATATTATGTCCGAAACCTTCAGTACTGTCAGTACTTTGATTTATATTGGGATTGAAACTACCCAACGGCATAAACGATTTCCGAAATGACTAATGGCCGAAACGACTTAGGTTCGAATCGAATCGACACTGTTCATCCAAGTTTCGCCATTATACCCCCCCCCCCACCCCACACACACTTTCCGGCCACACACAGACGCACACGCAAACAAAAACACACACAGCGCACAGTGTTTTTCCGCAGCGTCCAAACTGTCTGCAAATCTTCCATAACGCAAAAAGCATATTGTAACATCTACTAGCCTTATAAGTACATGTAATTAAAAACTGTCACTTTCGTTTCTAGTTAGACAATGTTCATAATCACAAACATGAATTATGGCAATATTTATTACGAATTCGATCTGTAACTACAACAAATTCGCCTGTAGACAACAGATTCGCGCTGTACATGACAAGGCTTTAGATAGCATTCAAATATATAATTACAAATTGCCTGATTTTATGAACATTTGTATTTTATTCATATTTGCTTAAAGAAGAAAAGTAAAGCTACTCGATTGTGGTGGTGGCTCGGTCTAGTGGTATAGACTCAGACGTATAGACATATAGACTCAAACGTATGGACATGTAGATTTGGACATATAGACATGTATACTTAGACATATAGACATGTAGACTCAGACATATAGACTCAGACGTATGGACATAAAGACTCAGACGTATGGGTATGTTGACGTGTGTTCTTACGGATTGAGTGTATGCGGCTATTCTTTTGTTCAAAATAGCCACATAAAATGAAAATTAGCCAACTAATATATAGTCACAGAAACAGGAATCGTTAGCGTATATAGACTCAGACGTACGGACATGCAGACGTATAGACTCAGACGGACGGACATGCAGACGTATAGACTCAGACGTATGGACATGTACACATAGACATATAGACTCAGACATATAAGACTCAGACGTACGGACATGCAGACATATAGACTCAGACGTATGGACATGTACACATAGACATATAAACTCAGACATATAAGACTCAGACGTACGGACATGCAGACATATAGACTCAGACGTATGGACATGTACACATAGATATATAGACTCAGACATATAGACTCAGACGTATGGACATGCAGACACATATATAATGATATACACTTGGACGTATACACATAAACATAGGCATATCAACATAATAGTCATTGACATATAGACATAGGCATATTCACCGTTTTACAGTCAACTTTTACTCTTCCGCCTAATTGTATTAAAAGAAATCTCAATGGAACACATTAATATGAATTGAACGAGAACACTTATAAGTTTTATGTACATACCGACAATACAGTAAACCCTCTCTAAACAGGACGCTAACTTTAGTATAAATATCGGCGTTGGAGACTATGAGCTTTCTGCATGACTTTCAGCCTGTAATAACCATTCGCTTGCTATTCACGTCAATATACCTACCTGTAACTAGTGAAGACCCAGATGAGACAGCTCCTGCAGGAGCTGTCTCATCAGAGTCTGCACTATATACAAGTTGATTGTGCAACCAGTGCATTCCACAGCAGTGAATTCACCACGAAATACTTGTACACAGTGAAGATATATGTAATTATACAACAGGGCGTGGGTAAAGAAGGAGAAATGTATTTTAAAATTCAGCAAGAGAAGGGTTAAGCAGCAATCTGCCTAAAAGTATCTAAATTCTTCTCTACTAGAAATTGAAGTGCAGTTTAGAGGGTGTTTACTGTACATATACCCGACACATGACACGTTGATGTAGTAAACCTCGGGTATATATAACATCAATGTTTGCGTGGGTTTGGGTATACGTTTGATTGAACAGAATAAATCTACATTGTCATAAATTTCATTTAAGCCTTCTGGATGCTAATCTCAAATTGGCTTGCATTTATTTACATCTCAGATCCAGGTCATGCGTGTCGTAAATGAATCACACTGTCAGGATCTGTACAGATCTGCGATAATTGTCATGAACTCCAGTCGGGCGAAATTGTGTCATTTAACATTCAGCATACTTAGCGCCAGTTCTGTCATAACCTTTGCAAACAGTTTGGATCCAGATGAGACTCGGATTCACCCAGTGTCTCATCAGGATATAGATCCACTGTTTGATAATCTAATTTGTTTTGTAAAGTAAAATATAAAACAAACTTATTCTATAATCGATGTAGACTATTTTCTACCGACAATAATGTGGCCAGGAAGCTAAAAAGTCCATCCATGTCGAATATGATCCATTAACCCATAACCTATGTAATAATTAACCCTTTCCTCCATAAATACGCCTTTCTACGCCTCTGTAAAAGTCACCTGTTGAAACCATTGTGATAAATAGAGCATTTGCTACTATAGGAGCAAATGCTCTATTTATCACAATGGTTTAAATTTTAAAAAAAAATCCTTTTCTCTACTTAATTCTCCTTTTGGGTAGATTTATTCAAAGAGGTTGGATCTAAAAAAAAAAGCCTATGAGGTAAAGGGTTAAAGCTGCTTCCTCACTTTCTGAATGTTTTGCGTAAACATTTATCAGTGATGAAAATGATTTTCATGACATACAGAACAGTATTTACACTGTTTGCAGTGCTTGTCACGCATCAGCATATTCGATGTCCGTGTAGCTGCTGTCAAAGTCTGCGTCTGCCTGTAAAGACAGCGGAGTCTCTTCGCTAGCGCCACGTTCATTGCTAACAGTTTCGTTAAACACATTCAGAGCCGTGTCAGTGTCTAATAGTACTGCTTCGTCCCCACTAGTGACCTGTTCGTGGTCTTCAATGTTATTGTTGTCCTGATGTGTATTCTCATCCTGCCGAATGTAAAACAAACTTAACCCCATGTGCCCCAGTGCACCACTCAGACCATCGCGTTCTTTGCTTTTCCTTTTCCTTTTCTTTCGCTTATTTTTTCTCTGAATTTCACGAACGTCATGCACATGTGCAAAATCTCCAGATGCAATCTCTCTCTCAATCTCGCGAAGATTTTGCCTCTCTTCAAATTTGTTCACCGCCTGAATCACTTTTCCGCAGTCATGCATCATTTTGGACTTTCTTCCATCGTACTTGAGATATTTCTCGGTTTTTAGGTATCTTTGCACATGTTCATCCTGAACGTAGGCGACGTGGCTCTTTCCGCGGAGTCTTTTCATGCGATTGATTAATGTGCACAGAACACCACAAATGGAATACACGAGAATTGTCGCAATAATGAAGTGCATCGCCCCCTGGTGGTCGTACTCGTGTTCTTTCGTGCCGTTACTCGGTGGATCGGTCGTCGTAGGTATCCGAATAAGAGTTCCGTTGATTTCCGAACAGTTTCCGAGAAGTTTGACTTGATATATCCTACCCATGTTGGTGACCTAATTAACTTACTATATACTTTAAACCTCGCTTTCGCAAAATTACCTAACAAACATGTGATGCATTACAAATGCTGTTACTTTTCCAAAGGTCCTTACAGTAAATTACACGAGGGAATTGCCACGTATTTATATCCATGGGTATCATTGTTAATCCATGTTAAATTGGCCTAATCAGGTAAACACATGACCTTGAGCACCACTTTAAAGCCTACATATCCAACAGTAATCCATGTGTAAGTCAGGTTTTAGCAAGTTCTTATATTGTCACTGATTTTTACCTACCGCACATGTTCAATTGTAAATTAAGATCCAGTCATGTGTGAAATACCTCTTTGCGCCATGTTCTGACACTTAATCGTTTACTTAACTCAGTCTAGACTCTAGAACTTGTTAACATGTCAATACTGGGGTTTAAACTATGTCTGTTGTTTCAAAATGCCACTATTTGAAGTTATGTACATTAATTCCATGCCATTTTCCCTGACAAGATTGCAGCCATACTGTTATCTACAAGTGTATACTTAAATATAATTTTATCTATAAACAGTAGCGACAAAAGCATAACTCCTTAAAGCATTGTGGTGCATAGCTCTTTTGAAACTTATTTAAAAACCTAAATTAGCCAATATTTGCTTAACTTCTTTACAGTTTAAAGGAATTTGAATTACCAAAATATTCAAATAAACACCACGAAGTGTTCGTTTGTTAGTTTAAGTACATGAAAACGTATAGAAATTCAGACCACCATTTAAATCTTAAAAGTCTGAACATTAAGATAGATCTAAATACGAAAATATATTCTCAAAATATAGTCAGTTTCAGAAATAAAAGATAGGTAAATTGTTATGATATTAAATGTATCAGTCCGACCCACTCGTGGAAAGTGGAGACAAATACGGTGGTATTTGATTCACCCCATATTAGGTTTATAGTCCAGTAGTATACATGATTTTGTCGTTATTTTAACCCTTTCCCTGTTCCAAGTTTAGTACAAATTTCAATACCTACTGAATATTCATTGACAAAATAGTTATAAAGAAATATGGAAGGTGGAACATTGTAGCCATTTTAGAAAGTAAAGAGACAGATCTATCAAATTCTATTAGCAAACAGAGTAGACCCTGATCAGACGGCTCTTCTAATCTGGGTCTACTCTGTTTGCAAATGCGTGAAAACACGTTTATATGAGGGAAAGGGTTAACTATTATTTTCCATAAATACTTCAATTGCTCTGGTCTAATATTTCGACCACTAAGGGCCTTTTTCAAAGATTATCATGCCCTTGGTGGTTGAAATATTAGATCAGAGCAATTCAAGTATTTATGTATTATATTAATTCCCTTTTTGGAATATTTTCTTCATTGTGTATTATTTTCCAGTAATATACATGTTATTGTCGTGACTTTAATCATTATTTTCCAGCATTGTACATACTTATGACTACATGCATTGCCGTTATTATTATATTCCAGTATTATACATACTATTGTCGTAAGTTAAACCATTATTTTCCAATATTATGCACACTATTGTCGTTATTTTAACCAATATTTCCTAGCATTAGATCTATACAAGCTATTGCAGTTTTAACCGTTATTTTCCAGTATCATACATACTGTTGCCGTTATTTCAACAATGTGTACGCGAATTCATGATTACTTACGCATTTTGAATCCAGATGAGACGCCGATTCAATTATTGTATCTTAAACTCGTACACTCGGCATTTCATTTGGATCCAACCCGTTTTACACCCTGATCAATAGTTTTGAAAAAAAACCCATCAGAAAATCCATTTCTGTGCGTTTAGGCGATGGATCAACTTTGAACTGTACTCGTATACTACAAGTTGTTGCGGAATGGAATTAATTATACGATGCATGTTCAGCTTTCCCTTAGAGTTTCCCCATTCTTGTTGTTTTTATCATTATTCTGCTGTACACGAATGTTTTTTCTCACATAACTTCCCTTATCTCCGAGTTAGAACAACGGGTTTTAAGATTCTCTTATCAGTAACAGGTGTAAGAACACTTTAGAATAATAATGAAATGCGATAAATAAATGCAAATTTCAAAGGAATAAAGCAAATATATAGAAATAGAGATTTAGACAAAATCTGAAGTCCCTACACAGACGCCGCCTTGAAAAGGCGGCGTCTGATCTGGGACTGCACTATTTGTCGTGGTGCATTTATGCGACATCGGCGGTGAAAGGGTTAAACATCTTAGATCCAGTTATTCGGCGTCTCATCTTGATCTAAGCATTCTGTAAATGTCCCGATCGACAATATAAGCGTTACATTAGTTCGATCCCGTTTCTCGGCGGATATCTAAGCTCGATCCACAACCCTCGACGGATAATTTAGCTCGACCCGTTCCTCGACGACAGATAATTTAGTTCGATCCCCACTCCTCGGAGGACATTTTTTCTAACAAGAACACTTGTGCAGTCTAAAGAAGACAATGTAGCATGTTTGAAATGTAATAAGATATGTTTCTAACAAAGCGTCCCATACTATGATTTGCCTATTTATCGGCACAAATTCATGTGCCTTTATATGATGAGACGTAAAACTATAGTAAACGTACACATACTGCTTCAAATTTAGTCCGACTCAGCTCATCGACGGATAGTTGAATTCAATCCCCACTCCCTGACGGATAGTTTAGTCCAATCCCCACTCCTCGATGGATAATTTAGTTCAATCCCCACTCTTCGACGGATAATTTAGTTCAACCGCGCTTCTCGACGACGGATAATTTAGGTTGATCACTCGCTCCTCGGCGGATAATTGTGTTTGACCCCCTACTGCCTGCTCGCCTGATATTTTCTCCAGCAAGAACATTTCTGCAGTCTAAAGAAAATTGTGTCATGTGTGTCTATATGGTTTGTAAAGTAATAAGACTCTTTCTAAGAAAGCGTCTCACAATATGGTTAGCCTATTTATGGAAACTGTCCGGAACAGAATTCAAGGGAGATAGTCTTTGAAATACAGTCCTCTTCGTCTGAAAGGAGTTATTTCGTCTCAGACCATTTTATATACTCTCACCAGAGAGCGTAAGGTAGTGACACCTCCGCATACACTTACGTTCTAACTTGTGAATATCCATTTAAATGATTCAAACACCCCGACTTCAAGTCAAAAATACTTTTTAATACAAGAAAAATGCTCAGCAAGTGTTTTTTAAAATGTCAATCCTTTTTACGGTTCGTGTAAACTGTTCGATAAAGCCATACTTTAACCCTTTCCCTCATATAAACGTGTTTTCACGCATTTGCAAACAGAGTAGACCCAGATCAGACGGCTCCTAGGGGAGCCGTCTGATCAGGGTCTACTATGTTTGCTAATAGAATTTGACAGATCTGATTCTTTGCTTTCTAAAATGTCTACAATGGTCCACCTTGCATATTTCTTTATAACTGTTTTGTTAATGAATATTCATTAGGTATTGAAATTTGAAATAAACATAGAACATGGAAAGGGTTAACAGATACGGTCAACTGCAGAGCGATCGTTGGTGCATCAATAAAGGCATCTGATACACGTTTTCATTATATATCATCAACTTTGTAATTTCCATTTTTCTGCACAATATGCTAGTCTCTATAACGTGTACGGTGGTCAGTTTTAATAACTGTTTATGTGAATTACATGCAATTATGAAAGCAAACTTATGAACCTATAGAACTCGCTGGTTTACTTAGACATTTTCTGCTGATGCAGATTTAAGTTTATTGAGACATTTTCTATTAATGCAGATTTAAGTTTATTGAGACATTTTCTATTAATGCAGATTTAAGTTTATTGAGACATTTTCTATTAATGCAGATTTAAGTTTATTGAGACATTTTCTGTTCATGCAGATCACAAGTATATACACTGTATGTACGTATAGTTTAGATACAGATGGGGAGGAGGGTAACGCGGGGTCTCTCAAGTATACACTGTATGTACGTATAGTTTAGATACAGATGGGGAGGAGGGTAACGCGGGGTCTCTCAAGTATACACTGTATGTACGTATAGTTTAGATACAGATGGGGAGGAGGGTAACGCGGGGTCTCTCAAGTATACACTGTATGTACGTATAGTTTAGATACAGATGGGGAGGAGGGTAACGCGGGGTCTCTCAAGTATACACTGTATGTACGTATAGTTTAGATACAGATGGGGAGGAGGGTAACGCGGGGTCTCTCAAGTATACACTGTATGTACGTATAGTTTAGATACAGATGGGGAGGAGGGTAACGCGGGGTCTCTCAAGTATACACTGTATGTACGTATAGTTTAGATACAGATGGGGAGGAGGGTAACGCGGGGTCTCTCAAGTATACACTGTATGTACGTATAGTTTAGATACAGATGGGGAGGAGGGTAACGCGGGGTCTCTCAAGTATACACTGTATGTACGTATAGTTTAGATACAGATGGGGAGGAGGGTAACGCGGGGTCTCTCAAGTATACACTGTATGTACGTATAGTTTAGATACGGATGGGGAGGAGGGTAACGCGGGGTCTCTCAAGTATACACTGTATGTACGTATAGTTTAGATACAGATGGGGAGGAGGGTAACGCGGGGTCTCTCAAGTATACACTGTATGTACGTATAGTTTAGATACAGATGGGGAGGAGGGTAACGCGGGGTCTCTCAAGTATACACTGTATGTACGTATAGTTTAGATACAGATGGGGAGGAGGGTAACGCGGGGTCTCTCAAGTATACACTGTATGTACGTATAGTTTAGATACAGATGGGGAGGAGGGTAACGCGGGGTCTCTCAAGTATACACTGTATGTACGTATAGTTTAGATACAGATGGGGCGGAGGGTAACGCGGGGTCTCACAAGTATACACTGTATGTACGTATACGTGATATAAGTGTTTACACATAGTTTAGATACAGATGGGATGGAGGGTAACGCGGGGTCTCACAAGTATACACTGTATGTACGTATAGTTTAGATACAGATGGGGTGGAGGGTAACGCGGGGTCTCAGGGATCGATCGTGGTGGACATCAGCTTTCATGTGGTTTGAAGTGAACTGTTACTTCCAGATGGATCATGTTGTTGAGGAACTGTTGACCGAATGTCATACGGTATGGACCCTGGTGAAACGCCGAGTTACTCGGCTTCTCAGCTGTATCCAAGCTGTGTGCTAACGCCGATCAAGTTGCGATTACGGGATAAGGGTATAAATCCAAGTAGACAGGATTAAAATGGACTATTATTATTTAAAGAAGGCTTTACAAATGTTTTGCGTTAAGCTCTCGAAATATGACTTTTTAACAATGAAAAACACTTGTGTATTTCTCAAACCTTTACCTGACTACGTAGTTCAACCCCCACGGTGTGCTATGATAGACCATTACTTATCCAACAGTATGACCAAGTTCTCTATAATGGGCCCGATCCTTTCATAGGTTTTCCTTTTCGGAGTCAGATATTAAACCCATTAGCTAAATAAAAAAAGCTTATAATATCGTGTTTCGTATATTTGTCAATAAATAATCAGTTATTTGTGAACACAGATATCTTTAAGCGTTTATATAAATGAAAAAATCGATTTTTCATATTGGCTTATTTTTCATTGAAGACATGACTTAAAACGAATTGCATGTATATATTAACAAAAGCAAACGAGATGATATCACAATATATACTTGAAAGTATTATTTCAACATGTACAACGAAAGAACGTCTGCTTTGTTGTATTTTTTGTGGTTTCCCAAGACGTTCTGAGGTTCTTAGTCTTCTTCTGCCCTCAGGAAACCAGCGATATGCATCAGTTATAATGTGAATGCATGCCTAGTGCGTGGTGTTTAAAACAGGACACATTATAGAAGAATACAAAAACGGACCTTTTTGTCCCCGAATCCCCTCCGTTGGAAGCGTCCATCAGCACATTATGGCATAACATGAAATGAACTTTAAACACACAGAGACAGACATACAAGATAAGACAAAGAAATACATGTAGGTAAAGGACATAGAAGTAACCGATAAAACAATGTCCAACATGCCAGTACAGTACAATCCCTATTTACAGGACGTGGAATTAATAAATATCGGTTATGGAGACAGGTGGCAGCTTAATGCAGGGTGAAAGTCATGCATGAAGATTCTCTAGGATCTTTCTGCATGACTTTCACCCTGCATTAAGCTGCCACCTGTCTAAAATTATCTAAATTCTTCTCTACTTGATTTCCGGTTTAGAGCCGTTCTACTGCACATAAAAGTAAAATGCAGTAATCATCGTGTTTATTTCTGAATTCGAAACTGATTATATCTTCTTTTCTTAAATCCGCGTATGGTATGAGCTGCTAATTTTCGTTAACCATCTGTTGTGGGTCATATCCTTCTGTGAACGTTTTACCATTCAGGCAGTGAACAGGCAATCATTGTTTTGTTTTCATGCAGTATTCAAATGTATTATCCTCCCAATTTGACCTGAGATCCATGCATATTCCGTTTATTATCGTCGGTAATCTTCGAATAAATTTCCGACGGTATAAGAATGCGCTATAAGAATACAATCCTCGTGGAACATGATTATTACCGGCTTTTGGTTTGCTATTTTTTGTCACAGAAACACGTCGAATACTAATCGAGTCTCAGGTCAAATTGGGGAGGGGGGGGGGTAATACCTTAATAATACTTAATACTTTGCATTTCTTCAATCATGTCTTTCCTGTTGCTAGTCTTAGTCATATGTAAAATAACCCTTTATATCCTCCGTGTCCAGTACCCAGGTACTCAATAGACTACATTGCAGTCTTTCTACAACATCTTACTATAAGTAAATGTAAACCCAGTTTTAGGCAGCTGGTAGCTTAATACAAGAATATTTTCTAATACTGAAAGCATTCCTTTCATTCTACATAAAGCAACCACATAAATACGCCTTTCTACGCCTCTGTAATAGTCCATAGGAGCAAATGCTCTATTTATCACAATGGTTTCAATATTACACAATTATAACATTTTCCTTTTCTCTAGTAAATGCTCCTTTTTGATAGATTCATTCAAAGAGGTTGGGTCTAAAAATAGCCTATGGAGGAATGGGATTAGAGCTACTCATGTTTATTTATGAAGAGGTCGTTATATAGAGATTGTACTGTACACCGACAGCCATTATATACAAAAGGGCAATATTATCAAAGGATTTTCAAACCGTTAATTGATTTGAAAACATCGTTAATTTGAATAAAAAGCTAAGTATACTCCGAACTTCACACCATTTCGACATCTAATTCATCTCTTTTTCGCGTTTTCTGTTTTGTATAGGCTATAGAAATCTGAACTCGCGGCTCTAGCGCTGTTGACTGAAGCTATTGACATCATGGGGAGTCGATAAAATAGACACGTGCAGACATAAAATGAGAAAATGTACTTTTGCGTTTATTATTTTTATTCAGGCACCGTGGTGTATGTTTAAATTTGTAGAAGCAGACATGACTTACACTTTAATACAACAGCTGAACAATAAACACGGATTGAGCGTGTCATTTTAAACCAGTCATACAAAATCGAAGGAGTTTCAACGCAATATTCACTGAAACAGCACATAGCAAGATAAGGTGCTCGGTGATTGATTTCACGAAACAGCTTTGAAGGTTTGCGAGGATAAACGTATTCAATTTATTATCACGTAACGTATTAGAAGTCTATAAAACAAAACCAAAGGAGTGAAACGTGTTTGGTGTTAGTGAATTTGATAAAACTTTGATAAACTGTCTTCAACTGAAAGAAAAAGTTTCGAATTATTCATGATACGGGACCATTATTGTGTGATATAGCAGCTGTGTTGAAAGTCACTCGTCATTCTAACAGTCTTCACTTTCAATATCGCAGACTAGGACCCAATGTTATAAAACTGAGTCCATTCTCAAATATCTGATTGACCAGATGGTTATGCAGCAAGGGCTCAGACTTAAAGCAGAACGTTTTGTAACATCGGAACCAGGCTTTTTATAAAATTGCTTCCGGTTTATAAAAAGTTGGTAACCATTTCACACGAGATTCTCTTTGTGATGTAGCCATGAACCACTAATTCCCCCGTGGCACAAAGACCCAGATTCACTGACATTGTGAAACACATGATGCATCAGTACAGATCATTGTCCTCGGATTCTGGGCCAGAGTCTGTATCACAGAATGCTTAGAAAAGCGTTTCGGTTGTGTCAATATAACATAATTGCTGTCAATTCAGGAGTCAGTGATTATTAAATACAATTAGCACTGGTGTAACAGCCTCTTGTAAAAGTGTAATCCTAGAAATCGAAGACTCGGTGACGAACTTTGTTTGCGAACCTGGATATACCATGTTGACGGTGAACATTGATTTACCGAGATTGTTTTAATAATATTTCAATTTAGTGTGCTGATCTAAATTGTTACGGAAACATAAGAGCGCTTGAGCGAGTTATTGTACGGGGTTATGACAGCTTTGTATGCTTAAAGTCTCTGAAGAGCCATAATTATATTACCTCAAACATGTGCAGTAGTATTGAACTGATAAACAAGGAGTACGACACGAGTGTTTGACATCAACTTACCGTTCGTGCCTATTGTTGGCAATAAATAGCTCCTTTTGTGAAATATATTACGACTGACACTTCTGAAATTGAGATTTGATTAAATGCACTTGAGCCTGTTCAGATCGTTGATAAGTTCGGCACGCATGATCTTGTAGGATGCAACTTTGAATAGAGAAAAGTGTGAATAAATCACATTAGCAATTGTAAAGGATAAACTTAACAGAACTATGCATCAGTGTTGATATTTGTAGGGAAATGAGTGGCTGGTAGTTGACACAAACTGAGAATGTGATAGTGTGTTACATTGATATTATCAAGCAATGGTTAGGCAGTCGAGGTCCTGCATATAGATCATATAGAGTTACTTTTGATCGACACCCCTTTGTAAAACTGACAATCGCTTCTAAAATGAATAGAATGCGAGTTCCGCGGCAGCATCGGAGATATTCACTTCCGGCAATGTCGCACAGCCCTCTAGCGGCAAGCCGAGCAGTGCCCGAGGGATCGGACACTTTTCAAAAAGCACTAGAGGAATTGTATTCGCATGAGCCAAATCACGTACCACCTAAAGTGACAAGTGAAACTTCCTTGAATGGATTAAGCAATATACTAGAAGGTGACGAAGATGGGTGCGACGAGGAGGAAGACGATCCAATAGAGACAGTGCGAAAACTCAACCGCAGACACAGTTCGCCATCGTTCTTCGGGAAAGACGATGTTGGTGATGTTGACAGCTTCGATGGTATTAATACGAAAACCAAATCAGGTGACAATAAGACTACAAGTAATAAAACTTCCAAAAGACACGGCAATGCCAGAAAGGAATATTTCATTAAGCACGGGCACTGGCCGGAAGATAAAACAAAGCATGTTCTGAGTGGCAAACAGATTCCGCTGCATCTGAACCAAACTAGTGTGGCATTTGGATCTTGCAGTTCAAAACCTCCAAAATTTACACTTTAATACACATTTAGTGCATCGTTATTTAGTTTGAAGAATGAAAACAAAAGTATTCTATTGCTGTTCCGTTTCAATGAACAGGGTGTGTTACATGCACTGCCTGTCATACTCTATCGTTCTTAATATTTCTGTTATTTAGCAACTCAAGAATTGTAAAGCCCGAGAACGAAGACACCTGTTTTATCATCCGCTCCTTGTCCATATCTCGCCTGAGAACTTTCTGTATTAAATTCGTTCAACTTGAAGTTCATTAGCATGCCACGTGTGCACGATCAACAATGACAACATGATGTGTGTGTACATTGTTAATTACTACATCAGTTACATGTACAATGTATATGATATGTCAGTAGGAAAATGGAATGGTTTCTGAAAAATTAACCATGCAAATATGTAAATCAAATACCAATAATAAACCCTAAAACGTTATGTCTCTGATCTGTTGTTATGTCTCTGGCCTGTTGTTATGTCTCTGGTCTGTTGTTGTGTCTCTGGTCTGTTGTTATGTCTCTGGTCTGTTGTTATGTCTCTGGTCTGTTGTTATGTCTCTGATCTGTTGTTATGTCTCTGGTCTGTTGTTATGTCTCTGGTCTATTATGTCTCTGGTCTGTTATGTCTCTGGTCTGTTGTTATATCTCTGGTCTGTTGTTGTCCTTTGTTATGTCTCTGATCTGTTGTTATGTCTCTGGTCTGTTGTTATGTCTCTGGTCTGTTGTTATGTCTCTGATCTGTTGTTATGTCTCTGGTCTGTTGTTATGCTTCTGGGCTGTTGTTATGTCTGTGATCTGTTGTTATGTCTCTGGTCTGTTGTTATGTCTCTGGTCTATTATGTCTCTGGTCTGTTATGTCTTTGGCCTGTTGTTATGTATCTAGTCTGTTATTATATCTCCCTAATAAACCCTAAAACGTTATGTCTCTGATCTGTTGTTATGTCTCTGGCCTGTTGTTATGTCTCTGGTCTGTTGTTATGTCTCTGGTCTGTTGTTATGTCTCTGGTCTGTTTTTTATGTCTCTGGTCTGTTGTTATGTCTCTGATCTGTTGTTATAGCTCTGGTCTGTTGTTATAGCTCTGGTCTGTTATTATGTCTATGGTCTGTTGTTATGTCTCTGGTCTGTTGTTATGTCTCTGGTCTGTTGTTATGTCTCTGATCTGTTGTTATAGCTCTGGTCTGTTATTATGTCTATGGTCTTTTGTTATGTCTCTGGTCTGTTGTTGTTGTTATGTCTCTTATCTTTTGTTATGTCTCTGATCTGTTTTTATGCCTATGATCTGTTGTTATTTCTCTGGTCTGCCGTTATGTCTCTGGTCTGTTGTTATGTATCTGGCCTGTTGTTATGTCTCTGATCTGTTGAGGGTTAACATTTAACCTGTTGCGCAAATGTTTCGTGCTTAGAAATTTGTCTTCCAAGTGAAATTTCGAAACAGAATTTTGTCCAATGCTTGTAAAGGACATACTCAGAATTTCAAGCAATTTAGTTCCTCTGCATCTCATCTGGATTCTAGCAGTTTGCATAGGTATAACCGACACGCAGACAGTTTACACAGGTAACTACTGGCACACTGGCAGTTTACATAGGTAACTGTTGATACGCTGATATTTACATAGGTAACTACCGATACTAGCAGTTTCATAGGTAACTACCGATACACTGACAGTTTACATAGGTAACTACTGATACGCTGACAGTTTACATAGGTAACTACTGATACGCTGACAGTTTACATAGGTAACTACCGATACGCTGACAGTTTACATAGATAACTGCTGATACGCTGACAGTTTACATAGGTAACTACCGATACGCTGACAGTTTACATAGGTAACTGCTGATACGCTGACAGTTTACATAGGTAACTACCGATACGCTGACAGTTTACATAGGTAACTGCTGATACGCTGACAGTTTACATAGGTAACTACTGATACGCCGGCAGTTTACATCGGTAACTACTGATTCGCCGGCAGTATGTATGGGTAACTACTGGTGCACTAGCAGTTTACACAGGTAACTACTGGTACACTGGCAGTTTACACAGGTAACTACTGGTACACTAGCAGTTTACACAGGTAACTACTGGTACACTGGCAGTTTACACAGGTAACTACTGGTACACTAGCAGTTTACACAGGTAACTACTGGTACACTGGCAGTTTACACAGGTAACTACTGGTACACTGGCAGTTTACACAGGTAACTACTGGTACACTAGCAGTTTACACAGGTAACTACTGGTACACTAGCAGTTTACACAGGTAACTACTGGTCCGCTCCCAGTATGTATGGGTAACTACTGGTACACTGGCAGTTTACATAGGTAACTACCGATACTAGCAGTTTGCATAGGTAACTACTGGTCCGCTGGCAGTTTGCATAGATAACTACTGGTACGCTGGCAGTTTGCATAGGTAACTACTGATACGCTGGCAGATTGCATAGTTAACTACTGGTACACTGGCAGTTTGCATAGATAACTACTGGTGCACTGGCAGTTTGCATAGTTAACTACTGGTACACTGGCAGTTTGCATAGATAACTACTGATACGCTGAAAGTTTGCATAGTTAACTACTGGTACACTGGCAGTTTGCATAGATAACTACTGATACGCTGGCAGTTTGCATAGTTAACTACTGGTACACTGGCAGTTTGCATAGATAACTACTGGTATGCTGGCAGTTTGCATAGATAACTACTGGTACACTGGCAGTTTGCATAGGTAACTACTGATACGCTGGCAGTTTGCATAGTTAACTACTGGTACGCTGGCAGTTTGCATAGGTAACTACTGATACGCTGGAAGTATGCGAAAGATTGATATGTGCATTGCCTAGAATTCTATTGTTTACTATATACTTTCAAATTAGGTCGACAGTGAAGAAAATAATTCTGTTTGATTTTCCATATCATTAGAATCGTAAATGTACTAGTTTATAATAAATAAACCTGAATGCTTTTTGAAATGATAGTGATAAAGTAGTTCAGTATCCTTTTAACCATCAATCAAAGCAATAGTTTGGTCTGCCTGACCTGGCTTGAAAAAAGAGAGAAGAAAATGTGTTACGGACGCGATGTACCCTTTGACCTTTATGAATGTATTGGGGGATTAACTAACCGTTAGTTGACGCGTTTCTTCAAGTATCAGTTCAGGGTTATTTCAAGGTTATTTCCATTTAATAATTTCCATCCCTTTCATTCGCACCGGCAGATCTGAGTGTTTTAATCACTCAGTTCACCTATCCCACCTACAGAAATGTGTAAAGAAAATTGGTGATGTTGAAAACCGAAAGTCAATACACAATGCTTATCATCAAGGCATGACATAGATGTTTAACCATTTACTATTTACTTCGTACATATGACTTTTATTGCCTTTGTAAACAGAGTAGACGGCACACGTAGGAGCAGAGTCTACTTTGTTTGCTTATGATATTATATAGATGTGATTCTTCAGTTTCTTCCATGACCAAATATTGCCGCAATAAACATTCCGTTCTTTTTATGGCTGAATGCATGTAACAAAAATGTGACGTGTATTTTGACATGCTAATCTTTGAAAAGGCCCTTAGTGGCCGAAATATTAGATCAGAGCTATTCAAGTACTTATGTATCATATCAATTCCCATTTGGGAATATTTTCTTCATTTTGCATTAGTAATCATTTAGTCCATTGTGTTTTACATGAATATCTATGGGTCGCTTGTATATAAACATCTAAAGACTAAGTGTACAATTTACGATAACAAATTGTTTCAGAGATAATACAGGTCTTCAAAGATACATTCCTCAACCACTGAGTTTATACAAGGTTTTGAACAATTCTCTTGATTACTGCAATAAATAAGTAAAAGCGTTAAGGACCATTTCGGGGACGTTGATCCTTCCAATAGTTTGTGGTCCTTCATAATATAATTATGCTGATACTCACTCATGTCATGTTTGTGTACCAGAACAACGTAGTACAATACTTAAACTGTTTTATTAAGCTGTAAGCGATCTGAGCCAATATTTGTTTGCAAAATGTTTAGTCCATTCCATTAAAATGCATGTACAATACACACCCAATCTGTTGTACAATAAACAACCAATCTGTTCAATTATCTGCAAACAAGTTTGGATTCTGATGTGACTCGAGTGTCTCATCTAGAGTTAAACTGTTCGCAAATGCAAACCATTTTGAACCATGCTAGTGAACTATGAACCATGCTAGTAAACTATGCTAGTGAACTGTTTCTTTTAATTTAATCAATTTAAGCGATTGTTCCGGTGACAAACAGTTATCATTCTGAAAATACCCCGTCACATCTGGATCAAAGCTATCTGTGAATGGTAATTAGGGGGCAATTTGTGGGACAGTTTACATGTACATGTATATGTATTCCGAGCCAATTAGAGGGAAAATTTGTAGGACAGTTTAACCCCAAACTATATACACATATTCCGAGTCAATCTAACTTTCATTTGTAAAGATGTTTTAGCAGACCGATTAGACCTATGGGGAAATGTTTTGAATGCAGACCCTGTTTGATTTGGTCTCTCGAAGGCACCAGGCAGAAACTAGATGTTTTATAATTCATTTCTAAAGTTAACGTCTTTTATAAATATATTTAGATAAAATCACTGTTTTGTGATTTGTGATACTTAATCAATACGCACACTCTATATTTCTTTTAATGCTGACAGACCTTTACCAGTTATCTAGTTTCATGCCATATCGAGTTTGTGATTATCGCTTTCAGAATAAATATCCATTCTTATTAACCCTTTTTTCTAATAAAATGCCTGCTTTCATATCAGAGAAACAGCACTGTGAACATATTGTGTGTAATTCAAACGATTGCATGTCGAGTTTTTCAAAGTATGATATTGGTCTAAATGGGCGTATCTGAAGAAAGTCATGGTAAGAGACGATATACGTCCTGAGTACATACTTGAAGTGTCTGATCTGGATCAAACCTGCTGTCCTGACACGCGCACGCATAAACTCCTGAACAGAGCTCCTTGGCGTCGAGTTGCCCATATTATTTGCAAGCAGTTTAGTTCAGATTAACCCATTACCTCATAGGCTATTTTTAGATACAACCTCTTTGAATTAATCTACCGAAAAGGAGCATTAACTAGAGAAAAGGAAAATTTTAGAATTTTGCAGTTTGAAAGCATTGTGATAAATAGAGCATTTGCTCCTATAGGAGCAAATGCTCTATTTATCACAATGGTTTCACAAAGTGACTTTTACAGAGTCGTCAAAAGTCGTCAATATGAGGGAATGGGTTAAACTTACGCTAGGGTATTATCGGGATCCAAACTGTTTGACAAGTCCTTTAACCCTTTCCGCAAAGCATTATATCAGGGCCTACATTATTTGTTATGCCTCATAAGTAATAGTTCTTTGTCCATCACATATACAATGAAGACTGAATGTGGTTTATACTGTTTGCGAATGCCGGATACTTTCAGTCTCTTTACTGTCATTCTTCAATTAACCCTTTACCCTTCAGTCTCATTACTGTCATTCTTCAATTAACCCTTTACCATTCAGTCTCATTACTGTCGTTCTTAAATTAACCGTTTACCCTTCAGTCTCTTTAATGTCATTCTTCAATTAACCCTTTACCCTTCAGTCTCTTTACTGTCATTCTTCAATTAACCCTTTACCCTTCAGTCTCATTACTGTCATTCTTCAATTAACCCTTTACCATTCAGTCTCATTACTGTCGTTCTTAAATTAACCGTTTACCCTTCAGCCTCTTTAATGTCATTCTTCAATTAACCCTTTACCCTTCAGTCTCTTTACTGTCATTCTTCATTTAACCCTTTACCCTTCAGTCTCTTTACTGTCATTCTTCATTTAACCCTTTACCCTTCAGTCTCTTTACTGTCATTCTTCATTTAACCGTTTACCCTTCAGTCTCTTTACTGTCATTCTTCATTTAACCCTTTACCCTTCAGTCTCTTTACTGTCATTCTTCAATTAACCCTTTACCCGATAGATATGCTTTTGGACACCTTTGCAAACATAGTAGAACCAGATCAGACAGTTTCTGTAGGAGCTGTCTGGTCAGGGTCTGCTCTGTTTGCTTATGGAATAATATTAATATGATTCTACAGTTTCTGCCGTGATAAATAATTCCCTTGTTCACAGATCAGTCAATGATGTCATATATATGTTATTACATGAATATGCATGTATGCATGGAGTAAAGCGTTAACCCTTTACTCCATAAATACACTTTTCTACGCCTTTACAAACAGAGTAGATCCAGATCAGACGGCTCCATTTTGAGCCGTCTGATCAGGGTCTACTCTGGTTGCATATGACATAATATAGATATAATTCTTGTCTTATATATCCGTGCATTCGTGAGCTCCTTAAACATACAGCTAATTGATACGCATGGTGTCTTTACTTCTTATATGAGTATTCATAGAGTAAAGGGTTAAGCTGGTATACAATATATATTGTACTCTGTATACGTCTATCCTAGACTGTGGTGCAGGTTAGTTATGTTCTTTTAACCCTTTTAAGGCTTTTCTATGCCTTTGTAAACAGAGTAGACTCAGACCAGACGGCTCTTTATAATATAAATTTGATTCTACAGTTTCCAGCATTGCCAAAATGCCATGTATTAATGTGCTTTATAAAAAAAATATCCAATAAATATTCATGATGTCATTATTTCGTGCATGACTATTCATGGAGTAAAGAGTTAACCCGTGGACTGAATGTGAAACATTGTTTACTCTCTCCAAACTATGTGAAGTTTTATAACAGTCACTATACACATCATAAAATACTCATTTCATTAGGATTCAGATTCTGGGGGTATATTGGTTTTGGTCTGTCTATTTGTCTATCCAAAACTTGCCAATAATTGTTTGACTTAAGCAGAGAGATCCTTCATACCAGACAATGACTTAAGCAGAGAGATCCTTCATACCAGACAATTCAGAGCAACAGATAACAACTGTGCGTACTCAGATACCAAAAACAAACACCATTTCTCCACCAAAAGCTTCGAGACACTTAGAGACGATTCTAAAGACTGGTCACAACATAGGGTTCGGTAGAAAAATAATGGAGTTATTCTTGAAAATTATTTAATTTACCCGTTATATCTGGACCTCTGATACATGTCAGTTTGGATCATGAAGTCTTAGTCTTTGAGTGAAGTCAACGGGTATTTCTATCAAGTAAGACCAAGAATTCTTTTTTTATGATTGCTTGAGAGGGGTTTCATTGTAATAACCCTTTACTCCATAAATACAGTACGTCTTTATATGTACATGTATTTGCAAACAGAGTAGACCCAGATCAGACGGCTTCTGTAGGAGCCGTCTGATCAGGGTCTGCTCTGCTTATGATAAAATATAGACATGGTCCTACAGTTTTTGCCATGCTATTATAACAATTAATCTAATGTATATTCATTATGTAATTAATTCTTATATGAATATTCATGGGGTAAAGGGTTATCTGAGTTTGAATTTTGAAAGCAGGATGATAGTTAATTGGAGTAGCTCTGGCTTACAACCATTTGCCTTGTATCGGCCACCTCAGACGTATAAGGATGCGAGGACCGATTTCCATATGACACTAACAGGATTCCGTATGTTTCGGTGTACACCTAAAGGTTCAGCCAATCAAATTTCTTGAATTAGAGATATTGGAATTAATAGTTCCATTACAGTTTTTAGGTTTAAGAATTTATATAGAAAAGCATTAGCAAACCTGTTGATAATTACACTTAACGTGAGGTGAAACGGCGAACCTCGATTCCAAGATTTTTTCTACCGTGGAATAATATGTGACAAATGTGCTTTATTTAATAAAAAAAAAATGACGTGAGACAATTGTGCTTTCTTGTCTTGATCGGAGCACAGATCTTTCACACACTTGTGTTTTTGGTGAGACATTTGAGGTCGCATTTGTCTTACGTGAGACAAATGCGACCGCATCGGTCTTACGTAAGACAAATGTGCTCCGAGACAAATCACAGGGGTCTGGACCGCTTCATTGGGGTCTATATGTACTATACAATAACAAGGGTTCCAACTAGCAGAAGGGACATCCACAAGTACAAACATGAATGTAACTCTTGCAATTTCAATGATAATTTTGTAATTCTTTCGGCTATTGAAAGCCAACATATTTTACTATCAAATAAATATAATCTTCTGACGGTAACTTATGCACAATTATCAATCCAAAAATGATTTTCTCAAAATTTCGCGTGTTTTCTGGGTCATTGACAAGCGTTCGTTCACCCCGGTCTCACTATATCACAGCCATAACCTGGCGATTTTCAGATCAAAAGATGGCGTGGTTCAATAAAACAGCCCAATTATATCACCAATCTCCATTTGTTTTGTCCTCTAAATAAGTAAGTAACTACCAACAGCAGCCTTATCGTCTGTCGTTGTGTTTCTATTTCGGATGGTGCCATTTCACTGGATGAGCGAAGGAAAAGTTGGGAATTCCGTGACGTCACGTACAATGGCTCCTTCCTCGACGATTTGAAGCTAACTGACAAAACTCACTAGTTTTACATCATTCTTTTGATGCTGGGGACTAAAAAACTGGAGATGGGGGATAGAATTGATTCGTTTTATTGATCCACGCCATTTTTAACTGCAAATTGCCAGGTTATTGCTGTGATATAGTGAAACCGGGGTGAACGAACGTTTGTCAATGACCCAAAAAACACGTGAAATTTTGAGGAAATCATTTTTAGATTGATACTTGTTCATAAGTTACCGTTATAAGATTATATTTATTTGATAGAAAAATATATTGGCTTTCAATATCCGAAAGAATTACGAAATTATCATTTAAATTGAAAGAGTTACAGTCAAATTTGTACTCGTGGTACACAGATAGCCTATCCGTTCTGCTAGTTGGAACCCTTGTTATTATATAGAACATATAGACCCCCCCCCCCCCCCCCATGAAGCGGTCCAGACCCCTGTGAGACAAATGTGCTCATACACAGCTAGTCTATGTATAGACAGCTTGTTCACATGTAAATGAGAGGACACAAATGTCAACATCACACATTGACGCCTAGATTTCATTTCACTGAACACTCAATAGCCGACAATCTCTTATGCATGAAAGAGGACACTTATTGAAATCGTTCAAAATGCAATACAATACATGTTTTATCTTTGAACGCAGTGTAACCCTTTTGGAAACAGCTGATTGTCGTCTATACAAATATTGCAGTCTGGTTTACATACAAAATCTTTTCCTTCAATTTCTTCTCAAAAACAGAACTGGTGTTACAAACGGTTTGGATCCTGACTTGATGATAAACCGGTCTACTCTGTGTCTGATCTGGATCCAAACTGTTTGCAAAGTGCTAACGAATTGCGTCGTTTAGTTCAATCCTACGGTAACAATGGCGATGACAGCGTTTATAGCGAAATGATACCCTTTAGCGTTATTCGAAATGATAATCCTAGAGCCCTTAAACATATCTTTGCGTTATTCGTAACACTATTTTCATAATTTGTATCATGGTGAGACGCTTATAACTCGACGTCTCGTCCAGATCTACAGCGTCTGACATCCTGAGTGTGCTTATGGCACGATATTGGATAGATATACTGTAGAGTTTGGAGAATGTATGTACACAACACTTTTATTACAATTATTTTGAGTGCTATGAAAGAATCAATAAGCAAACTCAATCAAAGAATTCCTGAAACAATGTCTACAGTGTACTTGTCAATAGGAATCACGCAGCTTTGTGTGAATTTGCAAGCTGTTTGTTTCCAGATAATACGCCGAATAACTCGTTTTCTTAACTGGATCCAAACTGTTTGACACACAAAGCGATCAAGATTTTGCTCACTCAGAGGAATGAAAGAAGAAGAACGATGAGAATCGAACTAGACAAAGAAACTTGTTTTTAAAAGTGTTAACTTTATGAGAGGTCAATGTACATGTATATCACTATACAAAGACTAAATATAAACAGATCAGATCATAATGGAGCATCTAAATATAAAACTGACCGGATCATAATGGATCGTCTAAATATAAACTGACCAGATCATAATATCAAACATGTTGGATCATCTAAATATAAACTGACCAGATCAAAATGTCAGACGAGCTGTATTATCTAAAATGTCAAATAAGTTGGACCATCTAGATACAAACTGATCATATCATAATGTCAAATACGTTGGATTATTTAAATATTAACTGATCAGATCATAATGTCAAACATGCTGGCTCATCTCAGCGGATCAACTAGACACAGACTGATCAGACCAGAATGTCAAATACGTTGGCTGTATAAGACTCTCAGTGTATCATCTAGCTACAAGGTGTTTGTATTAATATGTGACCATGAATTCTGTTTTGGCGCTTCTGTAAAAGTCACATTTTTAAACCATTGTGATAAATAGAGCATTTGCTCCATAGGAGCTTGTTTCAAAACTACGCAAGATTTTCCTTTTCTATAGTTAATGCTCCTTTTCGGTAGATTTATTCAATGAGTTGGGTCTAAACTAGTCTAGGAGGGAATGAGTTAAATTTCTAACAGCAGATCCACCACTTTTACAATTTTTATCGTTTATGTTGTCATTTATCTCTTTCCCGGACACTAGTCTACAAACACAAATTGTCGTCTGCAAACACAAATTGCCGTCTGCTTCAATTTTCACTGTGGAAATTTCCTCCTGTTTGTTTCAGTATCAAACATTTTGTATCCTGATAAAAATCGAGTTACTCGGTGTAATATCTGGATCTAAACTGTTTGCATAAGTGGTCATATATTCGCACATTTTGCAGCGAAAATATTTTTTTAAAAAAAAAACCCGGTTTCTGATCGCGTCGATAGTGCCAGCGAGTAAGGCTTTCGCGACGGTTGTTACCGTTCTGTGCACAGGTATAGCGGTGTCAACTATGTGATGTATTCATATTGGATCATCCTGAACTGAAAAAAATCCATATAGGGCCATTTTGAAATACGCCCGTATTCGTCTGATTTACTATTGATGTAAAAATGTTTACTTCGATTTTTGCCAATAATTTGAATGTGTACATCCTGGCGAGATACCGAAAAGTCTATTAAAAACCGACACTTGAGATATAATATTATTGCAATCCGTAAGACAGCATATCGAAAAAAATATTTCCGTCGGTTTTATCCAGCAATACTCATGTATGAAACAACTGACTCTTTCTAAACTTCGAAACTTCTACATTGTAGTTTGAAAATAAAGCTATTGAAAAAAGCAAACTAATGGCGTTTCAAAGTCTTATGGGAGAATTTTTGCAACTCAGTCTTTTCATTCAGTCATAGAAAATCTTCCATAATCCAACATCTTTTTTAATGAGTCTTGTAATGCGGTGCATGTACAATAAAACCTCTCTATAACGGCCACTAAATTGTGTTAAAGCAAGGTGAAAGTAAAACAGAACGCTCCTTTAAGAGCGTTCTGTTTTACTTTCACCTTGTTTTAAGCAGCCACACGCTTTTAACACAAATTACTTGATGTTGTTTAGTGGTCGTTATAGAGAGGTTTTACTGTAATCAGAAGAATATGCATGTTCGTAGTTTATCAACAGTAATGAAAGTACAGTAAACCCAATCAAAAACATAAACAGTTGTCCACGGACAGCGCGCTCAACTTTCTTTAGTGTTGGATAGTGTAGTGGAAGTCTAAGTCAGAAAGGGGTAATAACTATAGCAAAATTAATTTTAGGGTTACCTGCCCTTGTGACATGGGTTCCCCTTGTAATAGTTAATATGCATACCAAATTTGAACAAAATTTATTGGACAGTTTCTGAGACATAGACCTTAACATAAAACTTAACCAACACTGAAAATTCTAAGTCGAAAAAGGGGCATAATTATGGCAAAAGAAATGTCAGGGTTACCTACCCTTGTGAAATGGGTTACCATTGTGATAGTAAACATGCATACAAAATGTGAACCAACTATCTTTGATAGTTTCTGAGAAAAGTACCTTAACATAAAATTTAACCAACAATGAAAATTATACGTAAAAAAGGGACATACCTATGGCAAAATTAATTTTAGGGTTATCTGCCCTTGTGAATATCTTCGATGGTATCTGAGAAATGGAACTTAACAAACGGTTAACCAACGCCGGTGTAACGAAGTAAAGTGACCCCCATAGAATACTGACCCCCGGTCAGTATTTTTTAAAAAATAGTGACCCCCGGTCATAGTATTTTGACCCCCGGTCATAATATTACGACCCCTGCACACGAAGAAAACTGACCCCTTACGAAGAATTGCGACCCCCATAGAATAGTGACTCCCTGTCTTTGTTTCAACAAAACATACGCCCGCACGCACGCACGCACACACACACACAACACGCATGTACATAAACAATTACACGCACGAACGCATGTACGCACACATACCGGTACACATATGAACGCACGCACGCACATATACCGATACTTACACATACACTTCGAAACACTCTCATACATGCAAGCACACAAACACTAACACTCACACGCACGTAGGAACACATGTATATATGAAGAGATCACTTAATGAATTGTAAAATGTTGTATTGACTTCTATCTGACACTTTACAAAACGTAAATAGCTGTTAAAATTTCAATAATCTAAGTTCTAACTTAAAATTTCATGGATGGAACATTGTGTCAGTCACTGTAAAACTAAACAAAACTTCATTTGGCAGTGGATTTTTGTATGGTCAATGCTGTGTGCAATGCCATATATCATATCCATATTTTGAATACATTTGTAATTTATCACCTATTGAAATTAATTGAAATAAGTCTCATCGAAGTGAGGCAACATAAGTGTTCGACATCATGCCTTTTGAATTATTTTAGCGAAGTGGGAAATAATATTTGTTGTTGTTGTTGTTGTTGTTGTTGTGTTTGCTTCGTCTACCACCACCACCACCGTCACTACTACTACTACTAATACTACTACTACTACTATAATTACCGCTACTACTACTACTACCACTACTACAACTACTACTACTACTACTATTAATCCCACAACTACACATACTACTCCTCCTACTACTACTCCTATACCTCCTCCTATTACCTACCTACCTTCACACATACCCATTAAAAAACCCACCCACCCAAAACCCAGCCACCCACTCAAGCACAAACCCAACCACCCACAAACCCATCCACCTACTACTGCCGCTGCTGCTGCTACAACTGCTACTACTACTATTCCTACTTTCTAGTACTACTTCTGCTATTGCCTACTACATTCCACCTATACTACTTCCACTACCTATACTACTGCTACTACTACCTATACTACTACTACTTTAAATACTACTATCTACCTACCTACCTACCCTACCCTACCCTACCCTACCCTACCCTACCCTACCCCCTACCCTACCCTACCCTACCCTACCCTACCCTACCTACCTACCTAGTGACCGCACAGTCATATCATTTTGAGCCCTTTTTATAACTGACCAATGTGCACAAGGTTCATTAGAACAAATGTATTATTTAGAAAGGGGGCACTTTTACTGAAGAATATCGACCCTGGTCAATATTCTTAAAAAAGGGCAACCCCGGTCATAGTGCTTTTTAATCTATCTCCGGTATAATTAAAGAAAGTTAAACTTTACCTTGGTCATTAGTATTATAGATGAAGTGACACCCGGTCATAGCAATTTGAACAGCGTTTATTATATCATGACTAAAGCGCACACTGCTAATTGAACCCAAGTGTTTTGTTCATAGGGGTCACCTTTTCTGAAAGAAAATCGACCCCCGGTCAGTATCTTATAAAAAAAATATCGACCCCCGGTCATAGTGCTTTGACACACGTTCGTGATATGTTGAACAACTCCCGCGAACTTAATCTACCGCCAGTATAATTTAGGAAAGAGTTTAACTTTACTCGATTTTATTTAACGTTGGTCATAATTCTTACAGACGTAGTGACCTCCGGTAATAGCAATTTCAGCCGTGTTTATGCTGTAATGACTAAAGCGCAATCCTTATTGAACCCAAGTATTTTGTGCATAGAGGGTCACATTTTCTGAAGAATATCGACCCCCGGTCAGTATTTTTTAAAAAATAGCGACCCCCGGCCATAGTACTTTGACACACGTTCATGATATGTTGAACAGTTCCCGCGACTTTAATCTACCTCCTGTATAATTTAAAGAAAGGGTTTAACTTTACTCGTAAACTATTTAACTTTGGTCATAATTACAGATGTTATGATCCCCGGTCAGAGCAATTTCAGCCCTGTTTATCATATCATGGCTAATGCGCTCCTTGCTAACTGAACCCAAGTATTTTGTACACAGGGGGTCACATTTTCTAAAGAAAATCGACCCCCGGTCAGTATATATTAAAAAATAGCGACCCCGGTCATAGTACTTTGACACACGTTCATGATATGTTGACCAACTCCTGCCAACTTAATCTACCTCTGGTATAATTAAAGACAGAATTTAACTTTACTTGATTTTATTTAACCTGTGTCATAATTCTTACAGATGTAGTGACCCCCGGTCATAGCAATTTCAGCCGTGTTTATACTGTAATGACTAAAGCGCGCAATACTGATTGAACCCAAGTATTTTGTGCATAGGGGGTCACATTTTCTGAAGAATATCGACCCCCGGTCAGTATTTTTAAAAAAAATAGCGACCCCCGGTCATAGTACTTTGACACACGTTCATGATATGTTGAACAGTTCCCGCGACTTTAATCTACCTCCTGTATAATTTAAAGAAAGGGTTTAACTTTACTCGTAAACTATTTAACTTTGGTCATAATTACAGATGTCATGATCCCCGGTCAGAGCAATTTCAGCCCTGTTTATCATATCATGGCTAATGCGCGCCTTGCTAACTGAACCCAAGTATTTTGTACACAGGGGGTCACATTTTCTAAAGAAAATCGACCCCCGGTCAGTATATTTTAAAAAAATAGCGACCCGGTCATAGTACTTTGACACACGTTCATGATATGTTGACCAACTCCTGCCAACTTAATCTACCTCTGGTATAATTAAAGACAGAATTTAACTTTACTCGATTTTATTTAACCTGTGTCATAATTCTTACAGATGTAGTGACCCCCGGTCATAGCAATTTCAGCCGTGTTTATACTGTAATGACTAAAGCGCGCAATACTGATTGAACCCAAGTATTTTGTGCATAGGGGGTCACATTTTCTGAAGAATATCGACCCCCGGTCAGTATTTTTTAAAAAAAATAGCGACCCCCGGTCATAGTACTTTGACACACGTTCATGATATGTTGAACAGTTCCCGCGACTTTAATCTACCTCCTGTATAATTTAAAGAAAGGGTTTAACTTTACTCGTAAACTATTTAACTTTGGTCATAATTACAGATGTCATGATCCCCGGTCAGAGCAATTTCAGCCCTGTTTATCATATCATGGCTAATGCGCGCCTTGCTAACTGAACCCAAGTATTTTGTACACAGGGGGTCACATTTTCTGAAGAATATCGACCCCCGGTCAGTATTTTTTAAACAATAGTGATCCTCGGTCATAATGCTTTGGCCCACCTTCGTGATATTTTGAACAACACCAGCAACTTTAATTTGCCTCAAGTATACTTTAAAGAAAGGGTTTCTTGTATTTCGAAAAAAATATTTAATCTTGGTCATAATTGTTACAGATATTGTGACCCCTAGTAATATCATTTTGAGCCCTGTCCAATATATCATGACCAATGCGCGCAATGGACACTAAGTAATACGACTTGTAATCATTGTTCGTACAGAATAGCACACACACGCACGCAAGCAGGCACGCACACGCACGCACATGCACACACACGCACATGCACGTACACAATCGCTTATAAATAAACACCATTCCTCACGCATTCACACACCCCTACACAACATCGGAATACACATCGATAGAGAATTGTGTCAATTGTTGTCGAAGAGATGCTCTTGATTTTCTTATATAAAAGGTCAAGCACGTGTGACATATACCATAGCAATATAGTGTGTACATTTGCAACAGGCCATTTTCCTTTGCAGATAATAAACATTAGATTAATTGTTCATAATGTTTTTACTTTTATTTTAAACGAGCTTTGTATAAAACCACAACAGCAAGGCTTTGTCGTGTGTTTATTTTTGTCTAAAAGGACGAGTTTAATAGATCCAATAAATCACGAACACGAATCTTATATTCTATTCATAACCTAGAGAAGATAGTTTTCCTTGTGTGTTCATCACCTGTTTGTGGCTGCCTAGTAAGTCAAATGTATGACATCGAAAATATCAGCACTTGTTGAGTTTCAAAACAGTTTGCCAAGCAGACTGAGATTAATCGTCCACTTTTATCCTTTTATATTTAATTGAAGTTAATTTGCGTTTGTGTTCGTTTATATTGTGAATTATTACTAAAGGGTACACAATAAAATACACAAGTAGTAGTATTTGCCTTTATAAAAAGAAGAGTTTACTTACTGTAAAGATTTAAAAACATGACTTAGACAAGTAAGGTCGGTCGCTGTTAGAAGTATAGAACAATTTATTAGATCGCACAGAAAAGGTTGTTACACTCAAAATGCATTGTAAATGTCCCCTTAAAATAAGTTATATTACCACTACTTCTACTAATACAACTACTACTTCACACCCACTCTCACTCATCTGCTAGTTTCAACATTTTTCAAAATATTGACAGTTTCTAAATAATAAAGTGTTTCCGTTAAATTTCGTTTACCCCCCCCCCCCCCCCCCACACACACACACACGCTACCACACCCACACATCCACACATACCCACCCACCCGATGCTGCAGCAACAACAAAAAACTGCAGCCGTAACAATATTAGGTATTCAAGTATTTGCAATGGTTACTAATTTGTTAGTAATAATTGGGGCGGGGGTCAATATTTTATAGATATATCGCGGAGGGGGTCACAATTTTTCAGAGGGGAGTCGATATTTTTCAGAAAGGGGGTCGCTTTTTCTGAAGAATAGTGACCGGGGGGTCAGTATTCTATGGGGGTCATTTTACTTCGTTACACCGGCGTCGACGCCGACACCGACGCCGACGAGAGGGTCATGGCAATAGCTCCACTTTGTGAAAAGGTGGAGCTGAAAATAAGTCTAAATCTGGGTCCTAAAGGCATGCGGAAGCTTAATGCAGGACGAACGTTATACATGTATACAGAAATCTGTATAAGCTTTCTGTCTTATTTTCGCTCCGCATTAAGCTATCACCTGCTTTTTTATAGACAATAACCTGCTTTACATAGACAATCGCTTGCTTTATAGATAACCACTTGCTTTATAGACAACCACTTACTTTATAGACAACCACCTGCTTTATATAGACAACCACCTGCTTTATATAGGCAACCACCTACTTTATAGACAACCACCTGTTTTATATAGACAACTACCTACTTTATAGACAACCACTTGCTTTATAGACAACCACTTACTTTATAGACAACCACCTGCTTTATATAGACAACCACCTGCTTTATATAGGCAATCACCTACTATATAGACAACCACTGGCCTTATAGACAATCACCTGTTTATAGACAACCACCTACTTTATAGACAACCACCTACCTTATAGACATCACCGGTTTTATATAGACAACCACCTACTTTATAGACAACCACCTGCTGTATAGACAACCACCTGCAGTATAGACAACCGTCTACTTTATAGACAACCACCTGCTGTATAGACAACCACCTGCTGTATAGACAACCGTCTACCTTATAGACAACCACCTGCTGTATAGACAACCACCTGCTGTATAGACAACCGTCTACTTTATAGACAACCGTCTACTTTATAGACAACCACCTGCTGTATAGACAACCATCTACTTTATAGACAACCACCTGCTGTATAGACAACCCTCTACTTTATAGACAACCACCTACTTTATAGACAACCCTCTACTTTATAGACAACCACCTACTTTATAGACAACCACCTGCTTTATACACATTGTTTACTCTCAAAGTTGTTGCTTTAGATGAGTTTTACTATAACTAAATGTCAACACCAGCTCGCGAACTGCACACCAAACTATCACCCTACCATGGCGAATAGACTGCAACAAGAGATCAACGTACATCGTATACAGGACACTAGCTCGCGAACTGCACACCAAACTATCACCATACCATGGCGAATAGACTGCAACAAGAGATCAACGTACATCGTATACAGGACATTAGCTCGCGAACTGCACACCAAACTATCACCATACCATGGCGAATAGACTGCAACAAGAGATCAACGTACATCGTATACAGGACACTAGCTCGCGAACAGCACACCAAACTATCACCATACCATGGCGAATAGACTGCAACAAGAGATCAATGTACATCGTATACAGGACACTAGCTCGCGAACAGCACACCGAAACTATCACCATACCATAGCGAATAGACTGCACCAAGAGACCAATGTATATCGTATATATAGGATTCGAAAACTTAACCCTTTAATCCAGGAATATTCGTGTAGAAAATAATGGCATCACGAATATTAATTATATCTTAATTTTCCACTATAAACAGATTAGGAAAATTAGCCTCGCCCTGACCACTATTCTTTTTAACGAATCAAGAATTATTTTGGTAGGTACATGTACTTATATTCAAATGCTAAAATCTCTATATCTCCACCAAACCTTATGTTGTGACCACTTTTTACAATCGTTTCTTCGAGACAATTCTAAAGAATGGTCACAATATAGGGTTTGGTGGAGAACCAAAGGAGCTATTCTAGAAAAGGTTTTAATTTACACATATTATCTGGGCATTTGAGGTCTACTAAGGAGCATTCCTACAATATTATATTGAGATCTGCTCAGTGGTTTAGGAGGAGAAGGTTTTTGAATTTTTACTTTATCCATATCAGGTAAATTAGCCACGTCCCTGACAGTCCTGTTTTTAAAGAATCAAAAGAATACGATCAGTTTCTGCTAAGGGATCACCTGAGGATCGCGCTTGCAAAATAATCATGAAACTTGCCGAGAGATTTCAGATGAGAAGGTTTTTAACCTCCAAAATAGACATATAAGGAACATTAGCCCCTGCCCCTGGTGAAACTGTTTATTTAACCAATCAAACTAGTTTGAACAGTTTTGGTAGAGGATCACCTAAGAATTATTTCTGCAAAATCACTCTAAAATCGGTCCAGCGGTTTCAAAAATGACTATTGCCATTTATTTTCCTTTAGGTTGACGTGGCAACAAGAGTTTTACATGGATTTCAATTGCTTTGGTTAAAAATGACAGATGACCCCACAAAGGACTATTTCTGTGAAATTTGGTCCAGGTGGTTTAGAGGAGATATTGTGAAGTACAGTGTTGACGACGAACGACGCTCACCGTACGGCGACGCCGCACGACGGACACAGCATAACGGACACAGCACGACGGACACAGCGTGACGGACACGACTTTGTGCTTGGGTAAGGTACAATTTGTGATTGGATCGCAAAGCGGGATTAATATGAAAAGCAATTGTGTAAATACCGACACGGTTACTTTTCCTTGATCGAAACAAAGTTATAATTAGCGCACATACACAGCATGCTATAAATAGATGACTTGGTCATACCAATATATCTTGAACTTGCTAGTTTTCTCGGTGTAAATTTGCCAAATATACTAATTACATGTATAATGATCATTGTCATACAACAAACATGCCGTACTCTGGAGGTAGGATGGAGATTTGCTGTGTGATATGAAATGGTTCGATTGAAATACTTGACAGATGAGATCTTATTAAATATTAAGCGAACAACAAGCTACGCTATGCTGTTTAAGGGATTACACCCGTGTCAGGTGTGTTTAACGATATACTATAAATGTTTCTATTATATGTTCACATGACATTTTAAAATCCATGTAATTTATATTCGTGGTGACATTATTTTTAAATGAATATTAACGGAGTAACGGGTTAGCTTGGATCTTTAAGGTAGTGTAGTTTCTTATACATATAATACAGTGAAAATGCATGTGTAGGCCTATATGTAACCCTACTGGTGTGTAAAGGCCAATTAATGGATGTCTCTTTAAATAACCATTACAATGCGGGACACCAGTCACTAATGTCTCCTAGAGGATCCCTCTCACCAGAGTCTGCACTGTTTGTCATGTTACACTTTTCTTTTGAAAAAATCCCTAAATACACCATGTAAGCTTGGACCTATTTGAATGTTGGATTAGTCCATTTGATAAGGCTAATGTATTTGTCGTGCTGCTCAGTAGTTCTAACTGTAACCAGTAAGACAACTCATAACAATACATTATGATTATCGGATGGGGAGGGTGTGTGTGTTGGGGATAGGCATTTTTGGTTACAATTTAAATTCTAGCAAATGGATAACCTAGCCTAGAGGTTTAGAACTCAACAAAGGAGCAGGCCCGGATTGCTTGGTCTTGGGTGTTCGCGATACGAGCCATCAGCCCTAGAGTTGCTTGGTAGATACTGGGCCTGCTTGGTTTTTATCTTTGGGTTGTTTGGTAGCCCAGAACCCTTGAGTTTCTTAGTACTTAGATATTGTGCCTGCTTGGTTTTTACCTTGGTCTTGTTTAGTAGGTCCGGTGTCTGCCTGACATTGGGGAATGATCCTGTAATCACTGGGTTCCTCTGTAGGTCCGGTGTCTACTTGACATTGGGGAATGATCCTGGAATCACTGGGTTCCTCTGTAGGTCCGGTGTCTGCCTGACATTGGAATGAACCTGGAACCCTTGAGTTACTTGGTAGGTTTTCTGGGCTGCCTGGTATTACCCTTTGGTTCCACGGTAGGCCCGGTGTCCGCTTTGTATAGAATGAACTCGAAACCATTGGGGTACTTGGTAGTGTCTCTGTGTCTGCCTTTGGATTGTTGGTTAGGTCCGGGGTCCACTTGGTATAGGAATAAAATAGGAAACCTTGGGTTTATTTGTAGGTCATGTCTTTCAGGTTATATCCTTAAGACTGTTTGATTTTGAAGTGAACTCAGAGCCTACTTGACCGAGTGTGGTAGGTCTTGGAAACCTGGAAGCTTTAGGCCGTTCGGTAGGCCTTGGGGTTTTGACAGAATCAACCCTGGACCCTTCGGTTGTTGCTTAGTCTAGGGTATGTCTGGAATTGGAATGACCCATAACTCTTGTTTTGTTTCGTAAGTCCGGAGTGTCCCTGGTCCTAGGTTGTATGCTGGGATCGGGTTTTCTTGGCATTGAAATGAACTAGTAAAACACGTGAGTAGTTTGGTATGCCGCTGTCCTATCCGGTCTTACCTTGTGTCATAGAATGGCCTTCCTTGGTCGAGTGGTTATTGTCTTCGACTGACAATCACTTAGGCATTCGCCGCTGTGGGTTCGAATCTAGGCCTTAGCATTTAATTTTTCAATGTGAGGAAGCTTTCCAGCTGGCCTGTGGTAGGTAGGTATTTCTACCCGGGTGTTCTGTATACGAATCAATGCACTTTGTTGCATGCATAGAAAGCCCCCTGGGGTCTTCCTCCACATGTAATTAGCGGATAATTATCAGGTTTTCATGAAAATATTCCACTTTCCATTTATTAGATAATTATGTGAGATATTAATTGGAAGCTTTTCAATAGAGCTAAGTGGTAAGCGGTGTCAGAAGTATGCCACCATAGGAAGCACAGTAAATGTATCTGTAACACATTTTAAAAATGAACATGTCGTTATATACGCATGTTTATAAATTTATAACACAACAATCAGGTGCGGATCCAGGATTTCAGGTGGGGGGGGGGGTTAGAATTTTTTTTGAAGGTTGGGGCATAGATTTTTATGTTTGATGACATAAATAAATAGTGTGTTTGTAATACATGTTTAAAAAGAGCTTTATATTGGATGAGGAAAATAAAACACTCCTACTGAATCATTGTTTTATTGATTTTAGTAGATACAACGACACTAAATTACATCAATTATTTTGTGTTAAAGGCAGGTGGCTGCTTAAAGCTAGGTGAAAGTAAAACAGAACGCTCCCATAGGAGCGTTCTGTTTTACTTTCACCTTGCTTTAAGCACCCACCTGTTCTAAATACCAACTAATTAACACAATTTAGTGGTCGTTATAGAGAGGTTTTACTGTATATAGATCTAAAATATTACTAAAAAAAATTGTTTTGGCAATTTTAGGGGGGCGTACGCCGGCTCCGCCCCCTCTAAATCCGCGCCTGACAATATAATTCCTGTATATCGCGACAACTGTATCCGGGCCAGTAACGTTTTCGTGTTTCGATTCGTTAGCTGTGACATTATGCGATGTTTTGTACACGCATTCTTAGTCATACTTAGCAGTTCTTGTATTTTGCCTATTTCAGATTTTCAAATAAAATGAGCGATACGGAGAGCGACGTTTCCGCTATCGTTGTTGACAATGGTGCCTACATGTGTAAGGCAGGTTTTGCTGGCGATGACGCCCCAAGGGCTGTATTTCCGGCAGTGGTCGGAACGCCAAAGCATGATCCTCTCATTGTCGGGTCTCGTTACAAAGACACTTATGTTGAAGACGAAGCGCAGGTGAAAAGAGATATTCTGACCCTCCGAAACCCGATTGAACACCCGGAGGACCCAAACTGGGACGACATGGAGAAAATCTGGCATCACGTGTTCTATAATGAGCTTCGTGTAGATCCGCAGGACTATCACATTCTTCTCACGGAGAACCCTTTAAATCCAAAGCGCTGTCGAGAAATGATGGCACAAATCATGTTCGAAAACTTCAAGGTACCTGGAATTAATTTGAGTATTGATGCAACATTGTCTTTGATAGCATCAGGACGCGTGACCGGTGCGGTGTTTGATTCTGGCTACAATGCGTCGTATGCAGTTCCTATCCATGAAGGTCATGTTCTATCAGACGCAGTCAAACGGCTAGACCTGGGCGGGAAAGGTATCACAGATTACCTATGCAAGCTCTTACTTGAGCGAGGGTATTATAACATGACATCGTCAATAAAACGTCATATAAATGACATGAAGGACCGCCTGTGCTATACAGCTATGGACTATGATGCTGAAATGAAATCTTGTACTGAATCTAGCGACAAAGACAAAACTTACCAGTTACCAGATGGCACGAGTATTACTATTAGAAACGAGCGTTTCCGGTGTGTGGAGGCCATGTTCAAGCCGTTTTTAATGGGCGGGGATGACAAAGGAGCTCATCACGTGATATGTGCATCTCTGATGCATTGTGACGATATCCAAAATGACTTATTTAAAAATATCGTTTTGTCTGGCAGTTCTACAATGTTTCCAGGTTTTAAAGACAGGTTGGAAAATGAATTGAATCACCTTGTGCCAGAAACGTTGAAGGTCAATGTGACGGCTCCCCCCGAGCGCAAGATGTCTGTGTGGATAGGTGGGTCTGTATTGGCTTCCTTGTCCAATGGTGCAAAGTGGATCACTAAACGCGAGTATGAAGAAATTGGACCATCTATTGTCAACACGAGTGCTTGATTCTACGAAAAAACAACAACCCGGCTTTCCATATTAGAAATGGGCAGGAGAGACCTGTATGAGGAGTGATCGAGCCGATGGTACCTCAACGCTGCTCGCAGTAGGACTAAACCTTCAGCATGCAACGAATAGTGATTACCACTACAAAGTTTAGCATCTAAACTGTGTGACACTTGTAATGTTTGTAAAAATATCTATACAATATCGCCCGAAATGTAGTTCAGTCATCACGTGGCCTTCAATCAATATGTACAACTAATCTATGGGCAGCTGCATTGCCCATTGAGTATTGGTGTATTACAGTTAAAACTGATTTTTGCAAAATATTTTGAAACCGTACACAAAATGGTTACCAGGCCTTTATTGTTAACTTGTTAGATTTCTTTTGTCACTAACCCTTCCTTCTGATACCTTCGCAGAGTAGACAGCTCCTACAGGAGCTTTCTGAAAAGTTTCTGCTCCATTTGCTAATCAAATTACATAGACCTACATCTACAATTCTGACATGCTAAAAATTCCCTTGTTCGTGATGTTATCGTAAACAAGAAATATCTTTTAAAAAGATATTCAGCGGCATTCAAATATTGACATAATGTACAAAACAATAATGATATTAAATCTCTGCCAACTTAATTTCAATGTTTCGAGATTCTGTTAGTACAGGGAACTAGATCTATGAAGGGTTGTTTGTAATTATACTAGCAGAGAAGCATGCAATGGAAATGACTTGGAGTAGAATAAGCAATTATGGAAAAAATCAAGCTACTTTTATAGGAAATCACTATTAAAATGTACAATGTCAAAGTATTTTTTAAAAACTATCTGAAGTTAGTTCTTCATTTTACCTATTATAAAAATTTACTTGAAAGCATGTATATTTATATTGATATGAAGATAACTAATTGAATACACTTTAAATAAAGCATACATAATTTAGTTTTTATTTGTGCAGAGGCTGTAATTACTTAAAGAAAGGTATTTATCTATAGCCTGGATCAACGCATTAATTGACGTGTGTGCATCATCATTAGTGACACCATTAACTGAATATCCATGTATTTTTAAAACAATATAAAGTTAGCTGTCTCAACCTACTACTCGATCCAAAGCGCCAGGTGATAGAGACTTAACAATAGCCTTCAGTAAGTAGCTTTATATCACAGAGAGCGAATAACCAGAGCCTTAATTGGTGCTGTGGTCGGGGATAGTAATTAATGCTATTAATGCCACTACTCTAATATACTAAACAACATTTCTTCTTTATTTCCTATAGCATTGCCTGTGAATTATGGTGGTTTCGGCAAACTACCTGTTCGTCAAAGTGGATGTGATCAAATGTGGTATTAAATTGATAGCGAAATGATAATAAATGTTTAAAAGTTTAATAGTGGTTTTGGCAAACTGGCATAATGCATAATGCTCAGCAATCATTACCATGAGGTGATAAGTACGATAATGGGTCAGGAACTGATATAAAGTATGACACACCAAATATTCAATGGTCAAAATTGATCCACACCTTTGAGGATAATAGATCTAAATATAGTTTTATTCAGTAATATTGTTTATGTATTATATACTCTAGTTTTGATAATGAGCAAAGTAATAAATAATTCATATTGTTTTACCGGTCATAGTAATAAACAACTATGTGACTACAGTATTGTACATGTATTTAAATCCACCAAAAGTTGAACTAAACAACATTTTGACTGAAAACAAAAGGCATAAAGTGAGTGGCAAACAGTTTGGACCAAGACTAAAATCAAAACTGAATGGGATAGTAAATCATTAGTAATGTGTTATGTGGTCTGGGGCTGTTTTAACGACTAAACAATGTGACTATAGTATTTGAAAGCACCTCTTTATCACTCATTGTACCCAAGATTGAGTAAGTGTGAATATGTCACCTGCTTAGCTAATATCCTGATCTGTATAAACCAAAAAAAATGGACCACATATCAATATTTAACATAAAGATAGTTATTTAATGATTTTGATTATTCAATTTTTGCTTTTTAATACAAATTTTCAAATTTTTGCCGAAACGTCCTAGGCCGAATAAATAGATGGCCAAAACGTCCTGGGTCGAAACATCAAGGGCGAAACTTTCTATGCCGAAACGTCCTACATTCAGTTTGGCCATGTGTAGAGGCATTATAAAAAGGCTGTATGCCAGTCAAGAGATTAACTAATGAAAATACGGTTTACTAGAAAATACTATTAGGTCATATGCAAATTACAATGTAACATAGTTTCTGATTGGTGGAAAACTAGAACAAAAGTGAAAATAGACAGCTAACCGCTGAAAAACAGCCAATTAATATTATTCATAGTCTTTATTTAGATACGAATATTCACGGGGTATAGAGTAAACTGATTCAGCACGGTGGATCACTTTTTTATCATTCTGTTTGTAAACAGTTTGAATCTAGGTGAGAAATTGTTTAGCATCTCATCAGGAAAGAAACAAACATGTTTAACACATTCCCTCATAGGCTATTTTTAGATACAACCTCTTTGAATAAATCTACCGAAAAGGAGCATTAACTAGAGAAAAGGAAATATTTAGAAGTTTGTAGTTTGAAACCATTGTGATAAATAGAGCATTTGCTCCTATAGGAGCAAATGCTCTATTTATCACAATGGTTTCACAAAGTGACTTTTATAGAGTCGTCAATATCAGGGAAAGGGATAATACTACATGTAGAAAAGGAAATGTGAAGAAATGGATATTTGACAACTAGCTGCTAGCAGACAGATGTTACGTAGTGTTCAAAGCGTTAACTATTTCCTTGTTACATGTCATTACCTATGGAGCGGTATTTGGGTCAAAATTATAGTTATGATTTTACTAAGCGAATACTGTCATCTACGTACTATTTGTTGATTTAGATACTCATTTCGATGTTGTTAAATACAATTTATCTATTTAAACTTCTATTTTAATTGTCTTTTCCGTTTTTCAAAAATCTTATTTTTCATTCGCAATCTCAAAAGCTAGCCGCCTTATTCTACATGCCTCATTTTATATTCTTCATTCTATATTCTTCATTCTATATTCTTCATTCTATATTCTTATCGCTAAACGGTAAATGTTTCAACTCAATTTATTACGAAACTAACTCACAAAATACTAGCTCTAGCTACACTACGCGATGACAACGTTAAACGGTATTAGTAAGATTGTAGAAAATCATTGTTAGTCATTGAAAACCATTGTTATGTACAGAATATAAAGCGTTTATTTTGTTAATAGGGTGCCATCCTCGATTCGACATGTCTAAATTTAGATTTATATATAAATAGAATTCCCCCAAATCAGACAATATGCGTCCGTGGCCGAGTGGGTAAAGCTGCTGGCAGTTAACAGTTTTGGTATTGATGGTTGGTGGTTCAAATCACGGCAGCGACACATTTTTTTTCTTCTGGAATGTTAGTTGTTAACGCTTAATGCTTCATGACTATATTTCTAAAGTCTGAATTGCAAATCGGTAAACGGTAAATGCTTCAACTCAAATTATTAATATTGAAGTTTAATCCTTCCCTGTTGAATATTCATGTAAAAATAATGCTACCATGAATATGTATTAGCTGATTTTTAACAATGATATATGGACACATGGTTTTTTTATGTCCCCCAACGGCGGGCATATAGTAATCGCATTGCCCGTCCTTCCGTCTGTCCTTCCATCGGCCTTTCTGTCTGTCCGTCCATCCGTTCGTCCCAAAGTTCGCGTCCCTTCTGTAACTTTTTTCTGTGAATTGATTTCAAAATAATCTGGCACAAATGTTCACCACAAAAAGACGATATGTCGCGTTCAACTCCCTGGTCAATGGGTAAAAGGTCAATGTCATCCTTCAGGGTCAAAGGTCGGGGGTATAAGTGTTTCACAAACACACTCTTGATTGCTAATGGATAGAAACTGCAGAATCAGCACTGTTATATTTCCATAAGCAAACAAACTGGACCCTGTTCAGACGGCTTCCTTAGGAGACGTCTGATATGGGTCTACTATGTTTGCACAGGCCTAAAAAGCGGTTATTTGAGGGGAAGGGATAATACATACATCCACGCGAGCTTATTACATTGGACATATACACGCAGTGTCGACCCAGATCAGAGGACTCATAAAGGAGCTTTCTGATCAGGATATGCAGTCTGTCATTCAAAAAGTTCTAGCATGTGTAAGCTTTTCAAACTGCGTGGACTCTATAGTTAAAAACTGATGTTCCACTGTGAAAATTCAGATTTGATAGATGGAGGTTAACCCTTTACCTGATAGTCCAGTAAACCCTCTCATGCAGACAGTTCCTAGAGGAGCTTTCTGCATGAATTTCACCCTGCCTTAAACTGATACCTGTCTCCAAGACTGATATTTATACTGAATTTAACGTCCGGTTTAGACGGGTAGATCCTGATTAGAAGGCTGCTGTTTATAACTTTCGTCCTGCATTAATTTTAAACTCAGAATTATAATTATTTGTAGAGATCTGCTACTGTGCACAAACTGTATGTATACAGGCAATCAAGCACCAGTGATAGCTCTCCGATTAACCCTGTACCTATTGAATATTCATATGAAAATCAATTAGAATAGTGTTTAAAATGGCTGATGTGAACACATGGACTTTTAGCCATGGCAGAAACTGTAGAATCAGATCTAAACATTTCATAAGCAAACAGAGCAGACCCCGATCTGACATTTTATATTCTTTCTTCACTATATGCACTCGGGTGTCAATCAGCTTGAATACTGATGCGGCAATGCCGCACTGAACCACTCGGTGTGTGATCTAGATCCAAACTGCATGCAAAATCAATCTTGGATTCACTCATAGTATGGTAAAGGTTGACACTTTCCCCCATCTATTCATGTAAAAATCATGAATGTTAGAATATGAATTAGATCTAGATCCTAGATGTATTTTATCATGGCATCACGAACAAGTGGTAGAAACATTAGAATCAGATCTACATTGTTTCATAATCAAACAGAGTAGACCCAGGTCAAACGGCTTCTATAGGAGCCGTCTGATATGGGTCTGCTCTGTTTGCAGGATCGAGTCAAAAGTCGGTCATATGAGGGAAAGGGTTACAGATACCATTCGTTATCACCAATTCATTCATACAAAAAGCATAGATTCTATATAAACAAACCAAATGTTAGCGTGTTTTCTTTCTCGAAACGCCCAATTGTTATTTGCTAAAATACTGGGTTTGACACCTCTGTTTATATGTAGAGTAAAAGGCCCTTATTCCGACACCTTAAGACACATATTCGTCGTAACGATAAGAGTTGTACTTCGACATGGCAACAAAGAAAGACGTACATTTACCACGGTTTTTTAATTACTATTGCTTATGAACGTGTATGAGTTTGCAGTGCAATACGTTACTAACTTGATCTGTTTTGGGTTTTTTATTTCGACAGGGGGACTTATATGACTTATGACGTAAAGATGACGCGCAGTAATGCCAACACAGTTTTCTTTTAGTTTTATTGTCAGATATACAAAATGACGTCATACAACATAACCCTCGCCACTCGTGAAAATATACCGTCTGGTGTTCTCTCGATGAAATAAATTTCGATCGTCCACCGAAAATAACAAATATCCTCTATATATTCTTTACCTTACAATGACTTTCAATGATTAACAATGATTTTCTACAATTACTAAATACCTTTTAACGTTGTCATCAAGTAGAGCTAGTATTTTGTGAGTAAGTTTCGTAATAATTTGAGTTGAAACATTTAGCGATAAGAATTAAGAATTTAGAATGAGGCATGTAGAATAAGGCGGTTAGCTTCTGAGATCAAGTAGAGCTAGTATTTGGTGGGTTGAGATCAAGTAGAGCTAGTATTTGATGAGTTAGTTTCGTAATAATTTGAGTTGAAACATTTATAGCGTTTAGCGATAAGAATTAAGAATATAGAATGAAGAATATAGAATGAGGCAGATCAAGTAGAGCTAGTATTTGGTGAGTTAGTTTCGTAATAATTTGAGTTGAAACATTTAGCGTTTAGCGATAAGAATTAAGAATATAGAATGAAGAATATAGAATGAGACATGTAGAATAAGGCGTGTAGCTTCTGAGAACTATAATTTTGACCCAAATACCGCTCCATATGTACCTACCTCGGGACATATACGACTATAACTGTATATAATAACTTGTAATGAACGTAATCAATCCATATAATTATGGGGAAAAGGGTTGTAATGGAAACAAACGAAATATAAATGCTTGCTTATTCAAATAGATCGTGAATATGATTTTTTTTTATTCAGATGGTTCATTCTCATTCTTTGTAAGCTTGCAAGCATTTTATATAACAAATAATGTATAGAGTTTACAGTAAATATAATTAATAAGCATATGAAACAAAAGAAAACAAAACATAAAAAACAACGATGAGACTCTCTCTGCGATTAGACTCTCTTTCTCTTCTCTCTCTCTCTCTCTCTCTGTTTGTTTGTTGTGTTCGTCATTCTTCCGTCTCATGGTTTTCTTCATACATCGTCTTTAACCTTTAGCTAGCTGAACAAATTCTACTCTGGGAGAGAATATCCTTTTTAAAACATTGTTTTCCATTTCTTAAAACAACAACAACAACAAAACAACCAGTTTATTTACAGTTTGACAAGTGTATTTACCCTTAGCCTGCTAAGCGCGACCTAACTGACATTTTCAAACACCTTGGATCCTGATGAGACGCCGAGTAACTCGACGACTCATTAGAGTCGAAACTGTTTGACACTCAATATAATAGAATCTCAAAAGTAACAACGGCAACAAATCGGAGCATAAGCAGACTTAATTTTATAGCAGGCTAAGGGTTGATCAGTTTGACAAGACTGTTTGGATGTGGATAAAAAAGATCTGGATTAATAAAGTCACACTGTCTGACATGTGTGCATGTGTTTAATCTTCATCTGTCAACAGGCTACATGGATATTATTAAAAACAGATAACGGGTCATCTGCCTAATGATTATGTATACGGGGATGTGGCTCGGTGGTAGATCGTTCGCTTTGCATGTGAAAGGACCCGGGTTCGATCCCCGGCATACCCATGTATTTGTTTTTTTTACATAGACCATTACTTCACAATTTTAAAAGCCAGCTGCTCGTCACATTGACCTTGATTTGATTTTGGTTTTTAAACTGTACCATGCATCTCTACAAAATAATTTCCCTTAAGAAAACAAACAATAGGTCAATCCGACATACTCTTGTAATGCGTTGGTGTATGTCCGAGAAACCTTCAATTATGCTGAGGGTTATGCATAGAGCAAGTGTCAATACACCCGTGTTCTGCATTCAAAGGGTTAAATGATATTCTTAATTTCTTACATAATTATTAATTTCAATCAACCTAATCTATTTCTTATTTTTACCCTTTACTTAATGAATAGCCATGTAACTTTATGGATATTTTATCAAGGCATAATTTCTTATTACCCTAAATATTCAAACAAACATAAGCAAGTGGTGAAGACCCGGAACAAACTGCACCGGTAAAAGATTGATCAATGTCCTCACCACTTGCTATTACAGTAAAACCCTCTAAATCGGACGTGCACTTTAGTATAAATATCAGTCTTGGAGACAGGTGGCAGCTTAATGCTCCACTAGGAGCTGTCTGTGTGTCTTTCATCCTGCATTTAGCAGCCACTTGCCTAAAAGTATCCAAATTCTTCTCTACTAGATTTCCGGTTTAGAGGGTGTTTTCTGTATATAGTGCAACTCTGAATTATCCAGCTTTTTAAATGGGTGGGGAGGAGAAACTTGGTATCGGAATATTTAGAGTAAACATGATATGAATATTTGACTATGGCAGAAACTGTAGAATCATCAGATCTATTTATTCCACAAGCAATCAGAGCAGACCCTGATTAGACAGACCATGTATAAGCTGTCTTATCTGGATATACTCCGCTTGTTTGCAGTTTTTTGTTTTTGAAACTCGTGCAAGTGAATGATTGAAAAGGTACTATATATACGACTTAATAAGATAAATTGCTTGCTTTATGTGAAAGGCTGAAATTTGAGGACAAACGTGTTATGCTGAATCTTTTGTTCTTTATTTATACAAATATATTAACACAATACAAATATATTAACAACACCAAATTAAATTATATTTAAACACACTCGCACACGAAAACGTACGCACACACACGCACACTTATCACCAAAACAAAATACTAACAGAGTTAAGCCTTCACTCCAATGACTCCATATACATGTATGTACATTTTCACGCCTGTACAAAAGTTAGTAAAATTCAGATCAGACAGATCCTGTATGAGCTGTCTGAACAGCAGCCTCTCCGTTTGCGTATGAAATAAGTACAGCCATGGTTAACATTTCCTCGCTTCATATGCCATTATAAAGAGTCATCTAATTAATATTCATGAGGCATAACTTCAGGGTAAAACCAGGTTACATAGACGGCTAATGAAAACGTGCAAATTTGACCCATGCTAACAAAGACCTTCGATTACACATACAATGATACAGCACTAAAACAAATTTTAATGTTTCATGAAATATCGAAAATGAATAATGATAACAATTGTATTAATTTAGGATTTACCCTTACAGTACGGGACACGAGTCACTGGTGTCCTTTGCAAATAGTGAAGACCCATACGAGAGGGCTCCTAGAGGAGCTTCTAGAGGAGCCCTCTCGTCCGGGTCTGCGCTTTTTGTCATCTTACACTTTCTTTCGCAAAGTCCTTAAATATTCACAATAAGCTTGACTTGTTTGAATTTTGGAATAGTCCATTTGAAAATTCAGTGTAGTAAGGGTTAAAGCCAAATGTTTCAAAATAGTATACACACTTAATCTTTAGCCTGCTATGGGCGGATGAGGGAATATCTTTGCAAACAGTTTGGATCCAGATGAGACGCCGAGTAACTCGGCGTCTCATTAGGATCTAAACTGTTTGACACCCTGGTTGAATTTTGATAGACAAATTGATTATAGCATGAATTTTGAAAAATGTAGGTGAAACATTCTGTAAAAATAATTTAATTTTCTCAGCAGGCTAAAGGTTAAAGAAATCCTAAATCTCTGTAAACGAGTATTACATGTATCTTGATACTAGTCTTCTCTATACAAGATATGTCGATACAAATTTGACTACAACTGAACTCATCCTCATAGGGATGACTCAAAGGAGTGAGGTTAATCTATTTCCAAGTTAGCGCGTTAACCATTTACCCCATGAATATTCATTAAAGAAATAATGACATCATGGATATTAAATAGATTAGTTGTTATAAATGCACATGGACACAGGAATTTAAGGTCAAGGCAAAAACTGTAGAATCATATCTATATTATATCATTGGCAAACAGAGCAGACCGTGATCCGACGGCTGCTATAGGAACCGTCTGATCTGGGTCTACTCCGTTAACAAAGGTGTAGAAAGGCGTATTTATAGAGTAAAAGATTAAAATCTGATACATTGGGTCCAATTAATTCTCCATCACATATAAACGCGTTTCATGCCTTTGCAAACAGAGTAGATCAAAATCAGACGACCCCTGTAGGTATCGTCTGATCAGGGTCTCTTCTGTTTGCATATGAAATCATTATAGATTTGTAGTTTCTACAAATACCAAACTACTGTGTGCATAGGCCGTTATATAGCGTCATTATTTTTTTACATGAATATTCAAATCAGAAAGGTTTAAACATAACGCCCATATGCTTTAATCGTATCTATAACTATTACAGTGGTTATTCTGAATATAATAAAAAAATCATAATTATAATGATTCATCAATGCTTAGCAGCATACAGTAAATCCCTCTAATACTTAAAATGATAAATCTTTAAAGCGGGTCGTAAATTAATGATGGACAAAAACAAAGTTCCATCAATTTATGGTATTCCCTTTGTCCAGCATTAAGCAACAACCTGCTTTTAAAGACTGCTTTGTTAATAAATTATGCGGTCGCTTTAGCCAGGCTCTACTGTAGTAAGTAAATACAGTAGAACATGTCTTAAACGGCCCAAAAAGGTATAATTATGGGTCTGTGGTAGTTTAATGCAGGTCTAAGGCAATGCAGAAAGCTCATATAGGAGCTTCCTGCAATACTTTTGCCTGTATTTAGCAACAACCTGCTTTTTTATGTACAATAAATGAATGACCAGTTAAGATAGGTTCTATTGTAATTCATCAAAACAGCAGGTTCTCCCCCGAAGTTTGATATCACGATTTACCATTTTCCTGATAAACAAGCCTTTTATCATAACTTTGTAAACAGATAAGACCCCGATAAAATGGGCCCTGTATAGAAGTAGTCTGATTAGGGTCTTTTCTGCTTATTGGATTATATAGATTTGAATACAGTATCTGCCTTGGACAAATATACTATGTTCATATGCCATTATAAAAATACTAACCAATATTCATGACGTCACTACTTCTTACATAAGTATTCATCAGATAAATGTTAACAATGATATTATCTACACATTTCTTGGAAACCTATTCCGGAAGTTACTTTCGTTCTGAATTAACCCATTTGCGCCCAGTGGATTCTTCCATGTTTATATATTGGATTCGTTAATTTTTTTTATCTAAGGGATACCTGGCCTAAATTTTCAATTTCGGTTTTTATATTGAAATTCCTATCAGCAAACAGTGTAGACTGATCAGACGCCGAATTATGCGGCGTGTGATCAGAGTCTACACTGTTTGCCTATGTCCCATATATGGGATCGTGGACACACGTGGGTTAAGCTTGTCAGGAATTAAGCATTTACTCCATACATACACAAGTACACGCCTTTGTAAGCAGAGAATACCTAAATCTGACATCTACTGCAGGAGATGTTGATCAGGGTATGCCACATTTCCTTATGGAATAAGATATATCAATATCCTATTCTAATTTGTCAGGACCAAAACATTTAACACAATAATCATTCACATTCAGTTAATATTAGTTATTTCTTAAACGAATATTCGTCAAATTAAGATTGAATGGTCATTTAAGACAGTGTTATCTGTACCATCCCTTCACTTGTCGAACACCCATATATTGACCCGTATATGTATCTGACCAATCAAACGCTTGAGAACGAACTAAAAAGTTTTATAAGCATGGATATTGATTCTACAGTTTCAGACATGATTAAATTTATACACCATTATAAAAATCCATCAGATTAATATTCATAATGTTGTTATTTCTTACATGAATATTCATGAAGTAAATAATTATGAATTGACCATTTCCCTGCAGAATATTCATGTATGGAGTGAGCGAGTGAGTTGGGTATGGAATAATCACATCATTGGTATAAATTAGCTGAGTTTTTATGGGTGGCATATGCACACAGGATGTTTTGGTATTGGAAGAAACTGTAGTGTCAGATCTAAAAATTATTTCACAAACAGACAGAAACCCTCAGACATAGGTCTACTCTGCAAATGCTTGAAGTGATTATATGGAGGAAAGGGTTAAACACAATCTTTATTAGTTTAACCCTTTCTCTGATGACTATTTATGTAAGAAATAATACATGTATGAATCTTCATTCACAATACACTTATTACAGAGGGTGGTTACTAGAGATTACGTATGCACAATGGTGTAACATGAATTTGATTCAACTTGAAAATTCTGCTTTCAAATGTACACGCATTTGTTGAATCTGCCAATATACCTTCCTTTTAGTTCTTGCCAAAGGGAATACTTCTTGCTGAATAAACAATAATATCCCCGATTGCAATTAAGCCCCATAACCGCGTCAAGGTAGGAGGTAAATATGGGGTGGCCAATTTTCCTTTTTCTAAAAAGAATACACAAACAGAAAATTTACAGAAAAAAGTGTTGCCCGCAGGAAAAAAGATAGAAAGAACCCATCAAATGAGTGACTTGTCAAAACGCTTGATCCTGTCTGAAACTACATGTACATGTCTAAATGCCAAAACGTCTATCTACAGCTGAGATATCAAGCAATATCCTTATGCATCTGTCCAATAAAGAAGTTTTAAATACAGTCAAATAAAAATGCAAGCGCCCTGTGAGCTTGCTAGATTAGTCAATTGCTTTTAATAAAGCTCTCTGAGCATTTGACGGTTCAGAAAAGTATCCCCTGACAGGGATGAAATTATGAAGTTTGCTATCTACTAATAGAGAACTCAGTTCCAGGACAGGTTGTAGTGGTTGAAATCACGGGATGCAGTTTGCTTCTTGCTCACAGACGGTTAAATCACGACAGACTAAGGTGTTTATAGTTCAGTTTGCTACTCAAGTAACGTAAGTGAAGTAAAATGAGGCAAAATGTACACCAGCAATTTCGAAGTAATAGAAAATTGATTCCTAGTAGTCCCTAATGCCCTATATGAAATCCTAACACTGAGCAAGCAACCTCAAAAGTGCTGGTACACGACTGCCTAGAATACAGATAAGCTGTATTTATTTTATGTCAAAGATGCAGTTTCATTTGTACTGTAGACCCACCAAGACACCTGAAGAAAACTACCAAAGTACTTAACTATCAATACTACAAAACGATCTATGAAAGTCCGAACCAAAAATGTAACATCACCGATTTGTCTATGATGTCACATTGGACCGAAAAACGACCAAAGCACATATAAGGTGCTTGGGGGATATAAATATATACATGTATATATAAAAACAACGTTAAACTTTAAACCAGAACAAAACTACTTCACTATAATAACTATAGACTGCTGAAATTAAAACCGCCTATAACCAAGAAGTAGACTGCATCGCAGGACATCAAACACTATAGCAAGTCTGGAAATCGAACTCTCTGCCAGTAGATGTAAAAGACGGACGGCAGGCTGAAAAATACTCATTGAGCTTTAACCTTAGCCCAATCTAAAAGTGTATGCAAGTAGGACGATATTCTAAACAGACATTTTATGATATCGGCCCCACATCAGACTATAACACACACTGTACCCATAAAACATAAATCCCATTGACTGATCGGAATGAGAATAAAATAAATATGGACAGTTGCTTACAATATCTCAAACCTTAGGGCAACACAATTAACGAAGTAGTTATAAACGTAAATTTACTAGAAGAAAAAGGAAATTTGGCCATGAGAATGAACGTATCGTGCATTTCTAAATATCTGGTGACAGTATAGACCCAGAACAAATTCCCCACTGTTCTAAGTGAGGCATTTGGATTGGATCGCCACTGCCTGAACAAAACGTCACAGCATCCTAGAGTCCTTGCAGCTTTCTCGTCCCATTATCTTCCTTTTCGCCCCTTCGTCGCCAATGTTATTCCGCTAAGTCGCGGTTGGTTCCTCCGTCGTCTTGTGGTTGCTGGCCTCTTCATTCGTCCTTGATGTTCCAATGCAGCTACCCTACTTCTTCGGACCCGCCCACTCGGCCCAATGGGAACCATCCGTGAAGATAGTCGTCGTGGAAGACTCTATAACGCCATGCAGCCAGTCATGGGTTGGGGACTTGACGTCATAGAGCTGAATAGTCTGCCTCGGTCCACCGTCGCCTCGTCATCTGGTTCCTCTGGTGGCATCTTGGTCCTCATCTTGGTGGCATCCTGGTCCTCATCTTGGTCCTTCCTGGTGTCATCGTGGTCCTGTCATCTTGGGCTTCATCTGTTCTACAAAAAAACTAAATACAAAAGAAGGTTAAGGCTGAAAAGAATTTATGGATTAGAACATATATAACAACACTAACAACAATACATATGCAAGAACACTCAAAATACAATTGCAAAACAAAACTAGCTATACAAATACTAATAACAACCATACATGTAATTAGAAAAAAACCGAGTTGACCGATCAACTTCTAAACGTGCGCGATGTGGTACGACAAACAAAAAATAAACATATAAAACACTCTAAACCCATATATATCAGTAAAACTAAACATATCAAACAATCTTAATCTATAAACAGCTGAAAATGATTGGGATTAGAACAAATATAACAACAACAACAATACATATACATGAGCACTCAAAATACAATACAAACAACGTTAACAATATTAATATCAAAACAAACTAGCAATACAGAAACTAATACATATAACAACCATAATGAGAAAAATACCGAGCTGACCGATCAGCTTTTAAACGCGCGCGATTCGGTATCACATTCAAAAACTAAAATATCAAACAATCTTAATCTATCAACCAATAAACTATGAACAAACCTTATTAACCTGAACCCTTTGTGCACACTTCAAACCTAAACCCTGATTCCTTTTATGTTCCATCCTTCAGCGCAGCTCCCGGTGTTGGTCGTTGTCATCGTGGTCCCTCCTGGTGCTTGGTCCCTCCTGGTGTCATCTCGGTCCCTCTGGGTGTCATCTTGGTTTCATCTGTTGTCGTTGCAGCTCCTGGTGTTGGTCCTTGTCGTAGTTCCTCTTCGTCACCCGCCATGGCGACCCATAAGGGTCCCATATAACACTACCCCGCCGTAGATGCTAAATTTAAATTAAAAAAAATACATATATCTATAGCAGTGTATATTGGGCGACATCCAAAGAAATAAATTCAGTGAAGCGACATAGTTCGTCTGGCTAATTTATGCCAAGTGTTTAGATACAGATCACAGGCATCCAACAAGGGTTTTCTTTCCCCTTTGTTGGATCGGTGTTAGGTTTGAATGAACCGTTTCTCCATAAATACTCGGTGTGGTGTGCTGTGGTCTAGTGTGGTGTGCGGTGATCTAGTGATAATGCGCTTGACTATCAGTCCGGAGGTCCGGGGTTTAAATCCCGGCACCTCCCGGAAATTTCAGAGACGCTTTTCCGTGTCTCCCACCCGCACCTCCTCTCCACCCAGGGGTTAAAATGGGTACATGTGAGGTCACTCGCCGGTTCTGCGACTGCATGATTACGCCATATGTTAGCAGTGCTCAATATTGTAGGCCAGTGACTCAATGACCAGGGGAGTACATTTACAGTGGGCTGAGCGGTCATTCGGACTGAAAGTAGACTATAACTAGGTACTTTACTTTTTGATTGGGTCAACGTAGTTGTCCCAATCTATAGCTATCCCTGGATTTAGATTGAAGGTTGTAGCCATTTTAGAAAGCAAATGAACAGACATTTCAAACTCCATTAGCAAACGGAGCAGACCCTAATCAGACGGCTCCTCTAGGAGCCGACTGATCTGGGTCTACTTTGCTTGCAGATGCGTGAAAACGCGTTTATATGAGGGAAAAGGTCAACGGAACAGTTTGAGTGCTAAACGGTTCGTTTCAGGTCAGCAGATCCCATGTGTATATACAGTAAACCCCCTCTAAACCGGACGTTAAACTTTGTATAAATATGTCTTGGTGGCAGCTTTATGCAGGATGAAAGCAATGCAAAACAGCTCCTGTTGGAGCTTTCTGCATGACTTTCACACTGCATTAAGCAGCCACCTGCTTAAAAGTATCTAAATGCTGTTTTACTAGAATTCCGGTTTAGATGGGTTTTACTGTACTTCGCAAAGTAAGTTCGATACCGTTACCTGTGTATTAATAGTTCGATACCAATTCATGTGTATATTTATCTGCAAAGTTGTACATCCATCACATTGAAGCTGTGTATTTCAACGACTATGTTATCATGTTCTAACCATTTCCTTCATGAGCATGCATATAAGAAGTAATGGCACTATGGATATGAATTGGAAGAATTTCTATACCTGTATAGTGGCATACAAACGCAGGACAATTTGTTCATGATAGAAACTGTAGCATGTGAGATCTATATAATTCCATAAGTAAACGGAACAGACACTGGTCAGACGGTTCCTAGAGCTTGACTTGTACAATGTATCGTCTACCTTTGACTAGGTCTATAATTTTTACTCGTTTATACACACGTAAATTGTAAAAGTTCCACCCTAGCTACATAAATCATGGGTAAACCGAATAACAGAGGACGTATTTACCATTTACTTAAAAAATACGCGTGTTTACGTATATTCAGAATAGACCCAGATCAGATAGCTCCAGTAGAAGCTGTCTGATTAGGGTCTGTTCTGGTTGTTAATGGAATATAGATTAGAAGAAGGGTTATACCTGTAACGGCATACAATTGCAGAAAATTTTGGTCATGACAGAAACTGTAGTAATTTCATTAGCAAATAGAGCAGGTCCTGATCAGACAGCTCCTACAGGGACCGTCTGATCCGTGTATACTCTGTTTTGCAAATATGCCAAATGCATCTCTACACACTGTGGCACATTTTTATACCAGCACGTGCACACAGAAAGTTTTGGCAATGGCAGAAACTGTAGAATCAGATCTATATAACATAATCAAACAGAGCAGATCCTGATATTTAGCTCCTACAGGAGCCATCTGGTCACGGTCTACTCTGTTTACAAAGGCGTTAAAGGTGTAACTAATGGGTTGAAGCCATAATACTCAATTTGGACACATGCAAACAAATTATGAATCTGAAATGATTGACACGAAGCTTTAGCATACTGTGGGTAAGCTCATTAACCCTTTACTCCACATTCATGTAAGAAATAATGACATATTGATTAGATAAATTTTAATTATGTCGTATGAACACTTGGTATGTGATTCTATAGCCATATAGAGCAGACACAGATCAGACGTCTCCTACAAGACTATATGATCTGGATCTACTCTGTTTGCATAGGCGTTCGCATCGTACATATGGAGTAAAGGACTTAGCTTTCATAACACTGCAAAACCCATTGGGAACTTTAATAACTTACCGAGCCACGACTAGAGACGGACTTTGCCGAGGTTCATTAAGTGATCGCATTAGAGGGGTTCTATTGTATGATACAGTAAAGCTCCTCTAAAGCGACCACCAAAAGGCGATAGACATTAATATCCACGAGGGAAAGGGTCTACTCGGTTAGCAAAGACATAAAAACGTATATATGGAGTCTTTACTTAATAGTGCATAACCAATAAAATATCTATCGATTTAGCAGCACATTTAGTGTTGTGCAGTATTGAAACCATTGTGATAGATAGAGCATTTGCTCCTATTCATGTAGTTCATGTAGAATCGAGGCCAGATGCATCTATGTTGCATAAGCTTTGCAGCTTCTTCGGCCCATTTGTATTTGTTCTCTTCAGTTGAATTTTATTATACCGGTTCCAGTAATGTCCTTTATTGTTCACTTCACTTGTATGAATATCAGATCTGTTCATTTCATATTTTAACATATATACACTGCCCGTTCACTAATAGTGAACATTGATTTTCACATCCGTTTCATATGTACACATACTACTCACAGTTCCTTACAGTTCTATTCTGTTTTATTGTCTTTAATCACTGTCGACACTTCACTTATATGGGTAATAGCACTCGGCATCAAACTTATTAGCTTTATTGGTGGCCCCCAGTGCCCATTCAGCTTTGATTTAAAAATATTCAATGTGGGTGCCTGAACAACACTGTTAGGGAGAGAGTTCCAGAGGTCTATTACCCTATGGCTAAAAGTACCCTTTCTCTGTTCTGTTCTAGCCCTAGGCTTACGGAGTTTCATATCGTTACCCCTTGTTCTACTACCCTCTTTTACCAATAGCAGGGTGGCAGATGTTTTGTCCAAACCTTTCAGAAGTTTGAATGCCTGAATTACATCTGCTCTGTCCCTCCTGTACTCCAGGGTCGGAATGCCGAGATACTTTAACCTCTCACTGTAGCTTAAACCTCTCAAACTTATGAGCATTCTAGTGGCTCTTCTCTGAACATTTTCTAGAACAATACTATACTTTTTGTAATGTGGGGTCCATATTACAGATGCATATTCAAGATGCGGCCTTACTAGTGCCTTATACAAGTGGAGGAACACATCCTTAGAGACATATGTAAAAGTTTTAGCTATCAAACCTAGAATGCAGTTAGCTTTCTTTATTTTTGTGTAAATATGATCATTGAATTTTAACTGGTTATCAAATAGTACTCCTAGGTCTTTTTCTGAATTTACTCTTTCAATCCTATCCACCCTGTTGTCATCAGTTTTCATAAAGAATTCACTGGCATATGTTTTACCTATGTGCATAGACTTACATTTCTTTGTATTGAAAATCATCTGCCATTTGTCTGACCAGTGACATGCATCAAATAAACTATTTTGTAATTTTTCCTCTTCATTACTGTTCTCATTTATCGAATACAGCTTTGTATCGTCTGCAAACAATTTGATTGTGCATTCCACTGCATCTGGTAGATCGTTAATGTAAATAAGAAACAATAGCGGACCCAATACGCTACCCTGGGGAACCCCACTAGTAACTCTTTGCCATGATGACTTCGAACCCCCAATGATTACTCTCTGCCATCTACTATCAAGGAAGTCTTCCAACCACTTATATATTTTCCCTTTTATTCCTATGCTCTTCACTTTTTCCAAGAGTCTTTTATGTGGTACTTTATCGAAGGCTGCTTTAAAATCTAAATATATTATATTAACGTCTTTATTCTCATCTATTGCTTTTGACCATTCCTCAATACACTCTAATAACTGAGTTACGCAGGATCTATGTTTCCTAAAGCCATGTTGGTATATAGATAATAGATTATGCCTTTCCAAAAAGTCCATTATTTCGTTCCTTATTATCTTCTCTAGAATCCTACAGCATATTGAAGTAACACTTATCGGTCTATAATTTCCTACACTCTTTTTTTTACCTGCCTTAAATATTGTACTAACATTCGCCCTTTTCCATTCGTTTGGGAGCTTACCTTCTTCAATTGATTTGGTAAAAATCCTATACAAAGGTTTCACTATTGAATGTTTACTTTCGTATATGACCCTAGGATGGAAACCATCTGGTCCTTGAGCTTTATTTGGATTTATCTGTTGTATCACTTCTGAAACTGTTTCCTCAGTTAATATCAATACGGACAATTCCTTATCCGTTTTATCCGCCACCTTCGGAACTATAGGGTTCTCATCAGTGAATATTGATACAAAATGCGTATTAAAGGCCTCCGCTATTGCCCCATCTTCTTGTAGTACTGCCCCATTTATTTCTATTACATCCACTCCGGAGGGAGTCCTAGTTTTAGTTCTAACATATTTCCAGAATTGTTTTGGGTTTCCCTTTATATTCTCAGCAATGTTCTTTTCATATTTGTATTTAGATTTCCTCAAATGAGAGCTTACTCTGTTTCTAGCTACTTTGTACTCATTATAGGTCAGATGGTTGCTACAGTGCAAATATTTCACCCATTTCGTACGTTTATTTCTTATTGCCGACCTGGTTTCACTGTCCACATACGGGTTCTTATGCCTTACAGAGTTTTTACTTAATGGTATATTTTGCTCTATAATAATGGAAAGTTGCTCTGCAAAGAACTCCCAAGCCATTTGAACCCCCATGTCGTCCAGTACATCCCATCTTATTTTCTGGATTTGACCAGACAGTGACTCATAGTCACCTCTATTATACTGATACTTAGGCGCAGTATTTTTTCTGCAATTTGATTTGGTTGTCAGTTCACATTCTAAAACAACATGGTCGCTTTTGCCTATCCCTGGTCTATAAATGATTTCTTCAACCATGTTTTCTTCATTAGTCAAAATTAGATCTAATAATGATGGTTTATTACCTTCTCTAAACCTAGTGAATTCCTTTACATGTTGGTATAAGTACAGATCTTTCAATCCTTCTAAACATTTAAATTCCATTTGGTCAGTTCCCTTTATTGTTGACCATAAATCCCAGTCAATATCTTTAAAGTTAAAATCCCCTACAATCATTATCCCTAAGTGTTTAGATTTAACTGCTTCCCTAAGTAGCTGCAATAATTTTGCATTATTGACGTTATCACTATTTGGACTTCTGTATATACATCCTATCAACATACTTTCATTATCTGGCATTCTAATCTCAGTCCAGACTGATTCTTTAAAATCACAATCAAAAACAGTAGCACTAGCTCTTATTTCTTTATTAACATATAGCGCTATCCCTCTTCCTTGGCTTTCTGAATTTTTATACATATTGAAATTCCGAATCTTATACATTTCTTCCATATTACATGGATTTCTATTATTTTTCGAAAATATTTCTGTGACTGCCAGAATATCGGATTTTGTTTCCTCTGCTATTTTTTCTAATTCCAGGATTTTGTTACTGGTTAAGCAGTCAGCATTTGTATAAATTACCTTAATATTATCCTTACAATTCAGTGTTATACACCCATTCTGTGTTACATTTCCTCTATCTTCGTTTTTAAAACATTTACCCGTATTTACAACATTAAAACACTTACTGGTCACAGTTAGCGGTTACCGTCCCTATTTGGGGTCTCAGTTCATTGCTACTTGACTCACCTGCTGAACAAATGTTCACAGGGATACCCCCTATCACCGTCTGATCCTGTATTGAAATTGCTTCAAGCAATATATCATTGTCATAAGGGTCCAACATTTCCTGGGACAAATGAGTAATCTCACCTATGTTCTCAGAACATTGAAGCAACTTTGCATTACTTGAGGTTTCCAAGTTACATTTATCTTGCTTATCTTCTGTGACCCCTGGTACGACCTTACTCTCCCTTTTTTTCTTTCGTACACTTCTTTGCTCTACTGTCATGTCTCTTGCCATTATGACTCCCTTGTATGAGTTAGCCGCTTTGTTCTTAATTTCCTTAGAATTTTCTAACAGGTACTTCCTTTGTTTGTGGTCTAGCAACACTATTTTAAGGGGTCTTACTTTGCCTTCCAACTTTTTCCCTAGCCTGTAATGCGTTAAAATCTGGAGAGTTTCTACACCAAGATCTGCTGCTATTGAACGGATTGCTTTTTCATCCTCCTGTTTATTTCTGAGACCTTCGTCATGTAGACCCTCTGGTAATTTGAACACCATTACATTAAGCTCTCTCCTCCTTCTATCATCCATTTCCTTACTTCTCTCATCAACCACTGTTTTTATTCTATCGTCTATCCCGATCAGTATCTCTGATTTAGTCCTAGCCATTTTCTCATTAATACTACTTTCAGTTTCAATATCAATTTTATGGATTTTATCCTCTATTTCCTTAAATCGTGCCTCATTATGACTATTCATTATAGTTAGTTTTCTATCGATATTATCTAAAGTCGGCATTGTTGTCCTGCACCATTTACACTGATACTGATAATCTGGGATATCGCCTGCCTGAAGTAGGCTAAAGGCTGCCTGCGTCATCGCAGTACATTTAACACAAACTTTCATTGTACAGTTTCCACATACCACACTTCTACCATTCAGTGGTTGATCACACTTCGCACAAATATTACCCAAATCAGGGCTTAGAATTCTTTTTCGCTTTGCCTCATATTCTGCACTCATGCCAAACAGCCTTCTCTCAGCTCCCATTTGACCATTAGGTCTACACCTCATTGGCGTACTGTGGGTGAAATCACGTCCTGAAGCCATATTCCTCCTATTTTTTTTTTTATATTTTTCCCTATCTCAATTATATTGTATATTTCCCTTACTTATAAATCTACCCTGTCTGTATTTGAAGGCAGTGGTACATCTGTTTGTCACGCACTGTTATGTTATATATTTATCTTACCCTATTGTCTCAGATTACTGTAATACACTATATTTCCTATACCTTATTAATTTACCTGCACCCAACGATGTGTTCCTCCCTGTATCTCAAAAAAACCGTTTTATTTACAAAGGAAAAGAAAACAGTGGTACAACAGTTTGTCACTCACTGATGCATTTACATTTTATTTATACGTAGCCCTCACTATTCACTATAATTGTCCTTATATTTATTTAAAATTTACTTGTTCTATCTGCCCTAATCTGTTATCTATTTGAATTATTTAGTTACTGACTGCAGTATTTTAACCATCCATTTTCTAGCAGCAACTCCTATTGGATGCACGCCATCTTTTAATAGTATTGGGTTTAAACTCACTTTTGTATGTGCTTTCCTTTTATTCCGCCTTCTGTGTATGAAATCAATCGTGAACCTTGGCGATCTGTAACCTAATTCTATATTTGTCTGTGATATGGTTTCATTGAGATCGGCAATTTGTTTGTGCAATCCGTTGTCGTCAATTACTTCCCAATCTACTGCCCCCTTACCCTTATTCCATTCCCTTGTAAAAACAGGTGGAGTCTCCAATATCCCCAAATCAATATCCCTTTCGTTACTGTGGTTACTATGGTGCAAATGCTCTATTTATCACAATGGTTTCTAAATGCGACTTTTGCAGAGACGCCAAAATACGTCACTAAGGGGTAATGTCTTCACTGGATGAAGATTAACCCTTTACCTCAAAGAGACGAACATTTGGCACCTTCATACACAGGGTAGACACTCCAGTAGGAGCCGCCTGCTCGTGTTAGCTCTGATTGCTTATCCAGTTATATAGTTATTTTATTTCAATATATATTGAAAGGGGTTGGGCCACAAGTTCTTCCACCATTAGTTACGGCCCTTCCCCATCAATTTTAACACTGCAATTGAATATTTAACAATATGGCTATATACACACAAAAAAGACAGGAGGAAAAAGTAGGAGAAGCAGAAGTAGAAGAAGATGATTAGAGAAGAAAGAGAATATGTCTAAATGTTGACAACATATCAAGAAGAAAAGACAAAGGATATGTATGAAGGTCTAATAGTACTAGGTACTGTAAACTGAAGTTTGGCAATTTAGTGGTCAGGCTAAAGTGACTGCTGCTGTAAGGTGTAGCTTTCTGTGATACTTCAGATCTAGTAATTACGACACTCCGACATTAAGAATCCTTAAACTGTAGCAATTAAAACACCAGTAAAAATAAATAGCAGAAAAGAGTTTGGATCCGACTCAAAACTTGTTGTTACTGCTCATTCAACTTTTGTGTAACACTTAGAAATTTATCAACATTGCCCTGATGATTACCAACAGCAAGAATTGAGTCAGGAAAAATAAACTGTCCCTAACATTTTGATGCTTATTCGAATCTCTTAGTATTCCTTATATAAATCTGAACAGCTTCAAAAAGTGTGCAATTATCTTTAACAGAGACAGAATTCTTTCCGAATAATATAGTTTTTACTGTTTTTAAAACAATGATGTGATGACAATATCCTGGAATATCCTAATTAATATTCATGCTGTCAATTTATTACTTGAATAGTCATGGGCTAATAAATATTCAAGGAGTAAAGGACCAAATAAATCAAAAGAACCAAAACCTAAAAAACTGCAAACTCCACTATGGAACAAACTCCTAAACACAGTTAGTTGTCAAGCAATGTGAAAAGAAACAGGTAACAAACGATAATACTCACTAACCTGTGTACTGTAGCCAAACTCCTCAATTTCACAAACACAGAAACACTTGCAGCAGTCATGTACGAAGTCTAGTGAACGAATGATATTGTCGTAGTTCTTTTGTATCCACACCTGTGAGATTTTTGCTGGAAAGCGTGCAAAAACGAGTTGAATACTTAACGGCCAACAACTCGCGATATTTTCGATTCAGCCATTGATTGAAGTTCAATTGGACATGTATAAATCTTATCTCAGAAAATTGCTCCCCATAGAATAGATCTCAAATAAGATGATCACTGAAACGGTTGTATCCAGATCATAATTGTACTTCAAATTCAGTTTTTTAAACATTGATTTTAACAAATTCATCTACTTGAATATGAAGATTGGTACTACTATTTGAAAAGGTAGTTTGATCATGATAAATCAGGTGTTTGATTAGGATCAAAACCGTTTTTACTCTGGATCAAAACCGCTTTATACTCTATTTGAGTCTAGCTCCTGTCTAACATTATTACACAAAGCATGCGTGTTTCAAAGAAATGTACGCTGGCAAAGAAATGTGAAGAGTGTTTGGATCCAGACAGGGTCATCAGGATCCAAGACATGTTAACTGAATAGAAGAAAAGTTAACCTTGAGAATTGTAGCAGACGCTAATTGTCAGACAACACAATTAATTATTGTAAGAGAGTTAATAGTTATATTTGGACATTTCAAGAAACCGTTGTTCATTTTTCAGCTTGCAAATAATACATGTGCTATTTACTACTTTATATCGAGGAAAATGAAAGCGCATTATCTGAATCAAATATTCTCTGTATGTCTGTCTGTCTGTCTGTCCCCTCTCTCTGTCTGTCTGTCTGACTGTCTGTCTGTGTCTGTCTGTCTGTCTGTCTATGGAGCGGTATTTGGGTCAAAATTATAGTTATGATTTTACCAAGCGAATACTGTTATATACGTGCTAGTTGTTAATTTAGATACTCATTTCGATGTTGTTTAATACAATTTATCTATTTAAACTTCTATTTTAATTGTCTTTTCCGTTTTTCAAAAATCTTATATTTCATTCGCAATCTCAGAAGCTAGCCGCCTTATTCTACATGCCTCATTCTATATTCTTCATTCTATATTCTTATCGCTAAACGGTAAATGTTTCAACTCAAATTATTACGAAACTAACTCACCAAATACTAGCTCTAGCTACACTACGCGATGACAACTATTGAATATTCATATAGGAAATAATGACGTCATGAAAATCAATTAGAATAGTGTTTAAAATGGCTGATGTGAACACGTGGACTTTTAGCCATGGCAGAAACTGTAGAATCAGATCTAACCGTTTCATAAGCAAACAGAGTAGACCCCGATCAGACATTTTATATTCTTTCTTCACTATATGCCCTCGGGGTGTCAATCAGCTTGAATACTGATGCCGCACTGAACCACCCGGTGTCTGATCTAGATCCAAACTGCATGCAAAATCAATCTTGGATTGACTCATAGTATGGTAAAGGTTGACACTTTCCCCCATCTATTCATGTAAAAATCATGAATGTTAGAATATGAATTAGATCTAGATCTAGATCTAGATCCTAGATGTATTTTATCATGGCATCACGAACAAGTGGTAGAAGCATTAGAATCAGATCTACATTGTTTCATAATCAAACAGAGTAGACCCAGGTCAAACGGCTTCTATAGGAGCCGTCTGATATGGGTCTGCTCTGTTTGCAGGATCGAGTCAAAAGTCGGTCATATGAGGGAAAGGGTTACAGATACCATTCGTTATCACCAATTCATTCATACAAAAAGCATAGATTCTATATAAACAAACCATTTGTTAGCGTGTTTTCTTTCTCGAAACGCCCAAATGTTATTTGCTAAAATACTGGGTTTGACACCTCTGTTTATATGTAGAGTAAAAGATCCTTATTTCGACACCTTAAGACACATATTCTTCGTAACGATAAGAGTTTGTTGTACTTCGACATGGCAACAAAGAAAGACGTACATTTACTACCGTTTTTGAATTACTATTGCTTATGAACGTGTATGACTTTGCAGTGCAATACTAGGTTACTAACTTGATCTGCTTTTATTTGGGTTCTTTATTTCGACAGGGGGACTTATGACGCGCTTATATGACTTATGACGTAAAGACGCGCAGTAATGCCAACACAGTTTTCTTTCAGTTTTATTGTCAGATATACAAAATGACGTCATACAACATAACCCTCGCCACTCATGAAAATATACCGTCTGGTGTTCACTCGATGAAATAAATTTCGATCTTCCACCGAAAATTACAAATATCCTCTATATATTCTTTACCTTACAATGACTTTCAATGATAAACAATGATTTTCTACAATTACTAAATACCTTTTAATGTTGTCATCAAGTAGAGCTAGTATTTTGTGAGTTAGTTTCGTAATAATTTGAGTTGAAACATTTAGCGATAAGAATTAAGAATTTAGAATGAGGCATGTAGAATAAGGCGGTTAGCTTCTGAGATCAAGTAGAGCTAGTATTTGGTGGGTTGAGAACAAGTAGAGCTAGTATTTGGTGAGTTAGTTTCGTAATAATTTGAGTTGAGACATTTAGCGTTTAGCGATAAGAATTAAGAATATAGAATAATAGAATCAAGCATGGGTTTTGTTAAAGACGGGGGTTTCTATACCCGAGGTTGGTCTGTTTCAGTCGGAAACGAGCTTTAGCGAGTTTCCGATAGGAACAGACCAACCGAGGGTATAGAACCCCCGGCTTGATTATTTTTCTCGCTGAAATACGCCCTAAAACCAATTAAATTAACGAATTTTGTGAAGTACTACTTTACATTGCGTAATACGACTTCCCTATCTAATAGCAACAGACCGCAGCATAACTTTAGGCGTGACACCAAAATGACGTCATTTGTTATGACAACCACAAACGTTACGTTTTGGCGTAAATATAAATGACTGAGTGACTACAAAACATCGTATTCGGTTAATTAAATAGGCGTTTAAAGTGTTTATGTGATAAATAGAATTTCATATTCGTGCTAATTACTTATATTAATTTCAATTCATAAGGTTGTTGCCTATAGAAAGGTTGGTATAATTCTGTAAGAATTCCTTCCCTTGTATTGATTTTACCCAATCGCGCGTATGAATACACTAGTCACGGGGTGTTCCAGATAAGGATTTCTAGTACGGCTATTTTTAGTAACTCAGCTTATCTAGCACGTCTGAGAAGCGAGAATGAAGAATATAGAATGAGGCAGATCAAGTAGAGCTAGTATTTGGTGAGTTAGTTTCGTAATAATTTGAGTTGAAACATTTAGCGTTTAGAGATAAGAATTAAGAATATAGAATGAAGAATATAGAATGAGGCATGTAGAATAAGGCGGGTAGCTTCTGAGAACTATAATTTTGACCCAAATACCGCTCCATAATTACCTACGCAAAGTTTATATCCAGATGAGACGCCGCGTATATCAGCGTCTCACTAGGATCCAACCTGTTCACTACAATGGTATTGTTTTTAAAGAAAATGGGAGAACGTTAAACAAAAGAATATTGCAGCAGAAGACAAATTCTGCAGACAATATTTTAACCTTTAGCCTGCTATGGACGGATGAGTTAATACCTATGTAAACCGTTTGGATCCAGATGAGACGCCAAGTAACTCGGCGTCTCATCAGGATCCAAACTGTTTGACACCCTGATTGCATTTTGGTAGACAAATTGATTATAACTTAAATTTTGAAAATGTAGTAGGTGAAAAATTATGTAAATATGATTTGCTCAGCAGGCTAAAGATTAAATTTTGTTAACCAAAATAGCAACGAAACTGTTAACCAATAGCAACGAAACTGTTAACCAATAGCAACGAAACTATGAGTCAAACACTTTGGGTGCAGATTAGAGGCCGCATTATGTGGATCAAAACTGTTTAACACTCAGAAAATATGTTTGCAAAAAAATGAGAGAAAAATATTTTAAGTATTGAAGCAGACGACAATTGTTGCAGAAAAAGTACTTAGCGTACAAAGAGTTACTCCCTGTCAGCTGGAGTCTTTAGTGAGTTGGGTTTTACGGCACTGCGACACTGAATAGGTCATATAGCGCCGATGAATGATGAGATGACATGATGATGAGGGATGATATCAGGAAGATGATTTCGGCTAATCTCATTCGCTGAAAAGCAGTGCATGGGATCAAAACCACCAACCTGTCTTCCTTTTAGTTCTTGGCAGGGGGGATAATCTACGTCAAATAAACAAAAACATCCCCTGTGACAAGCCCCAGAATTAAGTTTCTGTATTATTATTTTTCATGACAGGAGTCCCTGAAGAATGCATCACGGGCGTAAGCGAAAAAAAAGAGCTGGTTATAGGGGCAAATCAGTGATAACCTTTACAAAGAGTTTCGATAAAAAATTCCTGATCAGACACTATCAGTTGACAACCCAAACTGTTTGACACTCCTGATCAGACACTGTCTGGTGACAACCCAAACTGTTTGACACTCCTGATCAGACACTGTCTGCTTAAGCCGGTGCTAGGGACGTGTAGTGTTGCACTTTTAATAACTACTCATGATCAGACTCAATAAAACCCGAGTTTGCAATTTTCTCTTTTCGCATTGCTACTTTTGCTGGATCTCCTACTTTCAGAATACAAAATGTATATCTATAGTTCTGTATATTGGAATAATATATATTTGATAAAGATGAATGTAATATGTCGATTAACATCTGGCACAATCATTTGAAAATCGGACAAAGTAGCCATGGAGGGAAAACAGAACAGCACAAATATTTATATCAACCCTGTCATGGACATCGAATGTGCGTGAAACACCTTCAGGTTACCCCCAGAATTTGGGCAGACAAACTTAGATAAACAGTGCAGACCCAGATAAACCCAGATTGATCAGGGTGTTGCCTTAGAGGGCCATTATATAGCCGAGTAGTACTAACCTGCTTCATAGGCCAAGTGATCTAGTTTGTACAGTTACCAAAATTGTTAAAGCAGTGCAGCTGTATTTCACTTTGAAAGAGGACGATCTAAGGATCATTCCTATGAAAGTTTGATGATCAATTTCCATTCTGCAGTTTACGATCTAAGGATCATTCCTATGAATGTTTGATGATAAATTTCCATTCTGCAGTTTAGGAGCAGATGTCATTTAGAGAAATTGTTAATCGAAATCTACTTTTAGCTCATGTGACATACAGTACGAGTCTATCAAAAACATTCATATAACTTTAATAGAGGACAGTCTAAGCATCTGTGGTATACTTATGCGGAGGATTGGAAACATTTATTTGCCCCAGTCCCTAAACATTTTGGACACATATGCCTATACAAAAAAGTCTAGGGATTTTGAGGAAATGGGGATTATATTGCTTTTTCTATGGTCGTGACCGCCCATAGTGCCCCGGGGTATGGGGAACCAAAACAATTCCAAGTCCAAAACAATCTCTGGTTCAGTTCTTTCAAATGTATGTCTATACAAAAAGTGGATGTATTTTTTAAGAAATAGACATTACATGTATATTGCGTTTCTACGGTTTTGGCCCCGCCCATAGTACCCCGGTGGTGGGCATCAACGAATTTCAAGTCCAACAAAGTCCATAATCTTTGCTTCGGTTCGTACAACATTTAAATACATGTTATGCATTCGCATCCCTATACAAAAAGTCAACAGTTTTGAAAGAAATAGGGATTCATCTGTATTCAAACTGATTGAAATGCAATCAATGATCCATCTATAGCATTTAAATGGTTAATCCTTACAGTGCAGGACACAAGTCACCAATGTCCTTTTGAGGAAATGGGCATGATATTGCTTTTCTATGGTTTTGGCCCCGTCCCATTATAATTAAAGTGGCCGGAAGCATGATGGATTTCACAGTCACAACATCATAGCACATGTGACATGTGTACAAAATTTCATCAAAATCCATACATAAACCTGGGAGGAGTAGGTACACATTTTGTGTCTACAGACATACAGACAACCTGATTCGTTGCGGGGGTATACTTATATACAGCAGACCGGAATGAACTAGAACTATCGCTAAAGGTGATGAATACCCCCATACGGCAGCTTTGATTGAAAAACCAAGTTTGTGACACCAACGGCCCATGTAACAGGACCGAAACACAAAAATACTCAAAGTTCAAGGGGAGATAATTCTGAATTGCCTGCAACTAAACATAAGCAAATTGCGTCTTGCATATCTGCTATTCGTGGTTATTATGTCATGGCAAGTATCAATTCAACAACTTTCAAAATGAAGGGGGGTTTTGCGACACCAACTCCCCATGTTTCGTGCAAAAATAACAAAATATACTCAAGTTCAAGGGGAGATAGTTCTGCAATGCCCAGTGCTAAACACATGAAAATTGCACCTTGCACATCTACTACTTATGGTTATTCTGTGTACTAAATATACACTGAATAATTTTAAAAGTGAAGGAGTTCGCGACACCCAACTACCAATGTTTTATGCCAACATTACAAAACAAAAACTAAAATCAAGGGGAGATAGTTCTGCAATGCGCAGCTCTAGACAAATTCAAATTGTGTCTTGCATATGTACTGTTCATGGTTGTTATGTATACCAAATATAAACTAAATCATTTTCAAATTGAAGACGAGTTCGCGACACCAAATTCCCATGTTTCATGCAAAAATGACAAAAAAACCTCGAAGACAAGGGGGAGATAATTCTGCAATGCCAAACGCTAAACACATAAAAATTGCGTCTTTCACACCTACCATTCGTGTTTATTATTTATACAAAACTTTAAAATTGAAGGTGGAGTTTGCGACACCAACTACCCATATTTTATGCCAAAATGACAAAAAAACTCGAAGTTCAAGGGGAGAATATTTTGCAATGCGCAGCTCTAAACACATTCAAATTGTGTCTTGCACATCTACTATTCATGGTTATTATGTATACCAAATATAATCTGAATAACTTTCAAATTCAAGGAGTTGTTTGCGACACCAACTTCCCATGATTCATGCAAAAATTACAAAAAATACTCAAAAAGTTCAGTGGGAGACAAGTCTGCAATGCCCAGCACTAAACACATGAAAATTGTGTTTTGCACATCTACCATTCTGAGTATTACCAAATATAAATTCAATAACTTTAAAATTGAAGGAGGAGTTCGCACAACTACCCATGTTCAAATACGGACGGACCGACCAACCGCCCGCCCGCCGGACAGTGTGATTCCAGTATACCCCATCAAACAAGTTTGCGGGGGTATAATTAAACAAATCTGATAAAGAGCCACATGCAGATCATTCCTGTAATATTTGGTAGAAATCCATTCAGCAGTTTAAGATGTCTTTAATCCTTTCCTTCAAATAAATGCCATTGCAAACATCTTGTAGGAGTCTTCTGATCAGGGTCTTGCTTATGGAAAATCCATTCTGAGCTTTAGGAGATGAAATTTTGTTTTCTTCTAGGTACTGTCACTTGCGTATGCAATGGATCAGAATAATTATGTAACTGTTTGAATCATGATAAAGCCCATTTTATATGATTTTTGTGTAGCAAAGGGGAATTTTTAACAAATATTCATGTTGAATTTCATTGAATTCTGTCAATCCGTTACAGAGATATGGCATCAGATAGCCGACGAGCAAAGTTTTCAGTAAAATTTGTGACCTCTGGGGCAGAGCCAACTTTGACCCTTACCAATCTTGGTAAAGGTCTACTAGCTGATGCTACATACCAAATACCACAGCTCTAAGCCTTTCAGTTTCGGACAAGATTTTTAAAGTTTTTACTATATAATCCAATGTAAATCTTGTGACCGCCGGGGTTGGACCAATTTTGACTTGAGGAGCAACAAGATGTGTTTGTGAAACACTATGCTCGACCTTTGACCCTGAAGGGTGACCTTGACCTGTGATCCATGGACCAGGGAGTTGAATGTGACACATCGTCTTTGTGTGGTGCACATTTGTGCCAGGTTATTTTGAATTCCATTCACAGATAAAATAAAAAGGTTATAGAAGGGACACAAAATTTCGAACGGACAGATGGACAGACAGACAATGCGATTACTATATGCCCGCTGTCGGGCAGCATAAAAATTTATGTAGAGGTCCTCTAGATGATTCTACATACCAAATTTGGTAGCCCTAGGCCTTACAGTTTTTGACAAGAAGATTTTTAAAGTTTTTATTTGTTTCTGGAATCAAATTCTTTGAACAACTTTTGAAGAAGTTGACCAAGTTTGGTAAATATCACGCAAGTACTTTAGGAGGAGATGTTATTTTAAGAAACAAGAGGGCCATGATGGCCCTGATATCCCTCACCAGACAATTAGAGGAGAAGATTTTCAAAGTTTTCACTATATGTTTCTATTGAAAACTGGCCACCCCTGGGGCGGGCCAATTTTGACCCCAGGGGCATAATTTAAATAACTTCTGTAGAGGACCTGAACATGATGATATGTGCCAAATATGAAAGCTGAGAACCTCCCAGTTGCAGGAGAAGATTTTCAAAGTTTTCAGTATATGTTTCTATTGAAAACTGGCCACCCCTGGGACAGGGCCAATTTTGACCCCAGGGGCATAATTTATATAACTTTTGTAGAGGACCTGAACATGATGTTATGTGTTAAATACTAAAGCTAAAAACCTTTCAGTTTCAGGAGAAGATTTTCAAAGTTTTCACTTATGTTTCTATTGAAAACTTGTCACCCCTGGGGCTGGGCCAATTTTGACCCCAGGGGCATAATTTACATAACTTTTGTAGAGGACCTGAACATGATGCTATGTGCCAAATATGAAAGCTGAGAACCTTCCAGTTGCAGGAGAAGATTTTCAAAGTTTTCACTGTTTCTATTGAAAACTGACCACCCCTGGGGTGGGCCAATTTCGACCCCAGGGGCATAATTTATATAACTGTTGTAGAGGACCTGTTCATGCTATGTGCCAAATATGAAAGCTGAAAACCTTCCAGTTTTAGAGAAGATTTTCAAAGTTTTCATTTATGTTTCTATTTAAAACTGGCCACCTCTGAGGTGGGGCCAATTTTGACCCCAGGGGCATAATTAATATAACTTTTGTAGAGGACCTACAGATGATACTATGTGCCAAAGATAAAAGCTGAGAACCCTGTAGATTCAGGAGAAGATTTATAAGGTTCAAATTGTTGACGACTGACGACGGACACCGTACGCAGACGGACATCAAGCGATCACAAAAGCTAACCCTGAGCACTTTGTGCTCTGGTGAGCTAAAAAGGGGATGACACATGGTGAAAAAAACAAGGACGATCACAATAGCTCACCTTGGCACTTCGTGCCAGGTGAGCTAAAAAAATTGAAGCCCAACAGACATGGCGACTGCTACTTACCTCTCCCCACTAAAACTTATGGGTGCAATAATAACGGACACACTTATACGGCTCTAACTGAATTGTATTTTCTTTTTACTACAATCAAGATATTCCACAGGTAACAGTCACTGTTCACTAATAAATACAGTACTTTCCAAGTCTTTAACATATCAGATTTTGTAAAACAATGTTTACAGTAGAAATGACACAAGAGCTGATCTCTTTTAGACAAGAGCTGATCTCCGTTCATGTTCGTATTCCAAGCGGATGGACAGTCTAAAATCTAGCACTTATTACTCCTGAGCTCCCCACTGTGGTATCTGAAAAGACAAATCCAAGATCCTTCAATTCTCAAGAGCTGTAGATGAGTACCGATCTATCAAAATAATCTCAGCCAAACCATGCTGCCTTCTCAATCAAAATTCGCCTTATCAGCAAGATAACGGTTTTGCTGAGAAATATAAAACTACAGTTGAACTTCGATATTTCAAACTCGTATAACTCGAACTTCGGGATAACTCAAACTAAATTTTTGGTCCTTCCAAATTTACAATACAGAATTGTTCAAAACTGTATCACTACACATATCTAGAAACAGATGTGACAGCTCAATGCAGTCTAAAGTTATGCTGAAAACTCCTGCAGGAGCTTTCAGCATTTCTTTAGACCTGCTTTAAGCTGTGAACTTGAGAAATTGTCCAGATTAGAAATTGGATTACTCGAACATTGGATAACTCGAATTTCTATTATCCAGAATTAATTTGTATGGTCTCTTGAAGTTCAAGACATCGAAGTTGAACTGTATATGCATTTTATAAAGATTTCGTATAATATATTTATAAAACTATCTTACCAAGAGTTTTGACTTCTTAAACCTTGGCAGAGACATATAAAACTGCTTTACCAAAACTTCATAAAACCTTGGCAGAGACATGTAAAACTGTTCAGGTAAATTTGAAATATGGTATATTAAATATAACGAAAAAAGAGTGTTTGAACGAAAACATGAGTCACCTGCTGAAAACTGAAAATATGACAAACAAGAGAGTCATGATGGCCCTGTATAGTTCACTTAAGACAATAGGTCATCCGATTCCTTGTGTAATAATGGTCATTTTACCGTTTAAAGTAAGGCCAGAACCGTTTAAAACTTCAAACAAACAAACATTCAACACCATACCCATAATGACTACATATAGCACCATGCCTCAACACTGACTTTTAAAGCCATATCTTATCTTTGATTTCAACACCATACCCTATCTCCATAGTGACAACTTTTGGCATCCATTTTGTCACAGGAATGATCTTCAGGTAACCTACTATTAACGTTATATACATTGTTTCAGTTCACTTGAGCTGATAGCAATTTCTTCATCTTCCAAACTGCTGAAATGTTTTGACCAAATTTCACAGGTTATGATTTTTACACGATTCATGATAGCAGTTACACAAACTATAGAAGACAGAGGACAATTGGACACAACACAATCACGATAGCTCATGTTATGCACATGGTGCTCCTAAATTGGGTGCTACAGATGGACAAGTGGTTCAAGTGTCACCATGCTTACAGCTGGAGATACAACTAGTTCCATATTTATGTACTTCATTTCGTTTTAAATTACTGTACCAATGCCATTGTAACAAAAAGTTTGAGCAAAACTTACTTCAGTATTTTTAGAGTTGATTTTCTTCTCTATGTTCATCGCAAGCACCTGGGACCTGAAGGCCAGGTTCTTGGTCTTCTCAATCACCTGCTGGTATGGCGACACAGCCTGGGTACCCATAACCACATGACCCTAGAAAAACATGTTGTATGTACATATAACATTTATACCAGTTATTGATCATTTATAAACATTTGATTATTTGCTCCTTAAAATCAAGACTGTTTGAATGAAGAAGATTGTCCCTCGCTGGCTGCCACACTGGCAGCAGTGTTTTTGGTGGTTCAAAAAGGTTATGATGACAGCCAATGGGCTAATAGCAGTGTTCAATCTAGATAGAACTCAGAGGGCCCCATGGACTTCCTTATAGGGGACCATCCATATCAGTTGGGGGGCAAAGGTAGACAGGTAAAAATAACATAAAATATATTTTCCAATATCTTTTGTCTTGGTCTATAGTTTTTTTAAATGGTAAGTGTTTTATTTTTTGTGCCTTTCATCCCGGTTTGTCTGTAGCTTTGATCTTTGCTGTTTAGTCATATTTAGGTGACATGCTAGGTTTGTCTGTAGCTTTGATCTTTCCTGTTTAGTCATATTTAGGTGACATGCTAGGTTTGTCTGTAGCTTTGATCTTTCTTGTTTAGTCATATTTAGGTGACATGCTAGGTTTGTCTGTAGCTTTGATCTTTGCTGTTTAGTCATATTTAGGTGACATGCTAGTTTTGTCTGTAGCTTTGATCTTTGCTGTTTAGTCATATTTAGGTGACATGCTAGGTTTGTCTGTAGCTTTGATCTTTGCTGTTTAGTCCTATTTAGGTGACATGCTAGTTTTGTGTGTAGCTTTGATCTTTCCTGTTTAGTCATATTTAGGTGACATGCTAGTTTTGTGTGTAGCTTTGATCTTTCCTGTTTAGTCCTATTTAGGTGACATGCTAGTTTTGTCTGTAGCTTTGATCTTTGCTGTTTAGTCCTATTTAGGTGACATGCTAGTTTTGTGTGTAGCTTTGATCTTTGCTGTTTAGTCCTATTTAGGTGACATGCTAGTTTTGTGTGTAGCTTTGATCTTTCCTGTTTAGTCCTATTTAGGTGACATGCTAGTTTTGTGTGTAGCTTTGATCTTTCCTGTTTAGTCCTATTTAGGTGACATGCTAGGTTTGTCTGTAGCTTTGATCTTTGCTGTTTAGTCGTATTTAGGTGACATGCTAGTTTTGTGTGTGGCGCTCCCTGTATATTTAGGTGACATGCTAGTTTTGTGTGTGGCGCTCCCTGTATATTTAGGTGACATGCTAGTTTTGTGTGTGGCGCTCCCTGTATATTTAGGTGACATGCTAGGTTTGTGTGTGGCGCTCCCTGTATATTTAGGTGACATGCTAGTTTTGTGTGTGGCGCTCCCTGTATATTTAGGTGACATGCTAGTTTTGTCTGTAGCTTTGATCTTTCCTGTTTAGTCCTATTTAGGTGACATGCTAGTTTTGTGTGTGGCGCTCCCTGTATATTTAGGTGACATGCTAGTTTTGTCTGTAGCTTTGATCTTTCCTGTTTAGTCCTATTTAGGTGACATGCTAGTTTTGTCTGTAGCTTTGATCTTTGCTGTTTAGTCGTATTTAGGTGACATGCTAGGTTTGTCTGTAGCTTTGATCTTTGCTGTTTAGTCCTATTTAGGTGACATGCTAGTTTTGTGTGTAGCTTTGATCTTTCCTGTTTAGTCCTATTTAGGTGACATGCTAGTTTTGTGTGTGGCGCTCCCTGTATGACTTTTTCTCACATCTTTTTTTACCCTTGCCAGACTGAAAAGGACGCTAAGAAACGCAAAGATGAGGATGTTGAGAATAGATGACTGTCTTTAGAGAGCATATATTTACCCTCCTTTGTTGACACTTGACACCTAACTTTGAATTCTTCCCAACAGAACACCCCAACCCGAAGAAAACGTTAAAATATTTCCCCATTTTTCTTTTAGCCCTATTCTTCATGTAAATGGCCATTTACACATTTGCAAACAGAGAAGACCCAGATGAGATGTCTCCTAAAGGAGCTGTCTGATCAGGGTCTGCTCAGCATGCTTATGAAATTATAATAGATAATTCTTCAGTTTCTACCATTACTAAAACATATTGGACAGGGAAAGGATTAATCACATGTTTAGTTTGCTGCAGTCAATACTCTTGGAATAAAATTTCAAAGGGAAACCCGGAACATATGAGAAACAAGAAGAAGATTAGAGTGTGTTTTTAATGTTATAAATTCAGTCCAAATTGCATCTGAATTCATCTTTAACCCATTCCCTCATATTGATGACTTTTGATGAGTGTAAAAGTCATTTTGTGAAACCATTGTGATAAATAGAGCATTTGCTCCTATAGGAGCAAATGCTCTATTTATCACAATGGTTTCAAACTACAAAATTCTAAAATTTTCCTTTTCTCTAGTTAATGCTCCTTTTCAGTAGATTTATACAAAGAGGTTGTATCTAAAAATAGCCTATGAGGTAATGGGTTAAATGTCTTTTTTCGTGATGCAATTACTTTCTCCCCACTAAAACACAAATGGCAACTTGCTGAGCTTTTTCTAATTTTAACAACATTGTTTAACACTAGTAAAGGATGTAAATCACCAAGATAGTTTTATACATGATAGCTCCCACTCCATTGTATGATCTAAGAGTGTCACCAGATAACATGATTAAAGTCTCCAAAGTCTATATTAACATTGCTGGTTCTACTTTATGTTTATAGTATAAAATAGTCATGATCTTAAGATCTAATTTCTTTTTTATAATTAACACGTCTCAAAGACATTGAATGATTCCTACGATTATAACAAAAATAATGTTTGCTCCAAAAAATGGACTGATGGCTTTTTATTTCCAAAAATAATCCAACAAAGTCAAAAGAGAAATATTGGGCAGATTTATTCAGTGCCAGAATGGTCTTAAGTCCACTAATTGCAAATCATTTCATCATGACAATTCTAAACATATTGCCATGAAAAAAGTTTAGCTGTGAATTACATAATCCTTTCCCTCATCGGCTCTTTTTATATCGAACCATTTTGAATTAATCTACCGAAAAGGAGCATTAACTAGAGAAAAGGAAAATGTTAGAATTTTGTAGTTTGAAACCATTGTGATAAATTGAGTATTTGCTCCTATGAGAGCAAATGCACTATTTATCACAATGGTTTCAATAGGTGATTTTTACAGAGGCATAGAAAGGCATATTTATGGAGGAAAGGGTTAAAAACCTACAGCGTGAACTGTCTCAATACAAGAAGTTGCACATTATTTAGACATTTAAACTTTAGAGACTGGGGTCCCATACTGTTACTCATATCAAGGGATACCTGTAAATTACTGAATATGTTTTTTTTGACTAAAATGGTTTTTATTACAGTAAGATTTCTTTATAGTATAATACAGTAAAACCCCGCTAATGCGACCACCTAAAAGAGGTATTATTATGGGTGCTAGATGCAGGTGGTAGCTTAGTGCAGGACAAGTAATGCAGAAAGCTCCTAGAGGAGCTTTCTGCATTACTTTTGTACTGCATTAAGCTACTACCTACTTATAAAGACACCCGTGTTTATTTATTAAGTGGTCACATTAGAGGAGTTCTACTGTAGTACTTTTCCCCCCCAATTTATTTTTGAAAATTATTAAACCATTTCAAATTGGCTACAAAGTTTGGGGCAAAAGAATATGTTTAATACTTGTTTTCATTGCAACTCTTCACCATATAATAGGCTTACCAATTTTGAATCTATTTTTGCATCCAGCCTAGCATTTCGTATGAGATTGACAATCCACCTTTCCGCATCTTCAGCATTCATGTTCAGCTTTTCTGCTAACATGCTGTAAATAAATACATACATACAGATTAAAATAGTGTAAAATCTAGAATATAGGTGCTTATCAAATGGCAACCTTCACCTACTCACCTGAAAATCAAATAGGGGTCATCTTTCATGACTTAATCTACATATCAAATATGAGGACTTTACATGACAAGGTTGATGAGCTATTTATCAAAACCATAATTATGGGCTATTGAAGGTGGCGGCAAGTCCTCGAAGCTGAGGGTGGCAATACCCTATGGTTAATAATAGGCTAAGGCAACTCCTTAAGTAGAGCAGTGCTAGTCTGAATTGAGAAATTATTTGCCAAACAAGATGAGTTTGTGAAACACTATGCTCTCAATATGACCTTTGACCCTGATGTATGACCTTGACCTTAATAAGTTAACCCTAAAAATGTTCACCTCCATAAGTTGCATGTGTATGCTCCTCACCTCCCACACACACACACATCAATAAGAATCCAGGATAGCCGGAACTGGACCAGTGAGACTGACTCGGTCCGTGTGCAAGAGTATATCTAGGACCAGTCTTCAATTTGAAGACTAGAACTATATCTAAAGGTGATGGACTACCCCGCTCAGCTGCCTTGATTGCAAATCAAACATGTGCCATGGACAGACAGACCAACCAACACATTGACTCCTATGTCTACATGGCCATTTGCTATGTATACAGTTGGAGAAAAACTGATCATTTCCATACAACTGCCCAATATTTCTAGTTTTAATCAGTTTCTGGAATGTTCTGTTCTCACCATATTTCGCTACAAATCCAATTCACTCTTCTACTGCCTTAAAAACTTCTCCAGATTTAGATAAATCTCAAAAGCCACCCTAGAGCCTCTAAATCCAGATTTCCTGATTAATCAGGAGTTGCATAATAAGTGCATATGTGTCACCAAAAATAAGTGCATATGTGTCATCAAAAATATGTGCATATGTGTCACCAATACTGACAACCATCCCATACACTTATTTCCAGACTTTACAGCAATACACCAAACGGCTTTATTTACATCTATTTTACAAATTAAAAAAAAGAGGATGAATTCAAAAGAAAAATTGATTTCTCTACAAAATCATCGCAGAGTCACTTCATAACTCTGAAATCTGATAGTTATTGTTTTAATATATAACCTGTTCATTTAAACTTCTTGCAAATTAACTCTCATTCCATAAATATAACTTTTCATGCCTTTGCAAACAGAGTAGACTCCGACAGAAAAAATGGCTTCTGTAAGAGCTGTCTGATCAGGGTCTGCCCCGTTTGCTTATGGATCTGATTCTACAGTTCCCCCTTGCAAAAACAGCATGTGTTAATATGTTAAATACCAATCTAATCAATGATTCATGACATCATCATTTCTAACAAGAATACATGTATTGTTAACCCTTTACCCAATAGCCAAACCTCCAAACCCTTATCTTACACCGATATAGGTAAGCCTTATCCGATAATCAATAACCAATATCCATGTGGTAAGCGTAACACACTCTCACCAATACAGTTTATTGGAAATATTGGAAAATTAGTTTGAATCTGACACCTGTCCTTTTCAATCCCATATAAATGCATTTATGTTTACCATTATCATTATAGTGTAAATAAAAAGTTTTTAGGGAATTAAATTCTCTTTTTGATGGTGTATTTTTCATGCAATTTGAAGTATGTATAAGCATAATACACGGGGATAAAACGAGGCAAGTCAATATATTTTCAGAACTTTATTATAATTGACCTTAAAATCTCAGCTAAATATGTTCGGAACAGTAACCTATCGCCTGCTATTCAAAATAAAATATCATTTCCAAACAGGCTTGATCCAGATCAGAGCTGAGTAAATAATTCCTATATTCATTCAGCGCGGACCCAGATCATACAGCGAGTAACTCAGCGCCGGTTCGGGATCCACGCTTGGATCGATATCAGACGCCGAGAGACTCATTTCAGCCATTAAGGTTAGATCCAGATCAGTAGTTGAGTATGATGTCTGATCTGGATCTAGATCCAAACATTGATTTAGATCAGATACTGAGTAACTCGGCTCCGGACCTGGGTCCAAAATTTATCTAAATTAGATTCTGGGTAACTGTGTGTCTGATCTGAATCCAATTGTAGATCCAGATTAGATGTTGAGTTATCCGGTGCCTGATCTGGATCTTAAGTATTGAACCCGTCCAGGTTAGGGCCTGGCTCCAAAACGAATGCCGCCACCTGAAAAAATAATAATCGGAAGACAAATTTCATCTGCATGTTCACTGAACTAAATGAAATCATGAAATTCCGACACATATAAATTATGCTATTTATTGTTCTTTGAAACATTTTCCGTTTTTATAATGCATTATATTACATATATTTTTAATACATGAATTAAAGAATATTCATTATCATGGAGTTTTTCATGTAAATAGTTTTTATAATGCATTTGAGTCGGGCACAAGGAAAATGGAGAATGCGTTGCATTTCAAACAGTGTAGACTCAGATCAGCTGCATCTCACACGCAGCATCTGCTTCACACTGTTTGAAAATCACCAGAATATATGCATTATTTATTCATGTGGCCCAGCAAACAGTGTAGATCCTGATCAGATGCCGCATGGGAAAAGCGGCTGCTGATCTGGGACTACACTGTTTACAATCTCCCAACCCACTTTTCCTGATATCTGTCTTATTTGCATTCATTATGCATTAATCGAGATTTAGAATAGTTCCTGATCTGAGTCTACACAAATTCAGTTTTTTTGCATTATGGTATCTATATTTATTAAATCAATTTTGATGTAGATGAGACGCCACGTAGCTTGTCATTTCATCCAGATCTAAACTGAATGGCGCTTATGAACGAATTATTCGTTTTATATCAATTCAGACAGTTTGGATCTTGATAAAAAATATCGGCGTCCACACGAGATCCTAACTGTTTGACATTTATGAATGAATTCCCAGACAGGATTCGTTTGAATGGTTAAATTGGTTGATTAGCTAAGTTATTTGATTGATATTGCTATCTACCCTCTAATCGGATTATACTTACGAAAGTTTTATTGCCCAATTTCCGCCGGTGTGTTTTGAGGTTGACAACGGGTTCCCCATGGCCATGTGTTATTTTAGCCCCAAGGCAAGTCGCGCGTGATTTATGGAGTTCCGAATAGTCATTGGTCAATTATATTTAACATATTTATATTTAGAATTTGACCTTGGCGACAGTGGAAATTTTTCGTGTAATCATTTATCGGCAAAGTTCGTACTTTCCGAATAATGACGAATAGTATTATACTAATGTCTTACGATGATCACCGAACATATAAAAAGAATATACCACTCGACTTCAGCCTCGTTTTTTGCAATATTTTTCTGTAGTAACACTATTATTAGATTTGTGATTTCAGAAGATATATTAACACACTTTAAATGTGTAGACATCCAGATAAAGAAATTTAACAAGAAAATTGAGATATTAGCAGGTAAACATTGGACTCGCTCAAACCCGCTTATACACGGTAATGGATAGACCCGCGCTTAGCCGCTTCTATCAGGGAATAAGCAAAGTCGCGTTATCTCGCTTCTATCAGGTGATAAGCAAACTCGCGCTTTCTCGCGCGTATAAGGTAAAGGGTTAAAGTGCATCCTGTGTTTTTTAATTAAACATACCTTATACTTATACATTCGTGGATTCTGCAGAAGGTCTCAAAAATAAGCAGTCTAGCATTCTCAATGAAGTCGTCCAAGCAAGCAACCAGGAAGAAATCATTCACAAGTACCTGAAATACACACAATAACAGGTATGTAGGGTTTCAGTACAAGAGGCTCATGAATGCCCTGTACCGTTCACCTGGTTAAAAGGCCAAATGATCTATTATTGACATCCACTAAATTGTTCAGACTGCTGTATTTCATTTTGATAGGACAATGAAGTTCCCTTCAGCAAGGAGAAGATGTTTACAGAATTGTTCAATGAAATATATTTTCAGTTCTTGTGACATACAGCCAATCAAAACCATTTGTTAAAAACTGATAGAGGGCAATCTAAGCATAATTCGTGTCAAGTTTGGTCACTTCCATTACTGCTATTTAGGAGGAGATACTGTTTAAAGAAATTGTTTCTTAAAATCTACTATTTGCTACAGTGACCTATTCATGCAGCAAATCAGAAACATTTATATAACTTTAAAGCCTGAAGATCATTCCCATGAATTTCGTGCAAGTAGTGACCTACTTAAAATCTGATAGAGGGGCACCTGGAGATTATTCATGTGACATCTGTGAGAAATCCAGACAAAAATTTAGGACACATCATTTAAAGAAATTGTTCAATATTTTTGTCAGGGTTGCCACAAACCAGAGGAAACAAAATTCCCTGACAATTCCCTGACATAATTTTAAATTTCCTTGACACATTTCATCGCAAAACTTGGTCTTTCTGTCATAATTTCTGTAATACATTATGGATTTTTTAAAATAATATAACCTTCATTCTCACATTTTCAAAATATCCTGACAATTCCCTGACAGTTGCCTGTTTTCAAATTTCCCTGACAGTTCTCAAAATTCCCTGACATTGAAAATAAATAAATTTCCCTGACGCGTGGCAACCCTGTTTGTATACTATAGGAGCAGTCTGATCTGGGTCTTCTCTTTTTGCAAATGTGTGAAAAGGCAATTATATGAGGGAAATGGTTACAGAAACTATCGATGACAGACACAGCATAAACAAGAGCAGTCCGCAGACAGCGCGCTCCACTTTTTTTTAGTGCTGGATAGTGTAGTGGAAGTCTAAGTTGGAAAGGGGAGATAACTGACAAAATTAATTTTAGGGTTACCTACCCTTGTGACATGGGTTACCTGCCCATGTGAAATTGGTTCCCCTTCTAATAGTAAACATACATACCAAATTTTAACCAAATATCTTTGATGGTTTCTGAGAAAAGGACAGTAACAAAAAGGTTAACCAATGCCGACACCGACGAGAGGGTCATGACAATACCTCCACTTTTCGAAAAAGTGGAGCTAAAAAAGATTTATTTGAATGAGCTTTCTATGCAGTTTGTTCGCTCTTAATTGGAAAATTCTTATTAAGTAAAGTGCAGGTACATGTATATTATATTTTTATTTTTAACTAGAATGTACTTGTGTATATTGTACTCTAGTCAATCCCATTTTTATGGGTTTTTCACAGAACTGTTTTCCTGTGCTCCTGCAATTGCAGTTTTCATTTGATTTGTCATTCCTGAATCATCTCCCTTTTCTTAATTTTAATAAATGAAATTTTGTCCAGCGCTTTTCTCTGTCATACCTCAAGTCAACAGAACTTTTTTAAATTGATCAGTTTTGTTGAACACCATCTGAAGTTGTGCACCTACGATGAAGGTGTTGGTTTGTCACTTCGTGCATGAATGAATTATCTGCCTTTTCGTAAATTAACAAATGAAAATTTAGCTTTACTCTGTCATACCTATTAGGTCAACATCAGATTTATTTCTATAACCCCATCTCTGTGTCAAATGTGCTAATGGGGGTATTAATCACCTTTAGTGATAGTTCTAGTTAGGGTGGGGATGGAATGAGTGTGAGGTTGGATGCCCCATAACCAGTTTAAACCTCCAGTGACTATTGTCACTGACCGTTCCAAAGCGGTTCTTCTATCTTCCCCCTATTGTTTGTTTGTTTTATGTCTTTGTGCGTCTCGTGTCTTTTGATATGTATGTACATTTGTGGTGCTGTTAGGGCGGCTGTGTGTTTGTATGTAGTGTTTCCTGCATGACTCAGACTCATACATGTACTTTTGGTAGTCTAACAAATAAAGTTTTCCTAATCCAATCAGTAGTGGCCCTGTATTCAAACCCAGTCCATGGCCACACAAGTCTAAAACACTGTCAAGCATACATGTATTGCTTTCTCTAGTTTGAGTAGGAGATTTACACTTTGAATTGAAAACAGTTCAACACTCACTGTTTCACACTCTCTCAGCTTCTGCTGTGCTCCATCAAAGTCAAAGTGTACATATAGACACTCCACAAACTCAGTGATAGGATCCTGGTATGTATAAGCCTCCTGAAAAAATAAGTAAAATAACAGTAATTTGGGCACTATATTAATCCTTTGTGTTTGATTACAAGATCAAACATGTCAGCTGTTCCTGTTCAAGAAGATTCGTTTTCTGTCACTTTTACAGATAACGGACGCTACGCTATTCCTAGAATTAACAGCTTTGGTAAGAAATAATTTCTTTTCAGAGGTGTTCACTTGTGGAATGACCTTCCTCAGACTTAAAGACAAAACAAATTTTCCAGTCAATTTAGATTTGATGTTAAAACATTCTTAATAGATAAAGAATAAACTATACAACAATTTTTTTTTATATTGATGGCACTTCTGTATTTACTGCATTTCTTGAATATCAGGGCTTAGTTTTATTAATTTACTGTTTTATCTTTGTTAATTTGATATGTTTGTTTCACTAAATATTCTTTAATATGACTCTTATTATGAATTGTTCTAATACTCTGTTTAGTTAATCAGTAAACATGGTCATAGACATTCGCTAACCAACACATTTTGAACTTAACCGTGCTTATAGTGATCTTTCTGTTACTTATATTTTAAGATAATACCTGTGATAGTTATTTATAATGATACCGTGACTCTGTGTCTTGCCACTAGAATCAAGGACCACAATGGAAATAAGGAAAATATTTTCCTTTTTTTGTGTTATCCTTGGTTTCTAGTGCGCATTACATGGCTTTTTATATGTTGTCTTAATTATGTTTTGCCACGTTATGTACACTTTTTACAGAAATAAATTGATCTATCTATCTAATCTATCTATCTATCTATCTATCTATCTATCTATCTATCTATCTATAAAGATCTTTCAGGACTGTTTCATTTTTACCTGTTGTATGACTTTAACAAGGTCTTTCAGGACCGTTCTTCGTCTGCTCTTGTTGGTGATCACTGCCGTGGTGAGGTACCTTAAGATGTGAGGACACATTGTCTGTATGGCATTCAGGTACCTACAACAACATACAAAATATCTATTTATTGAGGACAATAAAGTACCAAGTGTAACAAATCTAAACAATGGCAATACAATTTAGTAAAACAAGAGGGCCATGATGGCCCTTAATCGCTCACCTGTTCATAACAGATTAATGATTTCAATGACAGATAACATAAAAATCTTGGTAGAAAACCATTAGATGATGCTACATACTAAATATAAAGAGTCTAGACCTTACAGATTTGGAGGAGAAGATATTTCAAAGATTTTCCTATGAAAAACTGTTAAGCCCCAGGGCAGGGCTATTTTTGATCCAGGGTTCATAATTTGAAAATCTTGGTAGAGGACTATTAGATAATGCAACATACCAAATATCTAGGGTCTATGCCTTACAAGTTCAGAGAAGACTTTTAAAGATTTTTAAGAGAAGATGATTTTTTAAACCTTTCCTATGAAAAACTGATATGCCCCTGGGGACATAATTTGAACAATCTTGGTAGAAAACTATTAGATAGCGCTACATACCAAATATTAAAGGTCTCTGCCTTACAGTTTCAGAGATGAAGATTTTTAAAGATTTTCCTATGAAAAACTGATAAGCCCTGGGGCAGGGCCATTTTTGGTCCTGGGGGCATAATTTGAACAATCTTAGTAGAGGACCATTAGATGATGCTACATACCAAATACCAAAGGTCTATGCCTTACATTTTCAGAGAAGAAGATTTTTAAAGATTTTCCTATGAAAAACTGATAAGCCCTGGGGCGGGGACATTTTTGGCCCAGGGGTCATAATTTGAACAATCTTAGTAGAGGACCATTAGATAATGCTACATACCAAATATCAAAGGTCTATGCCTTACAGTTTGAGAGAAGATGATTTTTAAAGATTTTCCTATGAAAAACTGATAAGCCCTGGGGCGGGGACATTTTTGTCCTGGGGGTCATAATTTGAACAATCTTAGTAGAGGACCATTAGATGACGCTACATACCAAATACCAAAGGTCTATGCCTTACAGTATCAGAGAAGAAGATTTTTAAAGATTTTCCTATGAAAAACTGATAAGCCCCAGGGGCGGGGCCATTTTTGGCCCAGGGGTCATAATTTGAACAATTTTAGTAGAGAACCATTAGATCATGCTACATACCAAATATCAAAGGTCTATGCCTTACAGTTTCAGAGAAGAAGATTTTTAAAGATTTTCCTATGAAAAACTGATAAGCCCTGGGGCGGGGCCATTTTTGACCCGGGGGACATAATTTGAACAATCTTTGTAGAGGACCATTACATCATGCTACATACCAAATATCAAAGCTCTTGGCTTTGTAGTTCCAGAGAAGAAGATGTTTAAGTAAATTGTTGACGCCCGCACGTACGCACGACGCACATACGCATGACGCCGGACATAGGATCATCCCAATAGCTCACCTTGGCACTTTGTGCCAGGTGAGCTAAAAAAGGTTTTAACTCTTTCCCTTATATAAACGCTTTTTCTCACCTTTTCAAACAAAGTAAACCCATATCAGACAGCTCCTCTAGGAGCAGTCTGATAAAGGTCTGCTCTGTTTGCATATTTAGTTATGATAGATCTGACTCTTCAGTGTATACCAATACCAAATACAGTGAAATCGCGCTGAGTCGACATGCCACAGGTGATTGCCGATATGTCGAGTCAGCCCACATGTTGACTCAACTCATTGAAAATCCACCGTGAATGCAGACGATTCCGGTGGTAGACATATTCCTGTGTTCTGTGTATTGAAATGAATTTCTGTTAGTTATATATTTGTGAGATGTACTGTCTGGTAAATAACAGGATATGACGTAATTACATGACAATAACTGCATTACACGCAACATTCATACATAGGTGATGCGAGTGAGTGAGTTGGGTTTTACGTCCGACCAACAGTATTTCAGTTATTTGCAGACGGCTTGAGACAAGTTATAGTGCTGCCTCACTGGAATGCCCCTGCCGCTGGAAGCTTGTGGATTGAGCATTCACTTAGGTACCATGTAAACAGTGTGTTTTCCTGACAGGAGTAGTCCATTGAAAGCATTAAAATAAAAGTTATTTTAATAATCTTTTGAAAGCAACAGTATACGTCTCTTGTGATAGGTAGCCAGTTCATTGACAATGACTTGCAGAACTAGAATTATTGTAACATACATGTAAGATCAGGAAAACAGGCAAAATGCTTAAACCTTGTGTCATTGTACAAGAATAAAGGATAAATATTTTTGCTGAATAGTTGTAATTATAGTAAAACCAATTCAGATTCTATTTTTATATGGTTTGCTTATGTTGGCCAATCAAGTATGCTGAATGCTAATAATTAGCAGCGAAAGTTATCCATAAAAACATACAGCTGTTGATACAGGAACATGTCTATGATGAGGTCACGGCCCTTGGGGTGGTTGAAGAATACAAACAAGCTCCAGTGTATCAGCCAAGTCCGCTGCTGAAGGGACAGCAAGGCACTGCCAAATGTCTGTCAAAATAAGTGAAACAAGAGGGCCATGATGGCCCTTAATCGCTCACCTGTTCGCAACAGATTAATGATTTCAATGACAGATTGCATAATTTGAAAAATCTTGGTAGAAAACCATTAGATGATGCTACATACTAAATATAAAGAGTCTAGACCTTACAGATTTGGAGGAGAAGATATTTTAAAGATTTTCCAATGAAAAACTGTTAAGCCCCAGTGCAGGCCCAATTTTAATCCGGGGTTCATAATTTGAAAATCTTGGTAGAGGACTATTAGATAATGCAACATACCAAATATCTAAGGTCTATGCTTTACAAGTTCAGAGAAGACTTTTAAAGATTTTTAAGAGAAGATTTTTAAAAACTTTCCTATGAAAAACTGATATGCCCCTGGGCGGGGCCGTTTTCAACCCAGGGGACATAATTTGAACAATCTTGGTAGAAAACTATTAGATAGCGCTACATACCAAATATTAAAGGTCTCTACCTTACAGTTTTGGAGAAGAAGATTCTTAAATCTTTTCATATGAAAAACTGATAAGCCCCAGGGCGGGGCCATTTTTTACCCAGGGGTAATAATTTGAATAATCTTGGTAGAAAACCATTAGATGATGCTACATACCAAATATCAAGGGCCTAGACCTTACAGTTCTGGAGGAGAAGATTTTTAAAGATTTTCCTATGAAAAACTGATAAGCCCTTGGGCGGGTCCATTTTTGGTCCGGGGTCATATTTTGATTAATCTTGGTAGAGGACGATTAAATAATGCTACATACCGAATATCAAAGGTTTATACCTTATAATTTTAGAGAAGAATATATTTAAAGATTTTCCTATGAAAAACTGATAAGCCCCTGGGCGTGGCCATATTTGGCCCAGGGGTCATAATTTGAACAATCTTAGTAGAGGACCATTAGATCATGCTACATACCAAATATCAAAGGTCTATGCCTTACAGTTTCAGAGAAGATGATTTTTAAAGATTTTCCTATGAAAAACTGATAAGCCCTGGGGCAGGGCCATTTTTGTCCTGGGGGTCATAATTTAAACAATCTTAGTAGAGGACCATTAGATGATGCTACATACCAAATACCAAAGGTCTATTCCTTACATTTTCAGAGAAGAAGATTTTTAAAGATTTTCCTATGAAAAACTGATAAGCCTCGGGGCGGGGCCATTTTTGGCCCAGGGGTCATAATTTGAACAATCTTAGTAGAGGACCATTAGATCATGCTACATACCAAATATCAAAGGTCTATGCCTGACAGTTTCAGAGAAGAAGATTTTTAAAGATTTTCCTATGAAAAACTGATAAGCCCCGGGGCGGGGCCATTTTTGGCCCAGGGGTCATAATTTGAACAATCTTAGTAGAGGACCATTAGATGATGCTACATACCAAATATCAAAGGTCTATGCCTTACAGTTTCAGAGAAGAAGATTTTTAAAGATTTTCCTATGAACAAGAGAGTCGTCACGGGTGACAAATGCCCCCAAAGTGTTTGACACCGAAATGCATTTTGGCGGAAAAACAATGCAGGTGTAACATGAAATTTTGATGCTGTTAAAAATGACACAGGAGTCAGTTCTTAACATTAGAAACAGAACCTTTGGATTATGATAGCTAAGAAAAGAGCCAAGCGTCAAAACTTAGTTAAAAAGGACCCTAAGTCATTCTCAACGTTAAAAAGGACCCTGGGTTGATTGTCAACGTTTAAGGTATAGGAGATATGCTCTGGACAAGCTTTTTGTATCTGGTAAGATATAGAAGATATGCTCCGGACTGTAAAATTGAGGTCAAAGGTCAAGGTCAAGGTCAGTGATCTGAAAATGGTACACGACTCTCCGCCATCCCAAGATGAACTCACAAATCAAATTTGGAATCCGTAGCTGGTAAGGTATAGGAAAAATGCTCCGGACAAGCTTTGTGTAAAATCTAGGTCAAAGGTCAAGGTCACAGTGACCTGAAAATGGTACGCGACACACCGTCATCCCAAGATAAACTCACACATTAAATTTCGAATCCGTAGCTGGTAAGGTATAGGAGATATTCTCTGGACAACCTTTTTTGTAACATTGAGGTCGAAGGTCAAGGTCAAGGTCACAGTGACCTGAAAATGGTACGCGACACTCCGCCATCTGAAGGTGATCTCACACACCAAATTTGGAATCCGTATCTGGTAAGGTATAAGAGATATGCTCTGGACAAGCTTTTTGTAAAATCGGTCAAGGTCAAGGTCAAGGTTAAGGTCATAGTGACCTGGAAATGGTACATGACACTCCGCCATCCCAAGATGAACTCACACACCAAATTTGGAATCTGTAGCTGGTAAGGTAAAGGAGATATGCTCCGGACAAGCTTTTTGTAAAATCGGTCAAAGGTCATGGTCAAGGTCACAGTGATCTGAAAATGGTACGAGACACTCCTCCATCCCAAGATGAACTCACACACCAAATTTGGAATCCTTAGCTGGTAAGGAATAGGAGATATACTCCTGACAAGCTTTTTGTAGCTGGTAAGATATAAGCGGTTTTTAAAATCGAGGTCAAAGGTCAAGGTCAAGGTCACAGTGACCTGGAAATGGTACGCGACACTCCGCCATCCCAAGATGAACTCACACAGCAAATTTGGAATCTGTAGCTGGTAAGGTAAAGGAGATATGCTCCGGACAAGCTTTTTGTAAAATCGGTCAAAGGTCATGGTCAAGGTCACAGTGATCTGAAAATGGTACGCAACACTCCTCCATCCCAAGATGAACTCACACACCAAATTTGGAATCCTTAGCTGGTAAGGTATAGGAGATATACTCCGGACAAGCTTTTTGTAGCTGGTAAGGCATAAGCTTTTTTTAAAATCAAGGTCAAAGGTCATGGTCAAGGTCACAGTGACCTGGAAATGGTACGCGACACTCCGCCATCCCAAGATGAACTCACACAGCAAATTTGGAATCTGTAGCTGGTAAGGTAAAGGAGATATGCTCCGGACAAGCTTTTTGTAAAATCAAGGTCAAAGGTCAAGGTCAAGGTCACAGTGACATGAAAATGGTACGCGACACTCCCCCATCCCAAGATGAACTCACACACCAAATTTGGTATCCGTAGCTGATGTGACAAAGGAAATATACTCCGGACAAAATGTACACACACCCACCCACCCACCCACCCACACACCCACCCACACACCCACCCACCCACACACCCACACCCACACACGCACCCACACACGCACGGTGCGATCACTATATGCCGCCAAAGCCTAGCTTTGGGGGCATAAAAACTGATAAGCCCTGGGGCGGGGCCATTTTTGGCCTGGGGGACATTATTTGAACAATCTTTGTAGAGGACCATTACATCATACTACATACCAAATATCAAAGCTCTTGGCTTTGTAGTTCCAGAGAAGAAGATGTTTAAGTAAATTGTTGACGCCCGCACGTACGCACGACGCACAACGCACATACGCACGACGCCGGACATAGGATCATCCCAATAGCTCACCTTGGCACTTTGTGCCAGGTGAGCTAAAAATAGCACCTTTAGTATATATGCATCAGCACTCAGATAAGACCAAATCATTAACTAGAGCTTGTTTTTAAGAAAAACATGTGTCCCACCTGCTCATGCCTTCTACAATAAAGGTTTTTTCTAACTTGACAAAGAAAATAAACTCACAAATAATATTTTCAGTACATTGGGTGAAGATCTGATGAAAACTATTAGAGTTAGGGAGCGGCAAGACTAAAACAGACATTTCTTATTATTTTCAAGGGGCATAATCCTGACATGCCTCAAGACATTCAGCTGCTTATTTAACTTGATCGATAATTTATTCCTGTAAAGATTTTCAGGAAGTTCGTACAAGGTCAGACAGAAAATCGTTGAATTTGAGAAAAGACAATGCTAAAACAGTCAATTTTGAATAATTCAAGGGCCATAACTCCAAAGTGTCTGGTGTAATCTTGCTGGTTATTAAACTTGACCATGGCCAATACCATTTTTATGAAGTTTGTTGGAGACTGGATGAAGACAAGATTTTGTGACAGACAGACGGACAGACAGAAAGGAGTAAATCAATATGTCTCCCACACCACTATGTGGTGGGAGACATAATTATTCAATGAGGTAGATGACAATAAACAACTACAGTCAAAGAGGCTTCTAAATGTCTATGAAATTAAAATTTGCATATCAGTATTTCATCCCCAAAGTGTCAATAGACTTTCTGTTTAACAACCCGTTACATAACGCAAACAATGTGAATAGATATTAAGATTTAACATGGTTCCCACAAATCATGGAGGTAATCCCTGACCAAACTATCGCAGTTCACAGAAGCTAAAATGGTTATCTGTGAGCATGATTAATACATGTTTTTTCTACCCTCCCCAATAACCATATCTCTAAAAGCATGGTGTCAGTCCCGATCTCCATCCTTCTTAAATATTTGTTAAACTTTTTTAATTATCCATATTTGCGTTGTCCAAAGCCAAGACATGATTATGTCCGGCGTGAATGTATACCTTTGATTTTCACACCTATTATCTGAAACTGTCGACAAACATGGATTATGGTCCATGAATTGTTGAACATAAATGATGGTTCAAACAGGTACAATTCATCGTAAAACTTCTTTTCGTATAAAATAAGACAATATTTGTTAGAATATTGATATCTAGGGGTGGTATTCTCAGACAGGGGCAGTTTTGTTGGGCACTGTGACTCCCTCAGCAAAGGTGCTAGCAGGACACTCAGAAGTAGAAGTGTAATACCCAAAATTAGTAGGCTTAAGGACTTTCGTTTCAAATCAAATGAAAAGCTAATCTACGGTTGTAATACATCAATCTAAAGACTCCGGAGTCTCGGGATATAGAACATATCAGGCTTTAAACAACATGCAAAATCGTGTGATGTGTTACTTTCTAGGAGTACACAGATTTACCCCTGTAGCTGCAATATCAGGTGACTTTGGTTGGATACCATGCAGATACCGCGCTGGCTCAACCTGATTTACAATTATCAAAATTCTACTGGTGGTATCTCTATTTTGGACTTTGGAGGGCATTTGCACCTAAGTCTATTTGACTAAATTATGGATATAGTTGGATGAAAACTTGGATAAAATACTTACATTATTTTCAATGACTTCTTTCAGTCTGTTCAGGTCTTCTAGAGCAGTGTCCCAATTCTGCATGAGAATCTCGGATGCAAGTTTACCCCACAATGCATTTAAGTAGTTACGATCACTAGGCGGCAACTACAACATCAAAGTAAAATTCAAAACGATAATGCTGACCTGAATTACATTTGTTTTTCCATACTGATCCAGTCACATGTCTACTTTCAAACACTTAAGCTATATCTTCCAAAGTATGTAACAAGAGGGCCATGATGGCCCTTAATCGCTCTGACACCTGTTCGTAACAGATTAATGATTTCAATGACAGATTGCATAATTTGAAAAATCTTGGTAGAAAACCATCAGATGATGCTACATACTAAATATAAAGAGTCTAGACCTTAAAGATTTTCCTATGAAAAACTGTTAAGCCCCAGGGCGGGGTCAATTTTGATCCGGGGTTCATAATTTGAAAATCTTGGTGTAGGACTATTAGATAATGCAACATACCAAATATCTAAGGTCTATGCTTTACAAGTTCAGAGAAGACTTTTAAAGATTTTTAAGAGAAGATTTTTAAAAACATTCCTATAAAAAACTGATATGCCCCTGGGCGGGGAAGTTTTCAACCCAGGGGACATAATTTGAACATTCTTGGTAGAAAACTATTAGATAGCGCTACATACCAAATATTAAAGGTCTCTGCCTTACAATTTTGGAGAAGAAGATTCTTAAAGCTTTTCATATGAAAAACTGATAAGCCCCAGGGCGGGGCCATTTTTTACCCAGGGGTAATAATTTGAATAATCTTGGTAGAAAACCATTAGATGATGCTACTACCAAATATCAAGGGCCTAGACCTTACAGTTCTGGAGAAGATTTTCAAATTATGAGCTTTTCCTATGAAAAACTGATAAGCCCTGGGGCGGGGCCATTTTTGGTCCGGGGGTCATATTTTGATTAATCTTAGTAGAGGACGATTAAATAATGCTACATACCAAATATCAAAGGTCTGTACCTTATAATTTTAGAGAAGAATATATTTAAAGATTTTCCTATGAAAAACTGATAAGCCCCGGGGCGGGGCCATTTTTGGTAGAGGACCATTAGATCATGCTACATACCAAATATCAAAGGTCTATGCCTTACAGTTTCAGAGAAGATGATTTTTAAAGATTTTCCTATGAAAAACTGATAAGCCCCGGGGCGGGCCATTTTTGTCCTGGGGGTCATAATTTGAACAATCTTAGTAGAGGACCATTAGATCATGCTACATACCAAATACCAAAGGTCTATTCCTTACATTTTCAGAGAAGAAGATTTTTAAACATTTTCGTATGAAAAACTGATAAGCCCCGGGGTGGGGCCATTTTTGGCCCAGGGGTCATAATTTGAACAATCTTAGTAGAGGACCATTAGATGATGCTACATACCAAATATCAAAGGTCTATGCCTTACAGTTTCAGAGAAGAAGATTTTTAAAGATTTTCCTATGAAAAACTGATAAGCCCTGGGGCGGGGCCATTTTTGTCCTGGGGGTCATAATTTGAAAAATCTTAGTAGAGGACCATTAGATGATGCTACATACCAAATACCAAAGGTCTATGCCTTACATTTTCAGAGAAGAAGATTTTTAAAGATTTTCCTATGAAAAACTGATAAGCCCTGGGGCGGGGCCATTTTTGGCCCAGGGGTCATAATTTGAACAATCTTAGTAGAGGACCATTAAATAATGCTACATACCAAATATCAAAGGTCTATGCCTTACAGTTTCAGAGAAGATGATTTTTAAAGATTTTCCTATGAAAAACTGATAAGCCCTGGGGCGGGGCCATTTTTGGCCCAGGGGTCATAATTTGAACAATCTTAGTAGAGGACCATTAGATGATGCTACATACCAAATACCAAAGGTCTATGCCTGACAGTTTCAGAGAAGAAGATTTTTAAAGATTTTCCTATGAAAAACTGATAAGCCCCGGGGCGGGCCAAAAATCAGGGGTCATAATTTGAACAATCTTAGTGAGGACCATTAGATGATGCTACATACCAAATATCAAAGGTCTATGCCTTACAGTTTCAGAGAAGAAGATTTTTAAAGATTTTCCTATGAAAAACTGATAAGCCCTGGGGCAGCGCCATTTTTGGCCCGGGGGACATAATTTGAACAATCTTTGTAGAGGACCATTACATCATACTACATACCAAATATCAAAGCTCTTGGCTTTGTAGTTCCAGAGAAGAAGATGTTTAAGTAAACTGACACCCGCACGTACGCACGACGCACATACGAACGACGCCGGACAAAGGATCATCCCAATAGCTCACCTTGGCACTTTATGCCAGGTGAGCTAAAAACAGATCAACAATTGACAACCTTTAACCCATTCCCCCATAGGCTATTTTTAGACCCAATCTCTTGAATGAATCTACTGAAAATGAGCATTTATTTGCAAAAAGGTAAAATTTCAGAATTGTGTAATTTTGAAACCATTGTGATAAATAGACCATTTGCTTTATTTATCACTATGGTTTCGAAAAAGAGACTTTTACATATGCATCAAAAGGCGTCAATATTTGGGAATGGGTTACAGCTGTCTCATTAACAGTTATAAACTAGAGGGTTTTGTCACAAAAACGGATGTCTCCCCTCTAATAAAAGCAATATGTAAATAGAAATCACTAAAAATGTTATGGACTTGATGATTGATACTTCCCCTCATTATGCACTTTCCACATCACATTTTTCAAGAAGAAAATGATAACAGCTAATAACTCCAAAAATATTGATACCAGAGTTATGGCCCTTGTGCATGACACTTACTTTCATCATGCTCTTTCCGTAAATGAAATGTCATTCCAATAGCATCAGTCGAACAGGAGTTATTGATCGGACAAAAAATGTAACAAAGGGCAATAACTCCAAAAGTATTGAAGCCAGAGTTATGGCCCTTGTTCATGACACTTTCTCTCACCATGCTCTTTCCATGAATGAAGTTTCAATATGATGGCAAGAGCCATGTAGGAGTTATCGTCCGGACAAGAAAGAATTAAACAAATGTACAAGGGGCAATAACTCTAAATTTATTGAAGCTCGAGTTAAGGATCTTATGCATGACACTTTCTCTTATCATGATCGTTCCATGTATGAAGTTCCACTCCAATGGCATGTGTCACATAGGAGTAATCATCCGGACAAAAAATTGTGATTTTTTTTTACAAAGGGCAATAACTCCAATATTAGTGAAGCCAGAGTTATGGACCTTGTGCATGACACTTCCTCTCGTTATGATCTTTCCATTTATGAAGTTTCAATCCAATGGCATGAGCCATATAGAAGTTATCGTCCGGACAAAAAAGTAGTATTTTTTTTACAAAGGGCAATAACTCCTATATTAGTGAAGCCAGAGTTATGTACCTTCTGCATGACATTTCCATATATGAAGTTTCAATCAACTGGCATCAGGCATATTGAAGTTATTGTCCGGACAAAAAATTATGATATTTTTTACAAAGGGCAATAACTCCAATATTAGTGAAGCTAGAGTTATGGACCTTGTGCATGACACTTCCTATCGTCATGATCTTTCCATATATGAAGTTTCAATCCAATGGCATGAGCCATATAGGAGTTATCGTCCGGACAAAAAAGTGTGATTTTTTTTTACAAAGGGCAATAACTCCAATATTAGTGAAGCCAGAGTTATGGACCTTGTGCATGACACTTCCTCTCATTATGCTCTTTCCATATATGAAGTTTCAATCAACTGGCATCAGGCATATTGAAGTTATCGTCCGGACAAAAAGTGTGACAGACAGACGGACAGACGGACAGACAGACGGACAGACGGACAGACGGACAGACAGACAACTCTCACGAAAACAATATGTCTCCCCCATATAAATATGGGGGGAGACATAATAACAAAACTTTACCAACAAAAGCAAATTTTCTAAGTTCACAAAGGACCATAACTCTTATAAAATATATGTCAGAGTTATGGCCATTGCACTACATAATCAACTTATGATGGAAAACACTTAATTGGAGCAATGAAATCAATGCCAGTCTCCTTCCGGCTGAATTGTAAGTCCAACTGCTGTTATTCCGTGAAAAATCAATGTAGCATGACGAAATTCAAACTTGGTCTGTATCTCATTATAATAAAGCTACATACCAAATACCATTTCAATACCTGCAGGTATTTAGAAAAACTTCAAAAAGTCCAGAGAACTGATGGACCGACTGACGGGCGGAGTGAAAACCTATAGTCCAGTTCGGCGATGCCGGTAGGGGACAAATATCAGCAATGACAGTTATGAGGAAAATTGGATTTAGTGCAAAACAAGCCCCGAAAATATAAATATATATATTGTAGAGGAGGGAGAGTGTACAACTCTAAAACTTACCAAAATTCTGACGAAGTACAGATACTCCGCAGCTGCCGAGTAATTTCCACATTCATACTGAAACTTGGCATAGTTGTACAGGGTATCCACCATCTCAGCCTTGAACTGAAAATCAATTGACAGCATGGAAAGACTGCTAAATAAAGTTTACAGACAAATTAAGGTATCATTGATAAACAAGAGTGTTCAGAGGAACACATGTGTCACCTGGTCGCAACTGACACAAAAACTGTTAATATGCTGGAGTGTGAAAATCAGAACAAAGGGGAATAACTCAAAAAGTATTGCATGCAGAGTGATGGACCCTAGTTACATCAAAGGTCCTCAATGAGAGGAAGACACATGTGAAATATGAAAGCTCTATAGTGATTAGTTTAGAAATGACAGCCAAAAAAGAAAGTGTGACAAAAATCAGAACAAAGGGTAATAACTTAAAAAGTATTGCATGCAGAGTGATGGACCTTAGATATATCAATATCAATGGTCCTCAAAGAGAGAAAGACACGTAAGAAATATGAAAGCTCTATAATGAATACTTTTGAAATGACAGCCAAAAGAAGAAAGAGTGACTGACAGACAGACAGACGGACAGACAGACAGACAGACAGACGACAGAAAAGTGATCCCTAAGTGACACACTGCCTCTCGGCAGGTGACACAAAAATGTTTTTGGTAAGTCTGAGTCATTCTCTGTCCTCAAAGTGTCTGTTTGCATGTAATTATCGATGTTCACAGTTTGTATCAAAGTCGGACTTCTCTGTCTGATTGAATTTGCAGGGCTGGAAAAATCCTACAACTTTTACTCGTCCTGCGAGCTGCTTTTGTCTTATTTTACTTAAATTCATAGTTAAAATGTCTGAAATTCTACTCGTCCTGCAAGAAAGTTACTCGTCATGGCGAGCGGACGAGTTTAATTTTCCAGGTCTGGTTTAAGGTGTGAATTGGACCCTTTTAAAATTTAAACGATGCTGGCAATTGCAATGTACGTCAAGTGATCACGACACAGGTAAACTGTGTTTTGTGTGTGAACAATCAATGATGTCAGATATTCAAACTGTTTAAACAAACAACCTGCCAAAAATGAGTGAATGTTACTTAGTGTATAAAATAAAATTTGGGACAAGTGGCACTAGGCAATTGATGGAAATGATGGACCTTAGTTACATCAATAGTCCTCAATGAGAGGAAGACACATGTGAAATTTGAAAGCTCTATAATGATTAGTTTAGAAATGACAGCCAAAAAAAGAAAGTGTGACGGTCGGACAGACGGAGAGACAGACGACGGAAAAGTGATCCCTAAGTGACACACTGCCCCTCGGCAGGTGACACAAAAACTATTTGCTGGCAGGTTTACCTTTAAACCAACCAAACCATCAAGAAATTATACACAAGAAGAGCTGTCACTATAAACTGTCATGGACAGATGTTTTCAATCTGGATGTTTAGCATAAATTTATGGTGTATTCTATTTATCCTACATCTCAATGTAACATGCAGCCCTGTATAATGTCTGCTGTTGCTAAACCATATCTATACATACCCCATGTTCTTTGTACAGGTAATCAAATAGCTGTCGTCCATCCCTGTAAACATTAAATAAGAAATTATTAGCTTCAATTGTTGGTATTCCTACCTCAAGAAACATATGAGATAAGCTCCAGGAAAGGTAAAACAGTATGTGACACTCCATCATCCTAAAATGTGTTTGCGCACACATACCAAAATTGGCATTCCTACCTCCAGAAATATAGGAGATATTCCAGACAAGGTTTTTCCCTAGTTGAGATAAGAGGTCAAGGTGACTTAAAATAGTACATGACACTCTGCATTCCAAAAATGTACTCGCAAACTAAATTTGGCATACAGGAGATATGCTCCAGACAAGTTTTTTTTTTATAGCTGATGTCAGAGGTCAAGGTCACAGTGACCTGAAATTGATAAGAAACACTCTGCCATCCCAAGATGTACTTACACACCAAATTTAGCAATCCTACCTCAAGAGATATAGGAGATATGCTCTGTACTAGGTTTTTCTGTAGCAGTGGTCAAGGTCAAATTGACCTGAAAATGGTATGTGACACTTTGCTATTTCAAAATGTACATGTTTACACACCAATTTTGGCAATCATACCAAAGAAATATAGAAGGTCAGAGCTCAAGGTAACCTGAAAATATGACATGACACATCGCCATTCTACAATGCACTCACTCACTAAGTTTGGCATTCCTACCCTAAGTAATATAGGAGGTATGCTCCGGACAAAGTCTTCCTATAGCTGAGGTCAGAGACATGGAAATGGTATGGGACACTTCGCCCTCCCAAGATATACCCATACTCCAAATTTGGCATTTCTATCTCTAGTAGTATTGCAGATATGCTGTGAACAAGTTTTTTCTGTAGCTGAGGTCAGAGGTGAAGGTCATAGTGACCTGAAAATATTATGTGACCCTCTGCCATCCCAAGATGTATTCACACACCAATTATGGCATAATTATCTATAGGTATGCTCCAGTCTTTCTAAAGCTGAAGTCACCAGTCAAGATGTGTGACCTGGAAACAGTATGCACCACTCCGTCATCGCAATATGTACTCACACAACAATTTGTCATCCCTACTTCTAGTAATATAGGATTTGCTGCGGACAAGGTTTTTCTGCACCTTCTAGGTAAGATGTCAAGGTCAAGGTCGCAGTGACATGAATAATGTATGCAACACTCCGCCATCCCAAAATGTATTCTCATGCTGAATTCAGCATTCCTGCCTCAAGTAATTTAGGAGATATGCTTCAGACAAGATATTTCTATAGCTGAGGTCAAGGTCAGAGTGACCTGAAAATGGTGTGTTTCACTCCATCATCTAAGATGTACTCACACAGAAAATTTTGCATTTCTATCTCAAGTTAGAGGAGCGATGCTCTGGACAAGTTGTGTGCATGCATGCACCCCCACCCACAGAGACAGTTTGATTACTTAACTACAGTCCAACCTGCTTCAGCGGTGGTCACCTTGTATCAGCGGGCACACAGCTGTAAGCGGCCACTACAGGACCCTCCAAATGAAAAACACTATATATTACACCTGATATAAACGGTCAGCTGCATAACACATGGCTAGTCTATTTCATCCCAAATGGCATAAACGGCCTGACGAAAGCGGCCAGGTGTTCTACAAATGTAAAGCCTGAAATGTTTTTCACAGCTATCGATCGGCAACAGCAGATAATTTTTCACCTTCGAATGCATATCACTAACGGTCATGACCCATTTTGGGTTTAATTTATCATACTTGCTTTTGTTTGCTTACAAAGCGGGGTTTTCTCGCCATATTAATTGGGGAATACCTGCTAGGGAAATCCCCATGATTCTAAATCACAAGTGAACTAGCTGATCCCCGACTTCCGTTCTACAGGTACATGTAAGCTAACAGAATATTCGGGAACCAGTTGTGTCAAAAACATGGCTATGTCATTTACACTTTTTGATAGGAGTGGGAGGTATTATCGGTATACCGGTATATTTTGATATGCTTGAAAACAATACGCCGTATCGGTACGGCCAGAGAATACCGGTCCACTCGAGAATTTCTGTAAGAAGTTCGTACATTTCTGGTAACTTATAATTTTTACTGTTTCTCTCATTTTAAACGATCATTTTAGCTCTTTTTAGAACTTTGTCGCAGCCTCTGTAATAGTCTGTACAGTACAGTGTTTGATTACTTTCCCTGACTGGTCCCCGGTGTATGTAAACACGGACGCTTTCCGATATCGATCAAGCCAGGTACCACGCTTTCCCATAACATACAAAATGGCGGACAATTCGAAATCGTTAGAAATCCGAAAGGAAATGCGGTGGTGTTTCTATATATTAAAATCAAAGTAAGAAACGAAATTGTGGAAGATGTTGCTGGTTGTTCCGAGTGCAATACCAAAGTTAAATATTCAGGTATTTCAACTCTTTTAACGACGCATTTGCGAAGACAACACACCGTTTTCAAGAGAAATCGATCGACGTACGAACTTCCACTGTCGATGTGGTCAACGACATTGAGCGAAAATCATTTGATCAGCAATCCACTTTAGTAACTTGACCTCGGCTTATAACGGGTATAAATAAATATATGCCGAACCCTGATAAAGCTTTGAAAATTAAAAAATTGCCAAATTTATTGTGAAAGATATGAGGTCATATTCTTTAGTTGAGTCAAAGGAATTTAGAGGCACTGAGAATGTACTTTAGCTGTAGTGCATAAAGGTCTACAAGGAGGTGTTTACAACTTTGCAATATAAAATATTTTTGTGACTGTCCATTTGCATAACACATTTTGATAATCTTATGACAGTTGGTGGAAGTTATAAAACTTTTTTTTATCTTACAACATTTTGGGGAAATATCATCAGTTTTTTATGAGACTTTTTACAATATTCAAGTCAACATAATAACTAGTCAACATGATGTCTAGTTAGTTCTGAACTTTTATTGATGATATTTCATTCCAGTGTGCTAATTTTTTTTTGTAATGTACACAGTGGGTTCTTCAATGATGAATAAGGGAAAAAGGTATATCGTGATACGTACCGCGATACGCCATACCCGTATCGTGATATATCGCGATACGCTTTCTCTGGCAATACCCATCCCTACTTTTCGCCCCAGGGTATTTTGATCTATGTATGTGCAGAACTGAGAGAAATGACACTTATGGATAAGCGACAAAGGTGTTAAAGAACGATCTTTATAAATATCAATCAGTGATACACATAATACATGTCTCTATCATCACTGCTCGAAAATATGCTTTGTAACCTGCACCTGGTTTAGAAGGTCACCTTCTGTAAGCGGCCAAAGTGGCCACTTCCCTAGACTGGCCACTTACAGCAGGTTGGACTGTATATGCTACCAAAGCAAGCTGTAGGGGCAAAAAATCGGTCAAATGATTTGACAATATAAGCCATGGTTGGAGTATAATGCAGAACAAAATATTACATACTGCAACATTTGCAGTGAAATAATGTTTACCAATACTATGAGCCATAATTGTTGCAATTTTTAAACATTTTCTCTGACACTGTATTTCTGCTGTCACAGATCAGATCACAAGGCGGCCATTGAAGCATTTGTCTACATTTTAAACGTGTGTAAATGTTGACCATAAGAAAGAGAATGAAACTGAATGTATTCAATCACCATTAGAACTTCTGGAAACAAGAAATCTCAATTTCTAGGCAAATTAAATTTTTGCTGTATGTTTCAAAGGGTAGGGTAAATGCTCAAAGTTCCAGATAAGATGCGTAAATTAAAACATTTTCAGGATTAACTCCTTTTTTTCTCCACCAAACCCTATACTGTGACCAATCTTTAGAATCGTCTTGAAGAGACTCCTATATAACACCCGCCCAAACTATGTTTGTGGTGGTATAAAAACTTTGTTTGTGGAGGTATAAAAACTTTGTTTGTGGAGGTATAAAAACTTTGTTTGTGGTGGTATAAAAACTTTGTTTGTGGTGGTATAAAAACTTTGTTTGTGGTGGTATAAAAACTTTGTTTGTGGTGGTATAAAAACTTTGTTTGCGGGGGTATAAAAACTTTGTTTGTGGAGGTATAATAAGGGTCATCTACTGGTCATGACCTACCTGCCTATTATGTATGAGGACTATACACCCAATTGTTGTCACGTTGTTGAGCAGACAAAGATGTGGCTAACAGACGGACAAGCGGCATATCATAACACGACCGAAGTTACCTTCAGGCGTATAAAAATACCACACACACAGACTTCAGTGATTAGACACAAACAAACATTTTGTTTTCAATAAAAGAAAATGTGTCCATGGGACATGGATGCCCCCGCGAGCAAACAGGAAGTAGATGAACGACAGGCCTAAAAAGGGGAGACATGGTACAACTAGGCCTAAAAAGGGGAGACACGGTACAACTAACTATGACGATGCTTCAAACCAAATATCAAATCATTTCAGCTTACAGGAGCGAAGAAATCTTTTATGAAATTTTTTGTCATTAAAGAATCGCCAAAATTCAATCAAAGTGTCGACAAACAGGAAGTAGATGAATGACAGACCTGAAAAGGGGAGACATGGTACAACTCACTATGATTATACTTCAGATCAAATATCAAATCATTGCAGCTTACACGGACAAAGAAATCTTTGACGAAAATTTTTGTCAATAAGCAATCACCAAAATTCAATCAAAGTGTTGGCAAACAGGAAGTAGATGAACGACAGACCTGAAAAGGGGAGACACGTTACAACTCACTTTGATAATGCTTCAGACCAAATATCAAATCATTCCACCTTACACAAGCCAAGAAATCCTTCACGAAAATTTTGTACGGATGGGACGGACAAGGGTAAAACTTAACGCCCCCGTCGCCTAAAGGCGGGGGCATAAAAATGATCAAAGAGACAGAAACTATTTTACCTGTGCAGGGTTTCTGGTAGGACTTTCAGGTTGAAGGTCCCAAGGACCCTCTGATGAAAAAACTAAGGGTCCTCAACAATATTATGAGGGTCCCATTTCAAGCAAAAAAATTTTTATAATTAACTATCCTATGCCAAAACACTGTTCAAATGACTGTGTAAACCTTGATTGTCTCCAACTGATACATTTCTATCAGATTAAACTCCAAAAAGGAATGACATAAACTATTGGCAGTGCATTTTAGAGGGCGCAGCTGTCCATAATGTGAGGGTCCCAGGGCTTCAGTATTGCTTCAGGGAAGCAGGATCCTGCTTTAACGGAAACCCTGCCTATGATGAACAGTGAATGTCTTTGGTTTGTTTCTCACAAACTGAATGTTGTAATAATCAACCATTATAAAAACGCTCTGTCAAAAAGAACCTAGTGGAAATATAGTAGACTCTCTCAATAGCCATTATGGATATCTATTTTCAGTCTTCTCATTAAATCATTCCCTCATTGGCTATTTTCAGACCCAAACTCTTTGAATAAATCTAATGAAAAGAAACATTAACTAGAGAAAAGTAAAATGTTAGAATTTTGTTGTTTTGAAACCATTGTGATAAATAGAGCATTTGCTCCTAAGAAGCAAATGCTCTATCACAATGGTTTCAAAAAGTGACTTTTATAGAGGCGTAGAAAGGTGTATTTATGGAGGAAAGGGTTAACACAAATGGCTGCCTAACCCTTTCCCTCATAGGCTATTTTTAGATCTTAAGAAAATATGTTTCTTTTTAGATACTAGTGAAAACGTAAATCAGTTTATGTAAAATTAAATGTTTACAACTTCTGAATTTAAATTTTAACTTCCATTCTCTCAAAAAAACAAACCCACTTTAAAACAAGATGTGTTTTTGTGAAACACTATGCCCCATATATGACCTTTGACCTTGATGTATGACCATGACCTTAATAAGTCACCCCTAAAAATGTTTGCCCCTATAAGTTACACATGCATGCCAACTTTGAAGTTTGTATGAGCAATGGCGACAAAATTATCGCAAATGTTGAGGACAGACAGACAAACCAACCAGCGAACAGACTGCAAAAACCATATGCCCTCTCCTAAGAGTACTAAATGACTTTAGTCCAAATGACTTTTCATGTAATTGGTATTAGTCCTACCCCAGAGTTGGTGCGAGTTATGTAAGAAGCTAGCAGCTGATGTAAAGAATGAAACTAAAGAATTCATTAAGTGTTGCGCCGATAACTTGAACTAAGGCAGTTCAAAAACTAAGAATATTGTCAATTAAGAGACTACATGTATTGTAACTATCGATAGTTGAAAGAACATCAATTTTGAGAAATACTATCAACTTAGACTCTTAATACTAGTTCATTAGCAATTGCCAAATTTATCACAATAAGTTGACCTGTCGTTACACCTCCTAAATGTTACTGTGCGACATTTGTGCAACAGGAATGAGGGAAACATCCAAATCATGTGTATGGACAGTACAGTACCTTGAACTCTGCATTTGTCTCATTACTTCTGGATCTTCAAATATTTTTGTGATAAGCTCAGTTTCTGCTTGCAAGGACTTCAGCTGAGTTACCACACTACCTCTTTTGTTCCACAATGCTGAAATAAAACAACAAAGCATAAAGTAAATACTACCAAGGCTGTCTTTACAACTGGCTGCTAGGGTTGAAAAATATTTCGAGTCTTGTCCTGCAGGACGAGTTGCTCAAAAAACCTACTAATCCTGCAGTCATTGTTACTAGTCCTATATTGACCAGATACAATATGACACTTACCACATAGGCTATTTTTAGACACAACCTCATTGAATAAGTCTACCGAAAAGGAGCATTTACCAGAGAAAATGACAATTCTAGAATTGTGTAGTTTTGAAATCATTGATAAATAGAGCAAATGCTCTATCACAATGGTTTCAAAAAGTGACTTTTACAGAGGCATCAAATTAAAGCTCCCTCTCAACAATGCTTCCCTCACCCAAATAGGTGACCCAGTGATCACAATAGTTTGACATTTCTTCGAAACAGACGAGCTAAAAATGATTGATTCCACCTTAATATGTGTCCCAATATGACTTTCCTATATAATCCATCAGTATATAGCGACTTCCTGTTATAATTCAGCAAGCAACTATAACCTTCTATATGCACTTCCAGCAAAATAAGTGTAAATCCATTATCTATAGAGAGTAAATGTTTTAAGAGTAAATGTTTGTATAAAATGAGTGGATCATCCAGGAGATAAACTGAGATATCAAACTGTTAATTCAATTAATTGGCCTGAGTGAGAGAAATTTGACTGCATACTGATTGGACACTTACACTGAGGAACGTCCTGGTCTGGATACAAGGTTTTGTGTACATCCATGGCAAAATCAACCATGTTAGTGTTACTCAACAAATCCAGTTTGCCTTTCAGCATTTCTTTTTCATCATACAGCTGAAATATAAAAAGAATGCATGTTAACCTATTCCCTCACCCCGACCTAAAATGAATTTCAGACATTAGGTGTTCAAACATACTGCTTTCCAGGCTGAGAGCTAAAGTCACTGTTTAGAATTGACTACATGCAGTTCCATTTTCTCACAAAGACTTATGAGTACATGAGTAATTAAAGGGGTCATAATTATTTTGTGAAATTTATGTGAATGACCATTTGATAAAATTCTAAAACTATGACTTCTTATCTAGACTCAGTAAAATAATTCGTTCTCTTCATAATGTTTGAAAGAAGACAGGTCTGCTAAACATTTTGTTGAAGTAGTCAAGTAAAGCATGGCAGGTGAACAGCAAATGATCTAGTACATAACTCACAATGTAGGTTTTAATTAATTCAATTTAGCTTGGCAAAACAGAACTGAAATTGAACTCAACATGCCATGAATTGTACTGGTATTGCAAAAAGACAACTGAATCAGTCACTTATATAAATACAGATCAACAGCAAAAAATAAAAAATATATCAGACTGTTCTAAGAAGGTAAAATGTTAGACTGACAACAATGTATTTAGAATAAGAAACAAACCGTTAGCCTTTCTTTGAACACAGTTAACCCTTTCCTTCATATAGATGCATTTTCACGCATTTGCAAACAGAGTAGACCCAGATTGGATGGCTCCTACGATCAGGGCCTGTTCTGTTTGCTTAATATGGAAATTTATAGATCTGATCATGCAGTTTCTACAACGGTAAAAAAAATACTCTTTGCAGCAGCATGTTCCATTTTATTGGTTCTGTCTATGAATATTCATGAGGTGAAAAAATCATGAATAAATCTTAAACAGGGAAAAGGTTAAACAACAGAATGAAGCAATGTAAACACCTCCTATTTGGAGTCTGCTGCGAAAAGGGACTTTATTGGTATCTGAAAGTGCCATTTCAAATCTATATTTGCTGTTTGTCTGCAGCATATTGTAATGCGCATGCGTTGGCTGACCTTTAAATGCAATCTTAATGCAATGTATCAACATGGTTTCTAAATCTATTTAAATGTTGGAAAAGTTGAACTACAGTACCTTTAATAAAAATAATAAGGTTATTATTGGGACAAAACGCTCCACTTCAGTGGAACTAAATTTGTATCAATCGTCCCGTACAAAACATCCCAGTATGAACTGTTTAATTTTGTTATGAAAGAAATGCTGGAGAAATCGCCTAGTGACGAAATCACCTACAATTAGATATATAGTAAATCAATTGGAGATTTCGCCTAGAAAGCAAATTCCAATTATATAGTGATTGTATTTCGCACCTATGGTACAGGTACAGATAACATGACAGATCTAACTACACAGAATAGTTGGACGGTGAGATATGCTAAGAGATCCTATGTTTTATCAATAAAAAAAATCTATGTATGTGTGTATTAATTGTTAACCCTTTACTTTATATAAACCTCTTTTCACAAGTTTGAATACAGAATAGACCCAGATCAGACTTCTTTTGTAGGAGTCATTGAGTCTGCGCTGTTTGCTCCGTTTCTATCATGAACTCACTTTCTTTAACGGCATATGTACGCAGGATGTTTTGGTATTGGTAGGAAATAGGGTCATATAAACAAACAGAATAGACCCTGATTACACGGCCATATATTATTATATACATTATATTACTATTTGAATAATTACTGGACCCAGATCCTCTGACATGAAGTAAAGACTCATATCATAACTGCTTCGAACATATGGCATTTTTGGTATATAATTATCACTCCCTATCTAATGTTCTGTCGAATTCTATGTTGTGATGAGGGGCTTCACTGATCTTTCAATACTGTTCATTATGATATGGAAAACAATACCACACAACTTAATCTTGTTACAAACATTCTTTATAGTTCTGTCATGTTATCTGTACCTGTACCATAGGTGTGAAATACAATCACTATATAACTGCTTTCTAGGCGAAACCTCCAATTGGTTTACTATATATATCTAATTGTGGGCGATTCCCCCCCCCCCCTCCCCGGGAACGTATGGTTTACGGACATTTCGCTACACAGCGTTTCGCTACCCTGACCATTTCGCTACAGTCATTTCGCACCCTTACGGGAAGTCATTTCGCTACCCTGCCCTGACCCTGTCATCCAATTAAATATAATTATTCACATATTTCATTGATTTGGACGATATAATAGTTTAACAGATTTAAAAATATACGTTAACCAATTTTAACTACTGTAGCAGCATAGCAAACAGTTATTTATCGAGAGTTTGTGGATGCAAACACCTCGATCTATAGAAGGCAAAGTGTTAACCGACCTTAACCCTTTCCCTGGTCTATGTTTATTTCAACTTTCAATAATACCTACTTAACTAATATTTTGGGACAAAATTGATATAATGAAATATGGAAGGTGGGACACTGTAGCCATTTTTGAAAGTAAAGAATCAGAAATTATATTAGCAAACAGAGCAGACGCTGATCAGACGGCTGGCCGCTCCTACGGGAGCCGTCTAATCAGCGTCTGCTCTGATTGCAAATGAGTGAAAACACATTTATAAATATGATGGAAAGGGGGTTAAAATAAAAGTACATTGTAAGTATAGTATTTTCATTTGATCGTTATGCATGTGTCATATTTTCTATCAATGGAAAAAGAGCAAAAATGCATATAGCAAAAATGCATGTAGCACGTGTCCATGTTAATTTAATCAGTGTCACATACCGATACACCAATTGGCTTACCGGCGGTACTTGTGATCTCGGAGTGGACAGCATTGACACGTGGAAATACGTAAGCAGTGGGTTTCTTAAATCAATCGGCATTATATCTCGAAGGGACAACGATAATGATACACGTTTTAATTTAAAAAATAGTTGGTTTTTTTTTTTAAGTTTTATAAGTGTTTACTTTTACAGTTATTACAGTATTAAAATTTTACATACATGTGTTTCAATATTTCTACAACTCTTTTTTGGTATCTGAATATAAATATCCATTACATGTATATGTTAATAAAGTTGACTCTCAAATCACTAGCCACCACATTGAACACTCTGTTAATGATAGCAGTCCAGGGCCCTCCAACAATATCCTTTCCCTACGATGAGGCAGTGGACAAATGGGGAAAAGAAAAGTCACGAAGACTGACTGTGGTGTGAAATAAAAGTGATTGTTGTGTAGAAACTTACATCATATTCAGCTAGACAAATAAAAATTAGTGTGTAATGACTACAGTGAGAGATATGACAAAGTAGAACAAAATGGTTTCATTCAAACTGATTATAAACATGTTCATTTTATAGATTCTCTTTTGTGATTTGTGATTTTTTACTTTGTATTTGTTTTTGAATATGACTGAAAAGTAATAAAATGTAGGTGAAAACTTTGTATTGTTGCTCAGCATTTTTTGATTCATTTAATTGTCAGATATACGCAAAATTACACCATTTAGTAAGAAAAATTTAAAAAATCTCGCCGTTGGCGGGGGGGGGGGGGGGGGATACCCCTCCCGGGTGTCGGGTCGTTTCAGACCCAAACCGTTTCGGTCCTTGGTCGTTTCAGACCCAATCCATTTCGGCCTTGGTTGTTTCGGCCACATTATAGAATTATATAAAGGGCAATTGTGATGTGATTGGAAGGAATACACAGAAAAGATTCATTAAAGAAATTGCAAACAGAGTAGACCAAGATTATGTTATGTTTAATTTGATTGAACGGAATTTGCAGAATTGAATGCAATACGGACATATTTTGTTGTTAGATGTTAACCTTTAGTCTGCTGATGAATGATTATTTGTGCAAACACTTTGGATCCAGACTAGATGTTAGACACCCTGCTTCTATGTTTGGAGACAGATCAAATATAGCTTAAATATGTATAGAAATTGCAAACAGAGTAGACCAAGATTATGAAATGTTTAATATGTTTGAACGGAATCTGCAGAATTGAATGCCATACGGACATATTTTGTTGTAAGATGTTAACCTTTAGCCTGCTGATACATGATTATCATTGAAAACACTTTGGATCCAGATGAAATGCTGAGTGACTCAGTTTCTCATCAAGATTCAAACTGTTTGACACCCTGCTTTAATGTTTTGAGTCAGCTCGAATATAGCTTGCATTTTGAAAATATAGTGGGAGATTTGTGTAACCAAATAATTAGCTCAGCAAGCTAAAGGTTAACATTCAACAACAACAGATGTCGTATTGAGATGGTCAGATAGGAGAAGTATATGTCAGTAATCATTCTTTTTATTTAAATTTAAAGGAGTCGTCTTAAATATTGCTAAGTACGTATATTTTGCCATGAATAATAGATTAGTAGAATAACCGTTCATATACAATGTATGTCAAGGTTAGACAGTTATATGTGTGCTGATTATGGACCCGACAATACGTTAGTTCCTCAGTAAAACGATAGATGTATGAGTTATGAATTTACTACTGCGTATACATTACGTTTGCTATGAGCATTTTATGAAGCTGAATGCAATAACTTATTGATTGATTGAAATGTATACTCATTTTCAAGAAATTGCAAACAGAGTAGACCCGAATCAGGCGATAATTCACTTGAAAACGGAAACTTGTATTAACCATTCCCTTTATATGTATACTCATTTTCAAGAAATTGCAAACAGAGTAGACCAGATTCAGACGCACTTTTCAATAAATTGCAGATTAGACCCAATAATTCCAGTGCAAATACTATTAATAAGTAATCATTCCTCAGCAGGCTAAAGGTAAATATCTAACAACAAAACCTATGTCCTTATGAATCTTTTCTGTGTATTCCTTTCAATCGTTCCCTTTATATGTATACTCATTTTCAAGAAATTGCAAACAGAGTAGACCCGAATCAGACGCCCTTTTCAATAAAATGCAGATTAGACCCAATAATTCCAGTGCAAATACTACTTAATAAAATGGATATCTCGCCGCTTTCTTTATTTCTTGCCAACGGTCTATTCTCTGGAACATAAAAACAAATTTTGGTTATATAAAAAAAAAAGATGTCTTATGCTGATATATTCCACGAATTCCTTGGTCGTTTCGGTCTCAATTGTGGCCGAAACGACCAAGGCCGAAACGGATTGGGTCCGAAACGACCCGGGACCCCCCTCCCGCACCCACCCCCAGTGACGCAACATGCCTTCAGAAAATCCTGGGGAGAACCCTGCCACCACTGCAACAATTTTACTATTAAAATCGATAGGTAGCGAAACGTACAGGTAGCGAAATGGTCAGGGTAGCGAAATGACTTCCCGGTGGGTAGCGAAATGACTGTAGCGAAAAGGTATGGGTAGCGAAACGTCCGTCAGCCGAACGTATAACCAGGATGTAACAAAAATATCCATAATATAATATATTTCAGCACCGTTTTAGCATGTCATTATTTGTTAGTTTTTGTCTTTAAAATTTGCGCCGGCACCACATTATGACATAATACTCAACTTTAAAGGAACGTTGTAATTCAGAAGAATCCGGAATAAATGTCCGAATACTATACTACTTCTGACAGAACCAATATGGTGATAAAGACGATTATTATTTACAAAATATTCCTATTTCTAATAAATATAATCACATTTATTTCAATAAAATAACAAAAAGGTGAATACCTCTTTAACTGATAGAAACTCCAGCAATGGAAAAACCAAATGCCGGTCCAAATATTGGCCCATCCGCGTGGTGAGATCAAACTCCGCCATTTTGATGTGTGTCTGGCTTTATTTACCGTCATTCGAATTATTTCGATGAAACAAATTATGTAGTAATAAAATATAAATATTGACTATCCTCTATCTTCATGACTTTGAATTACATATGATAATATATCCCATTATAATTACAGTAAAATTGAAATAATAAATGATCATTCGTGCATGCGGCTACTTCAGAAACAGTGTTGAATTTATTTTTTTTGCCCAGTGACAAAGTATATAAGAGAGACGAAGCGAACTCAATGTTAATCCACATACAAAATGAGTGCATCTGATAAAACTGATGATAAAGTGGGCGACAGTCAGCCAAGGCAGTTAGCTGGTAATGTGCAAGATGACATTGCTTCAAACACTGTGCAATCAGATTATGTTACTGTTAGTGACGACAAGCACAATTCAACTTCCTGCATTGAAGAAGGTAAATAGTTTAAATATAATCTCTCTCTCTCTCTCAGAGTCTCTCCTTTTCTTATTCAAACTGCCAGTATCTGCTTAGTAAGCAAAGTTGATATGGCGTTAGTTTCAAAACCGAAGGTCACATGCTCTTGATATTTGTCTAATATTATTATGCAATATACACATACATATACGCATGTATGTATACCTGTTACTCACATTATGATTAGATACAAGATACAAGAAACTTTATTTATAGTCGGGTGTTACAGAATAACATTAAACATTAGCTAGAAGCTATTTACCGACTAAAACAAATTTTCATAACAAAATACATTAATCAAAATAAAATGCCTGTGGGTAAGAACATGTTAAAACAGGAAAAACTATAAATAATTTATGCATCACAAGTTTGCTGTAGATGGCCTAAAATTATGTTTATAAATATATATACTCATATATTTATATATAAACATATACTTATACACACACACACATAAATACACATGCATATACATACACACGTACGAAATATATACATACACGCATACACATACATATACGCATGTATGTATACCTGTTACTCACATACTCATACATACATACTGGCACATATGTACATACACATACATACCTATCTATATTATAAATAATAATATTAGACAAATATCAACTAAGAGTTAACTTTATCTTGTTAAAAGCTGTGGGAAAGATGCTGATCTAGACCAGGGGCCTAAAAACTGCCTTAAGACGATAAGTAAGAGGCTGATTTGACAAAAAGAGCACAAAAGTGTGACTGCTAAAATTATTCTAAAAACAAATATCACCCCAAATCAGATTTGGGGAGAACTGATCAGCATTTTTCTCACCATAAAACATAATTTACATGGTTTTCACATATAAGTGAGGTGTAATACATTTACTACAGTTGAAATCCCTTGTATTATGCTGTTTCCTCGAAAACGAAAAAGAAACGCATAAATTGGGAGACATTAACCCTTTACCTGCTGCATTTTGCTAAAATGACAACTTGAAAGTTAATTAGACTGCTTTCATTATATAAATTTCAGGGAAAAAATACAGATTCCTGCTTGATGAAAAATGTAAAATTTGGTATGTAACAAATTATAACTATGTCGAGAACAAAGCGAACAGGGCAGACCCTGATCAAACAGCTCCTATTGGAGCCTTTTGATTGGGTATATTCTTTTTGGCATCGTTCGATAATGTCTACCTGAGGGAAGGGTTACTATATAGATGTGCAATGTCTATAGCAGTGTATTTGCATGTAACGATGTGTTACTCCAATTAATTAAGCCCCCCCCCCCTCCCCCAATGAGGGTGCCCAGTGTGTAATGCCTTGCAACACCCATATAGCTGTAGTAAATATATAACAATTGATCATCAATCAGATATTTATCTATGTATTGAGCATATACAACCACTTTACATCATGCATGGGGAAGGATCAGGAAATATATACAGATATAAGGTTAGCATAAAACAATCTAAATCTATGGGAAATTATCATGGCGGTCCCAGCCATCTGCATGCAATTATACAAATAAGAGTTTGCAACTAAAAATAATCAAATGGTATCACAGCAAAAAGCAGGAAACATAAGCAAACAAAAAATCAAGCAAAAAAGGGTTTATGGGGAAGCAGAACTGTAAGAACTCAGGAACACATAGCACATCTACAGGTTGGGCCACCCCAGACACGGACCAGCCTGACAAATTCTTTATAGTTGTCTACTTGTCGAATATGGTTTGGCAGGCTGTTCCATATCTGGGTTGCCTCATACCTGAAAGATTGCTTACCGTAACTTGTGGTTCTGATGTTTGGTACTTCCAAGATGTTGTTATACATGTACCTAAAGAGTAAGAAGATTTTTTTACTTGTACTAAATCGTTTAGAAGATCAACGTATCTGCTTCTAAAGGTTTTGTTTGAAGGGGTGTCCGACGTTTCGGTAAATGACCGTTTCGGTAAATTGAATTTATAGAGTAACTCGATCCGACATTTCGGTAAAAAGGTCATTATATAGTACTTATCTTATATTTTTCCAAAATGCCTTTAAGAAAACATTATTTTTCAGGATTGATGTCATAGTTCTTTGAAATTTTATGTATTAGATCTATATTGTTGTTAAATCAGTTTATTAACTGATAATTTTACCGCCACACAATACCTGTTTGCACCCGCTGACGGCACGTGTCATTGATAATTGTTATGCTTAATAGATGTTTGCACCTTTGCTTAAAGGTAGTCGTAATAATAATAATCCGATCTATACACAGCTTGCACCCAGATCACACAGAGCTACTTAATGTTCCAAACCTACAAAACCATGATAATACCTGTGTATATAATGACTATATATATAATCACGTTTTTACCGAAACGTCGATTCTATTTACTATATAAATTCAATTTACCGAACTGGTCATTTACCGAAACGTGGGTAAATCGTTTGAAGTGGCTCCAAGAGAACACAAAGTTCCACACAGATATATCTATCTATGGGTATGGGTCAAAATGGCCCAGGTCAAAACGGCCCACTTTTATATTAGTATTTATTATAACCCAATGTCCATTCAATGGTTAACATTTCCCCCCGAAACATATTATCATTGACTTTGAAGTGTAGAATCATTCCTATATCATAAGCAAACAGAGCAGACCCTGATCAGACAGTTCCTATAGGAGCCATCTGATCTGGGTCTATTCTCTTTGCAAATTTATGTGTGAAAAAGGTGTTTATATGAGGGAAATGGTTAGTTGCATGTGTAAATGTTATGTGTGTAATGTAAGGTTTATAATTATATGGTATGGTATGCATTTATGGTAAAGTATGAATGATAATGTGAAAAAGTACAAAAAAACAACAACAAAAAAACATAAGTATCAAGCAAATTTCTTTTTTCTCCGCCATATATTTAATGTCGCGTCAGTAAAATCTACCTGACAAAAGTCAAATCTACCTGACAAATTTCCTAAATATACCTGACATGCCTTGAAACATGTAACAGTACATGTATGCTATACTGATCGTAATAATCAGACTAGTATAAATATGATTAATAAATTATGATGATCATACAATACATATAATATATAAGGCCAGGTGCACAGTAAATGTGCCAATTCTTTAAAAAACAGTGTACATGTTCTTTTCTCCAAAGATTCAATTTACAAGAGAAAAGCAAGTTTACTCTTTCTATCTATAAGCAATTCTGCAGGTGTGCTGAAAATTTCAAGCAAATATCTTTATCCATTATGAAGTTATGCAACTTTTAAACGCAAAAAAGTGCCTAATTTGGCTGTAATGAATTAGCATCACTTTTTTTGCCTATTTTCAAGTCATTATTATTAGAATCTGAATAGTAACAGGTTATGAAGTACAATATTATCAACAGAAGAATTTGTTTCTGTTTAATTTGATATATAATGTAAGTATCTTGCTTTCATGAATATGAAGTTACGTGCAAAATAGCAAAAAGCGTGTCGATGTAATGGTTGCTAAATCGTACAAACCCTATCATCCTATTATTGACATAATTTCAACAAAAATAGTATAATTTAAGAAATTAATGTATTACTGATCATAAAACTGATAACATCATCCAAGTATACCAATTTTTTTTCCATTAAGTGTACGTTTTTTATTTTTTGTCAGTTTTAGTATCTCATTTAGGTTTGTGTCAAAAATCATGTAATGTCCGTCCCCCCCTCTTACTTTTTCAGAAAACCATATCTATGTTGTGTCAACCATTTTAACATAAGCCTAGTAGATGCCTTTCATCAATTCACCATCAATTTTCCTTATGACTGCATATTAAATGATGTTTTTCCAGCAAAGTATAAAAGTTATCTGTAATGTCCGTCCCCTGTAATGTCCGTCCCCTCTCCAATATGTTTCATTAGAAGACTTATTAGCCATATTAATTACATAATATAGCTAAATTTGAAAATTATTTTAGTATAAGTAAGTCTACTGTTTGTAAAAATATATTATACACATAGAGAAAGTGGTTTTTTTCCCAAATTACATGCTTTTAAAGATATTGCCATGTGAAATACTAATAAATTTTCATTTTAACTCTAAACCTAAAATAAATACATGGCTGTGTACAATAACCACATTCAGACTACTACTTTAATGTTAAAAAAGTCTTTATTTAAAAAACAAATCATCAAATAAAAAAATTACACAATATTTTATATTGGGGGACGGACATTACAAGTTGGGGGACGGACATTACAGTGGGCCCATTACAGTAGTGTCTGTATAACAGTCCAGCACTATCATAGATAAGTTAACATTAATCTCAAAGTAGTTGAGAACTTGACACCCTGCTGTTTTGTTTTTGTGTCATGACCTCCAAATTTAATTAGTAAGGACTTGTTTATTCAACACCTACTGCATATCAAAGAGGGGTAAGGGGCCTAAGGCAGGCAGGAAATGCGCTCAACCGGGGAGGAAATAGGGGTACCCACATCAGATATATCACATTAATTAGTGACAAGTTCAAGAAAAAAGCTTCAGCTTTAATCGAATTTCTTTCCTCTGCAATTAAATTTAGACTTTCAATATCCACAAAGATAATTTAAATATAAATTTGATACAGCTCGGATAGTGATCAGAAACTGTTCATAAATATTGGCACCAGTAAGAAAGATTGTATTTTAACCATCTGTTCCGCTATTAATATTAAATGCCTGATTTGGGTCCTTACCTTAATAAAGTCACTGAAATTGTAAAGTTCAATGTCTATTGTCTGACTGAAAGACCTGCATTTTAGTCTAGATAGGTGATTGCACCAAAATTATGTCTGCAAAATAAAACAGTGCAGACCCTGGTGAGGGGCCCCTCCAAGAGCCCACTGATCAGGGTCTACACAATGTCTCATAAACTGGCTTCCTACATTGAAAGGGTTAAATAGTTTAATTTTAACTTTTCAGATTTGATATCTGAAGTAAGTTTAAATTGGAAAGTATAATTTGATTGTACAACGAATCACAAAGTATGGACAAACAGCATGAATTTTAATCAACCATATATTTTTTTTTAATCTGATCTGGATCCAAACTGTTTGAAATGAAAAAAAAATATAGTTACAACCATTATTTTTCAAAGAGTTTCAAAATGTCTTCATTCAAGTTTATTCATCCTTTCTTTGTTATATTATAATTATTGCATGTACCACTGGGCTATTCCGAACAAATTGATCAACCTTTTACCTGTAATAATTAATGTAATTATTGACTCTCAAATGAATAAAATTGAATAAAAATTAAAACCAAATCATATATCAATGTACATCTAAGCAATAATGGGCATACACAATACTTATGTACCTTCAAAATCATTTTTTACATTATGCCAGGATAATTGTAATGTCCGGTCTTGAAAAGTGTAATGTCCGTCCCCCCATGCAAAAAGGTTGATAGAATACATTAATCTGTATTTATGTTTAAAATTTAAGATATTTTCATTTCATCTACATGAGTTCATGTTATCAAACCTGTTTTAAGGTCCCTGACAACTTAATTTTAGGAAACATATTATAAATACACAGAATGAAAATAATTCAATTCAGTTTGCACTTCGAGTGTTAATTAGATCCTTCACAAAAGACATATTTTTCACTACTATTTCACATGAAGTTATTTTTGTTCGAAAGTAGACATATGTGTATGTATGTCAGTGAAAAATAAAAGCTGTTAAACACACCAGTTGGTCAGTGAATTTCAGATATAACCCTGTAATGCATTAAATTGTAATGTCCGTCCCCTTGTATACTTAGTGACAGACACATGTGAAAATATAAAACTATGGGCAAAAAGTTATCTTTTTAACAACTGGACATCGCTTTATATACATTAAGTCATATAAAAATTGATATAATGAACAAATACAAGAAACTTTATTTTTTGACCCAGATGCTAACTTAATTGGCACATTTACTGTGCACCTGGCCATAAATCAAATAATAATAGGAATGGGCCATTTTGGTTTAAAAAGTGTCTGTTTTGACCCGGGCCATATTGGTAGTGAGCTGTTTTGACCCGGATTCCTATCTATCTATCTATTGATACTGTCCAGCTCCGCATTCGTGTATTATTGGCAGGTGTGCGTCAGTGCAAGGATAAAAGCAATAAAAGTAGTGAATAGAAAGACTTCAAAGTGAGACAGTGAGAAGGAGAAAGTAAGATAGTGTTAGGACATGAAACATTTAAAATCAGTTAAAAACACCATTTCACGGCCCTCAGGCATGGCTGAAAAGGGAGGGGTGCAAGACACTCTTAAACCCCTCTAGGTCTGACTGTTGAACGTCATATATGCAGGCAAGCTGTTCCACAAAACAACCGTATATGGGTTAAAGGAATACTTAAAGCAGTTCGATGATGTGTGAATCTGCCTGTATGATAGCGGATGCATATGATGGGTCATCCTCGGGGCCTCTCAAGATATGTGGGTACCTGAACAGCAACATAACCATAAACAATTTTGTAGAACATAATCAGTCGTCCAATGTCTCGTAGATCGCGTAAAGTCTGCCAATTTAAGTTCTCTAACATGTTGTTTACACTAGAGTAGGAAGAATAATCTGAACTTACCCAAGAAGAAAAGGAACTCATCTAGTATAGCAGACCCCAGTTTTAACGTGAAATATAATAAATTATGTCAGTAGCAGTAAATAAACGATGACGTAACCAATGACATCAGAATTCTTGCAAATGGCAGGATGTTGTTCTTTTATCTGGGGCTGCCGTCCCCAAACCCCTGCTTTATTTTCTTACAAAAAATCAAAGTCACTTAGTAGAAACGACAAGATAGAACATTTCTCTGCTTGAAATTATGAAATCCGTTTATTAAACAATTCATGATCACCAGTTATTGCACAATAGTTGCCGCAGTGACTCGAGGTAAACACAAGGCGATGTTGCAAAATGGCATCATGTTTTAACTTCCCTAGCAACATCCTTGCCTCAACAACTCATGTGCTGTACTTTGTTGTGATTCGTGATTTCCGGGGTCCGCTGCACTAAATTCTTCCCGAAGAAAATTGATAATTATCTGATTATATGCATACAAATTGAATATAACTGAACATATTGAATGTTGAGCAAAAGTCATGTTCAAATCAGAAAATTTGTGTGGTGTGTATCATTTATCTGTCTGTTCAGACATCCATCAGTTTTTCAACAATTTTCACATGAGGTCTCCAGTGTTGTGCCTTGGTCCCAATATTTGGGTGACAGTTTGAGGTTTGGGACCCCTTTACTATAATGAGTCTATAGACCGACCATAGATTTTAAGGGACACTGGTCTTGTGTGGTGGGCAAATGTCCTCTGGGCTCACCCTAGACACAATACTGCATCTCCAAAACCACTGGGTGAAGGAATGTTGCATATACAGGGATTTCCCTCATACATGTACAATTAATGAATATTCTTGTGTTTCAGTACATGCTTTGATTTTGCAGACATGCCATATTTCTGATGTGACAAATGTTTCAGAGCATGTGTAAATTGTTGCTGTGCAGATAGTTTATTCCGTATGAGAACAGAACACCCATTAGTGCCATAAATTGAGTCAACTTACATACGGTATATATGTATTGTAGTACCGTATATATACCAATGAAATTCCCAGTTAACCAACAGGCCAATTGTGCCTGGTTTGTAAGCTAAGGTGCAATAAACAGCATTCTAGTTGAGTATTTGCATTTGGGTGACCATTCATATTCTAATAGACTGATGCATGGCTGACAAATCTTCATTGACAAGAATGCATCTTTGTTGAATTTCTTACGAAGGAAAAGTAACAGGGATTGAGTTTTGAATATTAATAGGCAAACAGTACAAAATAAAGTGACATTTGAATTGGATATAAAGTTGAACACTGACATATACTTTAAGATAAAACTTAATTGATTTATAAATATGAATACAAAACAATAATCAACACTTATGCTGTGATAATAAAGTTAAAGTTGATTGACCTGTAAATTAATATAAAGGGTAAACAAATAGAACATGCAGTGTGCTTCCTACGGATGGATACAGTTATGAATGAAACGAAACAATACAATTTCATACAGGTATTTGACTAAATGATGCAGTATTTTAACGATGGCACATCGATACCAGTTCTATGGTAATGTGATTCATCTATCTTTTAGAAGAGGACCAAGATGGCCCTTAATCACTCACCTGATTACCATAGATTTAAGATTATAGCTTGGTAGCCCCAGGATGGGGCCAGTAGAACCTGAAGGACAATATTTGAACACTTGATAGTGGATCATGAGCAGTGGTTCCAGAGAACAAGATTTTCAAAGATTCAGAATATTGATTTTATCAAGACAATCATTCTGACCAATGAAGACTGGGCTAAAACTGTGCCCTCTAGAGTGATTTTTCTAAGATATGACCCAGTGACCTACTTTTTAACCCATCATAACCCACTTTTAAACTTGTCCAAGATTTTACCAGGACAATCATTCTGACAAAGTTTCATGAAGATTTGGCTAAAAATGTGACCAGGAGTGTTCACAAGGTTTACTTACTATTTGACCTAGTTTATAACCTCACATGCCCAATTTTCGATCTTGTCCGAGATTTTATCAAGACAATCATTCTGACCAAGTTTCAGTAAGATTGGAAAAAAAATGTGACCACTATATTGTTCACAAGGTTTTTCTACTGTTTGATCTAGCGAACTAAACAATCATTCTGATAAAGTTTCATGAAGATTCGGCTAAAATGGGACCTCTAGAGTGTTCAAAACGTTTTCCTTCTATTTGACCTAGTTTTTGACCCAACATGACCCATTTTCAAACTCGCTCGAGATTTTATCAAGACAATCATTCTAAATTTCATGAAGATTGGACAAAAAATGTGACCACTAGTGTTCACAAGGTTTTTCTACTGTTTGACCTAGTGACCTAGTTTTTGACCCCACATGACCCAATTTCAAACTTGTCTGAGATTTTATCAAAACAATCATTCTGACTAAGTTTCATGAAGATTGGACAAAAAATGTGACCACTAGAGTGTTCACGGTTTTTTCTACTGTTTGACCTAGTGACCTAGTTTTTGACCCCACATGACCCACTTTCAAACTCGTCTAAGATTTTATCAAAACAATCATTCTAAGTTTCATGAAGATTGGACCAAAAAATGTGACCACTTAAGTGTTCACATGGTTTTTCTACTGTTTGACCTAGTAACCTAGTTTTTGATCCCACATGACCCACTTTCAAACTCGTCCAAGATTTTATTAGGACAATCATTCTGACAAAGTTTCATGAAGATTGGGCTACAAATGTGACCACTAGAGTGTTCACAAGGGTTTCCTACTATTTGACCTAGTTTTTAACCACACATGACCCACTTTCGAACTCATCGGAGATTTTATCAAGACAATCATTCTGACTAAGTTTCATGAAGATCGGACCAAAGTTGTGACCACTAGAGTGTTCACAAGCAAATCATTGACGACGGGTCAATGACAATTAAACACACAATATCCATTTAAAATACCACTGTTAAAACCAATTATCAATTCATAGTAAATCAGTTTAATGTACTGATAATCAATAACAAATATATTTCCAATTCCCATCACTAGAAGAAACCATAGAGTCAGATAGATCTATAAGAATTCCATAAGCAATCAAAGCAGACTCTGATCAGACAGCTCTTACAAAACCTGTCTGATCTGGGTCTACTCTGTTTGCAAAGGCATAGAAAAGCATTTGTATGAATGAAAGCTATAAATACACACCTGTATGGGTTCACTAAGAGTGTGTGAGAAATTTATGCAAAACTGTATTTAAACTAAAGAAGACTTTATCCCTTCATGAATTACTTATGTAAGAAAAAGGTCAACTAAAAGAATTTGAATTAAATCATGTATCTATTGAGTGTGAAAACAATGTGAAACTTAGGTGTGGAGATAGATATGGAGATAGATTGTCTCCTCAGTTTTAACAATCGGGTTACTAAAATATGCAAAAAGGCTGCAGCTATAGTTCAATTGAATGTTCTATTTAGAATAAGCAAGTTTCTTCCATTGGGCTGCAAAATCCTCATTTACAAGCCATTTATGAGATCAAATGTTAACTTTTGTGCACTTACTTGGCATTTCTGCAAAAGGCAACCACTGAGAAAATGGAAAAAATCCAACACAGAGCTTTCAGAATAGTATTCAACGATTTTAACATTAAATTATGACGATGTTACACAAAGCTAATATGCCAATTAACACTGCATTTAAGCAGAATTAGAACTATGGCCATCAAAACGTTTAAATGTCTACAAAATATCTCCTTCCTATCTGCATGATTTAGTCAGCTTCAAAACATATTCATCAGCGTACTCTTTTCGTTATACTCACATGCTTAACATGACAAAGGTCAGAAAAGAACCTACGGAAAATAGTCTTTCAGGTTCCAGACTGCCCACGTCTGGAATAGCCTCCCAAACTACTGTCAGTCCACTATTTGTTTTAGTGTTTCGCTACTTTGATTTTTGGAAACCATCTTAAAGATAAAAACACAAATATACTGTTTATTTTCTATCCTTCAATACAATTTATTCGCTAAACAAATTCTACTTCAAATCTTGAAATTATACTGTCATGCAGTTTTCTTTAAAAATATGTGTTTTTCTTTTATTTACTTGTTAATTGTTACTTGCTCTGTTTGTCAGAAAATAGCTATAAAGCTACATGTAATGTTGTTATGTTTTTACATAACCGACTCTTAAAAATAAGCTTCTTGTATCTTGTAATTAATGACATCATGAATGTTAATTAGTTTAATTTTTATAATGACACATTAACATAGGAATTTAATTTGATAAAGTCTTGAAAATATTTGAAAATATCAGAATCCATGCTCTTTGATAGTCTGTCACAAACTATATTCTGAAAGCTTTATCTCAGAAATAGGGATTATTGGAGACAATAATTTTGAAGACAATAGAGAGATTGAGAAATCAATGTGTATGTGTAAAGCTTCGTGTAGTCAACCTATTTTGTGTACACGTCATGGTGATGTCACTGCTTTTCGAGTACTCCTACAAGCAGGTTAGACGTAAATGTATAGAAGGCTGTTTACACGTAAATGATAACTTCTGCATTTTATCGTTTGTTTTTATTCTTTTTAATTTTTGGATTATTAGCTCACCTGAGCTCACCTTTGGGAGACTTGAATGTCCGTCATCCGTCGTCAACAATTTGCTTGTGAACACTCTAGTGGTCACAATTGTAGTCCAATCTTCATGAAACTTGGTCAGAATGAATGTCTTGATAAAATCTTGGAAGAGTTCAAAAGTGGATCAAGTTGGGTTAAAAACTAGGTCACTAGGTCAAATAGTAGGAAAACCTTGTGAACCCTCTAGAGGTCACATTTTTAGCCCAATTTTCATGAAACTTGGTCAGAATGATTGTCTTGATAAAATATTGGAGGAGTTTGAAAAGTGGGTTACGTGGGGTAAAAACTAGGTTAAACAGTAAAAAAAACCTTGTGAACACTCTAGTGGTCACATTTTTAGTTCAATCTTCATGAAACTTGGTCAGAATGAATGTCTTGATAAAATCTCGGATGAGTTTGAAAGTGGGTCAAATGGGGTTAAAAATTAGGTCACTAGGTCAAACAGTAGAAAAACCTTAAGAACACTAGTGGTCACCTTTTTTGTCCAACCTTCATGAAACTTAGTCATAATGATTGTCTTGATAAAATCTCAAACAAGTTTGAAAGTGGGTTATGTGGGGTTAAAAACTAGTAGGAAAACCTTGTGAACACTCTAGAGGTCACATATATAGCCAAATCTTCATGAAAATTGGTCAGAATGATTGTCCTAATAAAACCTTTGACAAGTTTGAAAGTGGGTTATGTGAGGTCAAAAAGTAGGTCACTGGGTCATATCTTAGAAAAATCTAGTTTACACTCCAGTGGCCACATTTTTAGCCCAGTCTTCCTCAAACTTGCTCACAGTGTTTGTCTTGGTGATATCAAGGTTGAGTGTGATCATGGGTTGGGTGGGAATAAAAAGTAGGTCACTAGGTCAAATCTTAGAAAAATTACTCTAGAGGGCACATTTTTAGCCCTATCTTCATTGGTCAGGATCATTGTCTTGATAAAATCAATATACTAAATCTTTGAAATTCTTGTTCTGCAGAATCACTGCTCATGATCCCCTATCAACCTTGTTCAAATATTGTCCCTAAGGCCAATATTGGCCCTACCCATGGGCTACCCAGCAAACTCTTAATCTATGGTAATCAGGTGAGCGATTAAGGGCCATCTTGGCCCTCTTGTATTTTCTAGTTTTAGCAATTCTTTGATCATTTTTACATGTTATTTTAAGCATTTTATTCAGTCTGGATTTAGAGAAGTATTTAATCTGCATTTTATAAACATGCACTATGAAGACCCGAACACAATTGTGACCTTCATATTACAGTAAAACCTCTCTATAACGGACACTAAATTACATCAAGTATTTTGTGTTAAAGGCAGGTGGTTGCTTAAAGCAAGGTGAAAGTAAAACAGAACGCTCCTATAGGAGCGTTCTGTTTTACTTTCACCTTGCTTTAAGCAGCCACCTGCCCTAAATACCAACTAATCAACACAATTTAGTGGCCGTTATAGAGAGGTTTTACTGTATATAAGTAGCTTTAGATTATGAATTGAAGATAACCTTTAATCTCTCACTCAATCACTCAATATATCAATCCAACATCCTTATTTTACATGTACTTAGATTATAGATTTAAAATGTACTTAAAAGTTAGCCCAAGAATCGTTTAAGCAGGATAATAGGCTAAAGTCGTTTTGGTTCTTTTTCCTGCTTTTCCCAAGGCTCAAAAGCAAGAGAAAAGCAACATAAATATACCCTCATGATAACTATACACATGTATGACGTAAACCTAAAAATGTAATCAAATTAATTTTAGCACTGGCATGCTTTGGAAATTTACATGTAGCTCTACACGTTTACGTGTATCTCAATTGAATTTTAAAAAATCAATAATGTGGGCATGTACGTCTCACCTACACGTACGTGTACCCGTACATGTTGATTTCTCAACCTCTCTATTAGTCAGTATTGAAAGGATTAAATTTTACCAAATTAATTTCTTTTCAGATGCGTGCAGAAGTGTACATTCTACTGTGCCATTGTTTGAGTGTCCTGTTTGCCTTCAGATTGCCAGTTTTCCAGTCAAACTGCCATGCTCTCACATATTCTGTTTTCTGTGTGTGAAAGGCTTTGCAAATCGTAGTAAGAGATGTGCACTGTGTCGTCAAGAGATTCCTGCAGACTTTTTCAACGATCCAAAACTTTTGTGTCGAGAGGAGATCAAGGAAAAATCACAAGCAAGTTATGATGAGGGATACCAGTGGTTCTACGAAGGGCGAAATGGGTGGTGGCAATATGATGACAGGACCAGCATAGAACTTGAGAAAAGATTCAAGGATGATGATAAAGTGTTTGAATTGCTCATCGCTGGATTCCTTTATGTGATAGACTTGGAAAACATGAGACAGTATCGTAGAAATGACCAAACAAGAAGAAGACGTATCAAAAGAGACATGCAAACTATTCCAGGAGTAAAAGGAATTGCTGGATTAAAATTCAATGATAACCAGCCGCGGAGGCCTAGCGGAGATGGGGAGTCATCTCAAGCAGGTGGGAATGGAAATTCTAATGGTGGTGTGCCAGCGTCATTGGTTTCAAATCAGTCCAGTGTTGGAGTTCTTCCCACTGATGGGAATGACAATGGCCCAACTCAAGGTGATGATTCTTACCTGACCCCACCTGCACCTAACAATACCCCACAAACACCAATGACGCCTGCAGATAGTGAACCTAATAGTCTCTCAAACTCAACAGAAGATCTAAGTCTTCAAATGCAAATGTTGGGCTTGAGACAGGGATCATCCAGAAATTCGCCATCTCTAGATAACAATCTGGATGTAAATGGTACACCTAATCTTTCAGATGAACCTTCAGGAGGGGACACTTGTTAATAGACCACGGAACCTGCAGGAGGGGACACTTGTTAATAGACCTCGGAACCTGCAGGAGGGGACACTTGTTAATAGACCTTGGAACCTGCAGGAGGGGACACTTGTTAATAGACCTTGAACCTGCAGGAGGGGACAAGTTTCTGTTAAAAATACCATAGAATTGAACCACTACTTATAGAAATGTGGTAATCTGGTTTTACTTAGATTTCATTTTGTTCTAACATTATGGTGTATTATTGCACTGCTCAATCTGGATGTAAGACTGAGAGTGATATTGATAATTATGTATTAAACCTTTCCTCCATAAATACGCCTTTTCTACGCCTCTGTAAAAGTCACCTGTTGAAACCATTGTGATAAATAGAGCATTAATTGCTCCTATAGGACCAAATGCTCTTTTTATCACAATGGTTTCAACCTACAAAATTCTAAAAAAATCCTTTTCTCTAGTTAATGAACCATTTGGGTAGATTTATTCAAAGTGGTTGGATCTAAAAATAGCCTATGAGGGAATGGGTTAATTCAATTTTTGGATGAAACACACTTACACCCTAGAGCAATACATGTGTCTGTAAGAGGCATATATGGTTTTGTCAAATGCCTTATATCTTAGCTTGTCTAGGTAGTACACATCAGAATCCAGTCTCTCGGTGCATTCTAATAAGGTCCATAAAGCATAGTTTGGCAGAGAGATATGGAGAATACTTGTCAGATGCTCTTATGAAGTCAAATGTTACTTACAAAGTACCTGTAGCCCCGGACTGGTATTCTGCAAGTACAAAGTACCTGTAGCCCTGCACTGGTATTTTGCATGTACAAAGTTTGGCAGATAACACGGCTTTTTCACTATTTTGGGACAATGGCCCATGTCCCTGGAATTGGGAATTTTAAATGGTTTCATATTACACCTCCACAGTTAAGCACTTTACTGACATTGATCAATAATGGACTAATAACTCCTAACATTCTGAATGATAAAAAAAGTATGAACAATTCATCCTGTAGGAGCTACCTAATCAGAGTCTGTTCTGTTTGTATATGGAATAAGATAGATCTGGTTCTACAGTTTCTGCAATGACCAAATTTTGTGCGTTCATGTGCTATTTTAAAATATTCATGATGTCATTATTTCTTACATGAATATTCATGGTGTAAAGGGTTATTACCAGTAACCCCATTTCTTTATACATGTATTTTAGTAGTGCAAACATTTGCTTGCATTGACAAAACTAGGGCTACAGTCATTTCTGATTATATAATCGGCACTTTCACGTTGTTATACTGCCCCCACAAAGTGGTGGCATATAGGGTTGCTTTTGTCCGTCCGTACGCACATCTAGAAGACTTTGTCTGGGCTCTTATTTGGAAAGTATTTGTCCTATCCACATCAAACTTAAAACACATGTTTGTGGCCATTATATCTTGGTCAAGTTTGATAGCCATGTAAATTGCTTAAGTCGTTTAGGAGTTGCGGCTCTTTATTTGCAAAAATTGCATAAATCACTTCAGTCGTTACATACATGATTATGGCCTTTACTTTCTGTGACAAAAAATCTGAAGTAGGGGCATCAGTGTCCTATGGACACATTTCTAGTTGTTTCTAGTTTCTGTCCTTCTATCCGTCCGTCTGTCCAAAATTTTGTGTCCCTTCTATAACTTTTTATCTGTGAATGGATTTCACAAATGTTCACCACACAAAGACGATGTGTTGCATTCAACTCCCTGGTCTATGGGTAAAAAGTCACGGTCATCCTTCAGGGTCAAAGGTTGGGGCATATATAGTGTTTCACAAACACATCTTGTTTTTTTAATTTCAGGAAAGCTCACTAATCAATAACTAAAAACTTAAGATTAAAAAATTATTACTAGAGCCAGGGATGGGGAAGGAGACAGGTATATAAGGAATGAAAGTGTTGGAAGATATTTGCATGCAAATGTTAAGATACACATGCAGACTTAAACACATGCAGACTTGTATTAAAGCATATACATGTACATGTTATATGTTACTGGCTTAGATCCTCATATCCTTGGATATATCCTAATTCTTTTGCTGTATCTAAAATTTCTAAATACATGTAGCAAAAGTATACAAGTATCTTTCTATGTAGTTTACATAGCTTTAATATATATTTATACTGTATTTCGTAAAATTTATTTATGAATTGGTTTGAACAGCCAACTAAAATCATGTAACTGTTATCATGTTTTCTATGTAACCAATGGGAGATCCCCTTACCATGTCTTGTACACGATTATTATCTCGGTGAAATCTGATACCAGCATACAGGGTTATGAATTAACCCTGTATATGGTACACAATCTATCCAGTGTATTGCTGATCACATGATATGATATCCTTGTCATTAGTAAAAGTAGTGCTTGCTTAAAAAAGATATTGATACGAGAGGCCTAATAACTGCATTTCCTCATCATCTAGCCTGGTTGATTCTCTGAAACTACTTTTAGAATGGAAGAAAACATTATTTTTTTAAATACAGGCTGCTTGTTCTGGTGTAAGAATGGAATTGTAAACCTTGTAAAACATGCAGACACAGATGAGCTACTATTTCCATAGTGAGGTCTAACCTGCACAGTTCGCAGCTGCATAGGACACAAACACAAGTACCGATGATGGACAAACAGTTCAGATCCTGATGACCAATCTGAGTTAACACTCTTTGAGAATGCATCTTATCTCAGGACATCAGTCTTTTGATTATATCTAGTTGTACAATTTGATGTGAGATGTAGTTAACCCGTTCTCTCATATAAACACCTTTTCAAACAGAATAGATCTGGATCAGACGACTCCAAAGGAGCCGTCTGATCAGGATCTGCTCTGTTTGCTCATGAAATTATGATAGATCTGACTCTACCGTGGCTACCTATACCATCACCTCAACAATATGCTATGATAAATTTTCAGCTTAATATTTATTCATGACGCCATTATTTCTTACATGAATGTTGAACAGGGAAAGGGTTAATGCACTGAGGACTGAAATGTTTTTATCATGTACAAATGTACCGGTATTTGGAGACTCAGTCTTTTTTCTATTCAAAGATTGTTGGGGTGGCGGGGGTGTGTTTACCTGGTACAGTAGTACCTTTTCAAAATCATGTAGCTGCATAATCATTTCCGTCATAGATATGCATTTTAACCCTTTCCTCCCAAATATGCTATTTGTAGATCCAACCACTTTGTATAAATCTACCGAAAAAGGAGCATTAACTAGAGAAAAGGATTTTTTTTAGAATTTTGTAGTTTGAAACCATTGTGATAAATAGAGCATTTGTTCCTTAGAGCAAATTCTCTATTTACCACAATGGTTTCGGAAAGTGACTTTTACAGAGGTGTAGAAAGGTGTATTTATGGAGTAAAGGGTTAAAGCCTTTGCAAGCAGAGCAGACCCAGATCAGATACATGTAGCTGCTGTAGGTGCTGTCTGATTGGGACCTGCTCTGGTTGCTCATAGAATTAATTTACCTAGATCTAACTCCTGTGTTCATATATCATTATAAAATATTCAGCAAGTAAATACGCGTGTTATTAATCTAACATGAATATTCATGAGGTAAATGGTTATGCAAGATGAAAGTAATGCAGAAATTTAGAGGCATACATCTCTTTAGTGGATGGTATAAAGAGATTTTATAGATCTCTTTAGTGGATGGTATAAAGAGATTTTATAGATCTCTTTAGTGGATGGTATAAAGAGATTTTACTGCATGATTATTCATCTGAAAATTAAAATCAAACCAATACTTTTCGAAACAAGATTATAATATAGGTTATGTGATACTGTGATCTCTCCAATAGATTGGGATTTTTGGATTCTGTGATAGTAAAGATGTTAAAATAACAGTCAAACTGTTAATATTTAATGTGCGATATAGAAGCATGGTAAATATTTGTACATAGCGGTACACACATACACACATATATATATATATATATATATAATAGATTAATCGAGACATTGATGCATACCTTGATAGGAGTTGCATTTTGTATATAATATGTTTTTTGTTGTTTTGTTTTTTTTCTGACTTATAAATTTGTGTTTCTTATTAGCCATGTTTCTTGTTTTATTCTGTTGCTTAGATTGACTGTGCCTTGATGCTATCAAGCATGGGGGTATATGTAGCTGGAAAATGTTTTTGTTCCTGAAAATGGACTAAAAATGGATACGATTGAACATTATGTTTGATTAACATTTTCTTCCATACATACTCCTTTTTACACCTTTGCAAACAGAGTAGACCTAGATCAGGTACTTTGGCAAACTGAGTAGACCAAGGTCAGACAGCTCCTATAGGAGCAGTCTGATCAGGGTCTGCTCTGTTTGTTTATGATTTAAAATAGATATGATTTCTACAGTTTCTGCCATGACTATAAACTTCTGTATCCATGTGACATAACAATCTTTAATATTAAATTTCATGATGTCATTTTTGTTTACATGAATATTCATGGAGTAAAGTATTCATGCAAGACTCCATCCTTTATGAATATTACTATAATTCTTGTATTTTAACCGTTTCCTCCATAAATACGCCTCTGTAAAAGTCACCTGTTGAAACCATTGTGATAAATAGAGCATTTGCTCCTATAGGATCTATATTTATCACAATGGTTTCATACTACAAAATTCTAAAAATTTTCCTTTTCTCTAGTTAATGCTCCTTTTGGGTTGATTTATTCAAAGTGGTTGGATCTATGTGTAACATATACGCAGACAGCAGATTGTAGGAGTGGTCAGAATAGGTGTAGCTTTATTTGCAAAGGTGTAAACTGGTGAAATTGTCTAAGTAAGTGTTAAATGACCGTCAAACAAAGTATGAAACGAGTCAAAGTGTTAAACGACTGTCAAACAAAGTGTTAAACGAGTCAAAGTGTTAAACGACCGTCAAAGTGTTAAACGACCATCAAACAAAGTGTTAAAAGACTCTCAAACAAAGTGTTAAACGACCGTCAAACAAAGTGTTAAACGAGTCAGTGTTAAACAAAGTGTGAAACGAGTCCAACAAAGTGTTAAACAAAGTGTTAAACGAGTCAAACAAAGTGTTAAGCGACTGTCAAAGTGTTAAACGACTGAAGAAATAAATATAAAGAGAAATTGTATTCATGAGTTTTCTTCTTTTATTTTTAGAATTGCATATTGCAAAGAATGTTATTTTCAGCATCATTCTTCCAGTCAAGGCCCATATACAATGAACCCGCTTTTAACCTGTTCCCTCATATTGACGCCTCTGTAAAAGTCACCTGTTGAAACCACTGTGATAAATAGAGCATTTGCTCCTATAGGAGCAAATTATCCATTTATTACAATGGTTTCATTCTACAAATTTCTAAAAAAAATTCCTTTTCTCTAGTTTTGGTAGATTTATTCAAAGTAGTTGGATCTAAAAATAGCCTATGGAGGAAAAGGTTAAACCTTTTGCTATTGAATACTCATGGTAGAATATAGAAATAATGACACCATGAATATTTATTTGCTGAAATTTATTAATGGCATAATTATATACATATGGTAACAATTGTTGAGTGAGATCTATTAAATTTTCTTAAGCAAACACAGCAGACCCTGATCAGATGGCTCCTGCAAAGTCTGTCTGATCTGGGTCTATTCTGCTTTTAAAGGTGTGAAAAGGCATTTCTATGAGGGAAAGGGTTAAAAGCATTAACCCTTGAATGCATGAATGTTCACGTAGAAAATGGCATCATGAATATTAAATGATCTTTTTATAATTGCATATGAACAAGAACATTTTTGTCTGCAACAGAAACTAGAATCCGATCTATATATTTCCTTAAGCAAACAGCAGACCCTTATCAAATTGCTCATACAGGCGTTGTCTGATCTGGATCTACTCTGTTTTCCAAGGTGTCAAAAGATGTATGTATGGAGTAAAGGGTTAAAAGGCAATCTAAGGAACAAATGTGCATCAAGTGTTTATATAACATGTACACTGATAGGTCATGATAGCTGTAGTTGTAACCCAGTTACATGTTGTTAGATATGTTGATGTGCAAATAGATAAGTATATTGTTGACTATGCATTTGTAGATATACGGTTTTATCTTCAGAACATTAAATACAATAATTAAAGATAAAGTATTTTTTAATATTATACACGATAATTAGTTACTGGAAATGATGAAATTTGAATGTAAAAATGCAGAGAATTTCAACCGCTTCAAAAGCGTTATCTGTCCCAGTTTAACAAAAAACAAACAAACCAGGTAACGGATCAGCTATCCCTGTTGTTTAATGTTTGCCCGTGTTTTTAGCTCACCAGAGCACAAAGTGCTGAGGGTGAGCTTTTGTGATCCCCTGATATCCGTCGTCCATCGGCGTTTGTCGTGCATCGTCCGTCGTGTGTCGTCAGTCATCAACAATTTGAACCTTAAAAAAATTTCTCCTCTGAATCTACAGGGTTCTCAGGTGTCATTTTTGGCACATAGCATCATATGTAGGCCTTCTACAAAATATGTATAAATTATGCCCCTGGAGCCAAAATTAGCCCCGTCCCAGGGGTGCCTTGTTTTCTATAGAAACATTTAGTGAAAATCTTCTCCTGAAACTCGAAGGTTCTCAGCTTCATATTTGGCACAAAGCATCATATTCAGGTCCTCTACAAAAATTATATAAATTATGCCCTGGGGTCAAAATTGGCCCCGCCCCAGGGGTGGCCAATTTTCTATTGAAACATATAGTAAAAACTTCGAAAATCTCCTCCTTGGTCAAAATTGGCCCGCCACAGGGGTTGCCAGTTTTCTATAGAAACATATACATGTAGTGAAAACTTTGAAAATCTTCTTCTCTGAAACTGGAAGGTTCTCACCTTTCATATTTGACACATAGCATCAACTTCAGGTCTTCTACAAAAGTTATAGAAATTATGCCCATAGGTTCAAAATTGGTCCAACCCCAGGGATGGCCAGTTTTCTATAGCAGACTGCTGTTTCCAGCAGTTTTATTATCCTTTGCTTAGGTCAGTAAGAGTATAGTGGTCTACTCCTTGACCAGTGGCTATTGTTAGCATACATGCATTGCTGGAGTGTATCATATTGCTCACTGGGATTCAGTTAGCCAGGATGTAGTAGGTTTTGGAGTTTTTGCCTTGTTTTATATAGACATATATTGTGAAAACTTAATATTTACTCTGAAACTGGAAGGTTCTCAGATTTCCTAATTGGCATATAGCATCATCTTGAAGTCCTCTACAAAAGTTATATCAAATATGCCCCAAGGTTCAAATGAGCCCCCCTCCCAGGGGTGGCAAGTTTTCTATTAAAAAACCTTGTAAACATTGAAAATCGTCTCCTCTGATTGTCTGATGAACGATATCAGGACCATCATGGCCCTCTTGTTTAAAATATCAGTTTATGTCCAGCTTAATTAAATATGTTGTCTGTAATTTTGTTTGATTACGCTACATAAATTAACAGGGAAAAATACATATGAGCCAGATTAATGATTTTGAGTATTTACTCATGTAGAGTTCAAATAAGTTCAGTTGGTCAATGGGCTTAAACGGGCCTGGATGGGATTGGATATATGCTTATAGTTTTCAAAGTATATTGGGTATAAGATATTGAACGTTTTTGCCCACGCCCATCCTTGTTTTGAGGTTCTCTATGAAACTTTGTTTAAATGTCCAGAAGTATAAGGTAATGCCGTTCTGTAAGTATCATTAACATTGCCCTCTGTTTGCCAAAAATATTATCGTTTTTTTGTTCGCACGGAGTCATATCTCAGAATTTGTTTGGATTTTTTTTGGTGAAACTGTAAATGCTTAGTAATATTGGGAAATGCAGTCTTGCAAGTATCACTTATATTGACTTCGGAACACCAATACGTTATAGTCCATTGTGTGCCAAAAAGATAACTTATCCCTTTTGACCATCAGGGGTCATAGCTCGGAAGCAGTTTTGGAGTTTTTCATTGCAATGTTGTGTAAGTGTTTAGTACCATACAGAAATGCGACCCTGCATGTATCACTCACATTGAGTTTGGAACACCAAAGTTATGGCTCTTTGTTTGTGCAAACCGTGAACATTTTTGTCTGTCTTGACAGCAACTCAGTTAAATACTGAGGGAGGCTAGCATTTGTTTGGCGTGTGGGTCCTTGTTTTAATCTGGACTGATGGTACACATGTGTACGATATGCCAGCACGACCCTCTTGTTATTCAAGTGTTACAGATGTGTTGCCTAGTAGATCCACAACAGAACACACACTTGTGACCACTTCAGTCTTGTTCTGTAAGTAGTCTTACTGTGAGAGCTTCCTTCTGTACAACTGAAACAATGCTGGATTTCAACGAATGTTAAACCACTTTACAGTATTTTAAGATACAGGTCATGCTCAGTTTATTGTAGACCACCTTTTATAAGCCTGAAAGGGGTCTGTCCATGAATCCATTTCACCATATATGTACATGGGTGTCTTCTCTATAATGCTATCATACTTTATTCGATTTTCACATAGTTAAACATAACCTGTCAGTGGGTTGTGCGCATTCCTTTGCGAACCTTTTCATGTTCGAGACAGTGATTGTCAATAAATCAAATGCACGTTAGTTGTCCCTCTTTAGCTTCCTGGTTATATAATTGTTATTTTAGCCATCTGTCGTGCAGTTCATGTACATTGTAACTGTAAAACAAACTCAAGTTCTGCAGTTCTCTGCTTAGCGGAGGTTTTGTTGAACGTTTTATTAGCTCACCTGAGCCAAAGGCTGAGGATGAGCTATTGTGACCGCTATTTGTCCGTCGTCCGCCGTCCGGTGTCCGGCGTCCGGCGTCCGGCGTCCGTCCACATTTTCAAACAACATCTCCTCTGAAACTGCTGACCCGATTTTAACCAAATTTTGTCAGAAGCATCAGTGGCTAGGGGGAACGAAACATTGTTCACATTATGACCCCCGGGCCAAAAATGGCCCCGCCCAAGGGCTTATCAGTTTTTCATAGGAAAATTTAAAAAAATCTTCTTCTCTGAAACTGTAAGGCCTAGACCTTTGATATTTAGTATGTAGCATGATCTTATGGTCCTCTACAAAAATTGTTCAAATTATGACCCCCGGGCCAAAAATGGCCCCGCCCTGGGGCTTATCAGTTTTTCATAGGAATTTTTTTTAAAATCTTCTTCTCTGAAACTGTAAGGCCTAGACCTTTGATATTTGGTATGTTGCATGATCTAATGGTCCTCTACAAAAATTGTTCAAATTATGACCCCTGGGCCAAAAATGGCCCCGCCCAAGGGCTTATCAGTTTTTCATAGGAAAATCTTTAAAAATCTTCTTCTCTGAAACTGTAAGGCCTAGACCTTTGATATTTAGTATGTAGCATGATCTTATGGTCCTCTACAAAAATTGTTCAAATTATGACCCCTGGGCCAAAAATGGCCCCGCCCCGGGGCTTATCAGTTTTTCATAGGAAATTTTTTAAAAATCTTCTTCTCTGAAACTGTAAGGCCTAGACCTTTGATATTTGGTATGTTGCATGATCTAATGGTCCTCTACAAAAATTGTTCAAATTAAGACCCCGGGCCAAAAATGGCCCCGCCCCGGGGCTTATCAGTTTTTCATAGGAAATTTTTTAAAAATCTTCTTCTCTGAAACTGTAAGGCCTAGACCTTTGATATTTGGTATGTTGCATGATCTAATGGTCCTCTACAAAAATTGTTCAAATTATGACCCCTGGGCCAAAAATGGCCCCGCCCAAGGGCTTATCAGTTTTTCATAGGAAAATCTTTAAAAATCTTCTTCTCTGAAACTGTAAGGCCTAGACCTTTGATATTTAGTATGTAGCATGATCTTATGGTCCTCTACAAAAATTGTTCACATTATGACCCCCGGGCCAAAAATGGCCCCGCCCAAGGGCTTATCAGTTTTTCATAGGAAAATTAAAAAAAATCTTCTTCTCTGAAACTGTAAGGCCTAGACCTTTGATATTTAGTATGTAGCATGATCTTATGGTCCTCTACAAAAATTGTTCAAATTATGACCCCCGGGCCAAAAATGGCCCCGCCCTGGGGCTTATCAGTTTTTCATAGGAATTTTTTTTAAAATCTTCTTCTCTGAAACTGTAAGGCCTAGACCTTTGATATTTGGTATGTTGCATGATCTAATGGTCCTCTACAAAAATTGTTCAAATTATGACCCCTGGGCCAAAAATGGCCCCGCCCAAGGGCTTATCAGTTTTTCATAGGAAAATCTTTAAAAATCTTCTTCTCTGAAACTGTAAGGCCTAGACCTTTGATATTTAGTATGTAGCATGATCTTATGGTCCTCTACAAAAATTGTTCAAATTATGACCCCTGGGCCAAAAATGGCCCCGCCCCGGGGCTTATCAGTTTTTCATAGGAAATTTTTTAAAAATCTTCTTCTCTGAAACTGTAAGGCCTAGACCTTTGATATTTGGTATGTTGCATGATCTAATGGTCCTCTACAAAAATTGTTCAAATTAAGACCCCGGGCCAAAAATGGCCCCGCCCCGGGGCTTATCAGTTTTTCATAGGAAATTTTTTAAAAATCTTCTTCTCTGAAACTGTAAGGCCTAGACCTTTGATATTTGGTATGTTGCATGATCTAATGGTCCTCTACAAAAATTGTTCAAATTATGACCCCTGGGCCAAAAATGGCCCCGCCCAAGGGCTTATCAGTTTTTCATAGGAAAATCTTTAAAAATCTTCTTCTCTGAAACTGTAAGGCCTAGACCTTTGATATTTAGTATGTAGCATGATCTTATGGTCCTCTACAAAAATTGTTCAAATCATGACCCCTGGGCCAAAAATGGCCCCGCCCAAGGGCTTATCAGTTTTTCATAGGAAATTTTTTAAAAATCTTCTTCTCTGAAACTGTAAGGCCTAGACCTTTGATATTTGGCATGTAGCATGATCCTATGGTCCTCTACGAAAATTGTTCAAATTATGACCCCTTGGCCAAAAATGGCCCCGCCCAAGGGCTTATCAGTTTTTCATAGGAAAATTTAAAAAAATCTTCTCCGACGAAACTGTAAGGCCTAAACCTTTTATATTTGGTATGTAGCATGATCTAATGGTCCTCTACAAAGATTGTTCAAATTATGAACCGGGCCAAAAATGGCCCCAACTTAGGGCTTATCAGTTTTTCATAGGAAAATCTTTAAAAATCTTCCTCTCTGAAACTGTAAGGTCTAGACCTTTGATGTTTGGTATGTAGCATGATCTAATGGTCCTCTTCTACAAAGATTGTTCAAATTATGACCCCAAAACAAAAAATGGCCCCGCCCAAGGGCTAATCAGTTTTTCATAGGATAATCTTTAAAAAATCTTCTGAAACTGTAAGGCCTAGACCTTTGATGTTTGGTATGTAATATGATCTAATGGTCCTCTACAAATATGTAGCTTTGGCTTGTGGTCCTCTGCCAAGAATGTTCAACTTACGACCTTGACCTCTGGGCGAAACTTGGCCCTGCCTTGGGGCTTATCAGTTTTTAGCTCACCTGAGCCAAAGGCTCAGGATGAGCTATTGTGACCGCTCTTTGTCCGGCATCCGGCGTCCGTCCGGCGTCCGTCCACATTTTCAAACAACATCTACTCTGATACTGCTGACCCGATTTTAACCAAACTTTGTCAGAAGCATCAGTGGCTAGGGGGAACGAAATATTGTTCAAAGTTTTTGGCTGGAGTTATTTCCCTTGCTGTGAGGCCAGTTTTACTGACATGACCGTATAGATGACTTTAATTCATAGGAAAATCTTTAAAATTCTTCTTCTCTGAAGCTAAAATGCCAAGACCTTTGATATTTGGTATGTATCATTATCTTATGGTCCTCTATCAAGATTGTTCAAATTATGACCCTTGGGCTAAAAATGGCCCCGCTCAGGGGCTTATCAGTTTTCCATAAAAAAATCTTTAAAAAATCTTCTTTTCTGAAACTAAAATGCTCAGACCTTTGATATTTGGCATGTATCAATATATAATGGTCCTTTACCAAGATGGTTCAAATTATGACTCCTGTGCCAAAAATTGCCCCACCCAGGGGCTTATTAGTTTTACATAATAAAATCTTTAAAAATCTTCTTCTCTGAATCTAAAATGCCCAAACATTTGATATTTAGTATGTATCATTGGTCCACTATCAGATTGTTCAAATTGTATTGGTGCGGAGTTAATTTTCCTTATATAGCTATAGAGAAAAAACAATACTGGTCACATATGATTAATAATTGGCAGAAATAGTGTAAACATTACTTAGATTATTTGAAGTAATGGTAACTCAAAAAACATGTCTTCTACAGGATGTGGCCAGTTTTACTTATATGGTTATATAGAAAATTTTGGAATTCTTCTGGTTTTGTTTTGATATTTATTGTCTTCTTTACTTGCAGGTGAAGGAAGTTGGGCTTTATGAAAATGTGCCATTAGTTATGTTGTGTGCATATACATGTATATCTGAATTGGTCATGATTATTCAGAATATACATTGTTAACTTTTAAACTCTTATAGAAGGGACAACTCTTCTAAGTACCCAACTATATTAAATACACGTAGTAGGCGTCAGCTCATACATGTACCAGGTAGGTACTTGTATTATCGAAGTGCCAAAGGTGATAATTTTAATTTACAAGGCACAATATGTAGATCTATATTAGATTTTTAAGGTATTAAATATTCAATGACACCAAAGTTGATCTCATGTTTGGCCTTTCAATGAATTCTTTCATATTGGTTTAAATTTTTGTAATGAGGGAAAAATCATTATAGTTGCCATTGAAGTTGCATAATGACTGCATTTTGCACTCAACAGTACATCACCTTTGACTATGAAGAGCCTCTTTTTACGCAAAACCGCCTGTCTGGTCACCATGTATTTTTGTGTTGTATTTGTCATGTATTTGTTTTCTACATGAAACTCAATTAGATATTTTTATATCTTCATTTTCTTTAAGAATTGAATTTTAATAATGAATCTTAATCTGACATGTGGATGACCATATTGTTTTTTAGGTCAAAGGTCAAAGCCACTGTGACCTTAAGTTGTCAAATGGTTTCTGATCAATGAACTGCTAAACAGCGGCCCATTATCTTCAAACTTGCTGTGTTGGTTGGTCATGACCACTAAAATGACCTTCACCCACTCACTATTCCCATTATTTTTAGATCATTAGGTCAAAGGTAAAGATCATATTGACCTTTTGTTGGGAAGTGGTTTCTGATAAATAAATGCTAAACAGTTTGATCTAGAATCTTCAGACATGCTGTGATGGTTTTTCATGATCAGTAAATTACCCTTATAGTTTTTAGGTCACAAGATATATAAGGTCAAGGTCACTTTTACCTTGTAAAATAGTTTTGATTCATACTGCATAATGATTTGACCTAGAAACGTCCAACTTCATACTGGAATATGTTTCAATGCTTTTCTGCTAGAGATGTGACACCATTTTAAGTACAAACTTCCATTTGAAATGATGCTGGTGACCCAGCATTGTTTAAAGAAAACTGTCTGAAAATCTTAATACGTACTAATGTGTATCTTTTATAGCTAAATCAATATTGAAGAACATTGTGAATCACAGAAAGTGGTGTGTGGAAGTTACTGTTTTAAACATTTGTGACACTTTCCTTGTGACATTGTGTGTTTTTACTGGAAATTTTGCTGCTTGACCAGCAAGTTGCAGATTTACACAAGACTATTGCAGTCCTAAATCTGCCACAGACATTGTAAATTTTCAAGAGGTTGTTGTGGAGGAGGAGAGGTGTTAAAAAGCAGACTTTGTGCTGTATCAGTGTGAAGCAGTACTGTAGAAGAGAACTAAAGGAGGTAGTGACTCTTTGAGTGTTGTGGAGTGTTGTAGAGGAAAGGGGATACAAGACGGTGCATTCATTATTACAGTTGAACAGGGTAGAGAGCAGAACTACTTTTCTGTAACACATCAAATATTGTGGAGTGTTGCAAGAGGAGTTGAAAAGCAGGCTGTGCTGTTTCAGTGTGAAGCAGTAGAAGAGACTAAAGGAGGTAGTGACTCATTGAGTGTTGTGGAGTGTTGTAGAGGAAAGGGGATACAAGACAGTGCATTCATTATTACAGTTGAACAGGGTAGAGAGCACAACTACTTTTCTGGAACACATCATCAGTGGTATGTTTCTCAGAGAAAAAGTATTCCTAAGATTAAAAGAACAGAGAGTAAAACATAAATACTTGAATTGCTCTGATCTAATATTTCAACCACTAAGGGCCTTTTTCAAAGATTATCATTCTCTTTGACTTTATGGCTGAATACATGTAACAAAATGTGACGTGTATTTTGACATGATAATCTTTGAAAAAGGCCCTTAGTGTTCGAAATATTAGATCAGAGCAATTCAAGTATTTATGTATTATACTAATTCCCTATTTTGGAATATTTTCTTCATTGAGAGTTAAACAGTTTGACAATTTTCACAATTTCAGTTGATACCAATTAGTTTTGCACTGATGTGTTGAACATTGTATGCCTCCCAGATCAGATGTGGGGGCATAATCTGTCTGTTGACTTCATAATTGGCAGGGATGCTGCAATATTGAGTGCTAACATGTCAAGGTCATCCTTTAAGGTCAAAAATCTATATAGGTAACCATCAACTTTGACATTGGCTATAACTTCTTAACTAGCAGAGATAAAGACTTCATATTGGGCATGCATATATATCTCATAGAGCTGCACATATTGAATACATGCTAACATGTCAAGGTTTTTCGTAATGATCAAAGGTCAACTGTTTAGGTCGAAGTAAATAATGGTCATTACTTTTGAACTAGTAGAGGTAAGAAACTTCAAAGTAGATATTTTTTTTGTAATATAAGAAGATTAAAGTCATCGATAAAAGTGAGAGGTCAAAATGAAGTGTTTCGAACAGTGACTCCATCTCTGGGATATATACTGATCTCCTGAAACTGCAATGTTTTAAATGGTTTCATGCCAAACTCAAGGTCATCATTCATGTTCAGAGGTCAAATTTATAGGGCAATGTGACTGTTTGGAAGCATAGTGTTTTGTAAAGACATTTTGTTCATTTTCGTATAAATGAAGTTTACTATTATGCAACAAATGTAAAAGCTATCTACATTATCAGCTCCTCATTGCTGTGAGTTTGCACCAGGTCTGGGTTTGGAATTCTTTCATGTGGGGAAGCCTTTTAGCTGCCTTGCGGAAGGTTGGTGTTTTACCCAGGTGCCGATTTGTTCCTGAAAAGTTTATAAAGGGCATCTGGGGTCTTCCTTTACCAGTAATTAGCTGGATGTCGCAATATGACTGAAATACTGTTAAAGCAAAGTAAAAATCCAAAAACAAAAAAAGAAAACATTATAGAAGATAATGCTATATTGGTATTAGATTTGAAGTTTGAGAAAGGGTATATAAGGGTCAGTGTGTTGGTTGGTCGGTCAGATAGTCCGTCTATCTGTTTGTCTGTCTGTCCCATGCACAAATCTTGAGAACATTCAAATATTTTACTGCAAAAAGCTTGTGACACAAACTTCTACATTTCTTTACCGATTCACATCAAACTTTGCATATGGATTTATAATGAACTGTAGATGTACATGACAGATTTTTCATGTGAGATGTCCCAAGAACAACAGAGTTATTGACCTTTGAATTTTTTAACTGAAAACAGCTTGTAATATTTTATGCCCTTTTCAGATTATCATGCCTCGCAAAAAAACCTGGAGACAGTCAGAAGCCAGGAGGGCAATCTATGGCAGAGGGCACGGAGGCAAAGATGTATTGTCGGCTGTATCTATTGAGGAATCCCCGTCAGACCTGAGTCTTTCTGCTTCAAGTCCTGTTATTGCACAGGCACGAAGTCCTGTTATCGCACAGGCACAAAGTCCTGTTATCGCACAGGCACGAAGTCCTGTTATCGCACAGGCACAAAGTCCTGTTATCGCACAGGCACGAAGCCCTGTTATCGCACAGGCACAAAAAAGTCCTGTTATCGCACAGGCGCAAAGTCCTGTTATCGCACAGGCACAAAGTCCTGTTATCGCACAGGCACCATGCACAAATCGCAAAAGCTTATTACTCAATGAAAATGAAAACTACACAAATATTCTTGATAACCACAATTGCCATCCCAAAATGTCAGATTTTGAAAATACATTTGTTGATACAGTTTTACTCACCAGTACAAAATGCTATGAAACAAGTCATTCATTTGGATGCAAAGCACTCATACATGGTTCTTTCCATCAAGGTGATCGTAAATTTACTTTTGACTCAAGAGGAAGCCAGTGCACCATGACTTCTTTGTGTTCTTTAGTTTATGCACACTATTCAAACTTCTTTGCTGCAGAGAATTTAGATGATGTGCTTGAAGTTGGTGATCAATTGTACAAAAAAGTTGTGAAAAATTTGAGGCAACATGGGAAATTTAAACATAGGCTGCTATGTCTGGATGAAATTCCTGATCAACTGAACATATTATCAAAAGTGGTGTGTGTTCATAAAAGAGACATTGTATCTGGAGTTGCTATTGAACAGTTTGGTGACACTGAATTGCCCACGTTGCACCAGTCCTTGCATACAGCCTTTCAAAATGTACAGCATGTTATGGTGATGATTGGAGCAATCTGTTCTGCTGTTTTTGTGAAAGATGAAATGTTCTGGCTTTTTGATTCTCATTCACATGGGAACAACGGACTGTCTAGTGTAGATGGTAAATCAGTGTTGATGGCATTTGGCACTCTTGATGACTTGGTCACCTTTATGTATGCAATGTATGACAGCATGCAAATAGACTTATCAGAACAGTATGAACTTTTACCAGTCCAATTTACTGTCTTGTACAATGAAAAAAGTAACACTTCAAACTTGTTAAGAAAGTATTTTGATGACCAAAAGAAAAAAATGCAGTCTAAAATCAGCAAACCGTCAGTAAGTCAGACACATGAAAATGGTACAACTGAAGCAGAAATGAGGACTGGTGGCAAGCATAAGAAACGAGAAAGGCGAGAGTACTTTAAGAACTATAAACAGAGTAAGCGTACTGACCCAGATTTCAAAGTCAGAGAACGGAAAATTCAAACATCATCAAAACAAAAGAAAAGATCTACTGAAGCTTACACAGCAAAAGAACAAGAACATAGAAAGAATGTGAGACTGGATCAAAAGTTCAAAGAAAGAGAAAAAGAAATTCAGAAAGCTTCAAAACAGAAAGCAAGAACAGATGGCAATTTCAAAACAATTGAAAGGGATCTTAAAAGGAATGTAAGACAAGATGTTAAATTCAAAGCCAAAGAAAAAGCATGGCAAACTGCATCAAAAAAGAAAGCAAGGACTGATAAGGATTTCAAGGCAAAGGAAATGGAACATAGAAAGAATGTGAGACTCAACCCAATATTCAAAGCAAAAGAAAAAGAAATTCAGAAAGTTTCAAAAAGAAAAGCAAGAACTGATAAGGCTTTTAGGACAAAAGAAATGGAACATAGAAAGAATGTGAGACTCGACCCAATATTCAAAATAAAAGAAAAAGAAATCCAGAAAGTTTCAAAAACAAAAGCAAGAACTGATAAGACTTTTACAACAAAAGAAATGGAACATAGAAAGAATGTAAGACTCGACCCAATATTCAAAGAAAAAGAAAAAGAAATCCAGAAAGTTTCGAAAACAAAAGCAAGAACTGATAAGACTTTTACAACAAAAGAAATGGAACATAGAAAGAATGTAAGACTCGACCCAATATTCAAAGAAAAAGAAAAAGAAATCCAGAAAGTTTCAAAAAGACAAGCAAGAACTTGTAAGGCTTTTTTGACAAAAGAAATGGAACGTAGAAAGAATGTGAGACTTGACCCAATATTCAAAGAAAAAGAAAAAGAAATCCAGAAAGTTTCTAAAAGGAAAGCAAGAACTCGTGAAGATGTCAGGGCAAAACAAGTAGAACATAGAAGGAATTTGAGACTTGACCCAGAATACAAAGAAAAAGAAAAAGAAATCCAGAGAGTTTCAAAAAGGAAAGCAAGAGCAGACAAAGATTACAAGGCAAAAGAATTTGAGCAGAAAAAGAGGATGAGACTTGATCCTGAAGTCGCCCAAAAAGAGAAAGAAAGTCAGAGAGTTTCAAAAGCAACTGCTCGAAAGGACCCCTATGTATTAGAAAGAGAAAGGATCATCAAACAAACGTCTCGTTCTCATGTTAGTACAAAAGAAAGGGAGGTTATAAGTGATAGAGCTAGGAAAGCTGACAAACGAAAGAATACTGAATATCAATCAGAAAACATATTTGCAAAAAAGAAGTATGGAAGTAATATTACGGATTGTATTAGACTGTTTCACAACAGTATTGAAGAAGGACCTCAGTATATCTGCACATGTTGTAAACAAACATGGTTTCAGCAAAGTGTCAGCAATATCAGTAATGTCAAAGGTTCTATTGATAAACAATTTTTAACAGGAACATCATCTGTTAAAGGATTAGAATGGATTTGTTTAACTTGTAAAACCAGTCTTTTAAAAAATAAGGTTCCAAAATTGTCAGAAAAAAATGGAATGATGTGGGCTGAAAAACCAAGAGAACTTAATTTGTTTCCTTTGGAAGAACGACTAATTTCATTACGCATACCTTTCATGCAAATCAGAGAGCTACCAAGAGGTCGCCAGTATTCTGTGAAAGGCAATGTTGTAAATGTTCCTGTTGATGTCCAACCTGTTGTTGATTCACTCCCTAGAACATTTGATGAAAATGTAACAGTTGCTGTCAAACTGAAAAGAAAATTATCACACAAATCATGTGCATTTACAGAGAATGTGCGACCATTACATGTTCTCACAGCATTACACTGGCTGAAAAGAAATAGTGATTTGTACAAAAACTCTGCTGTGACAATTGATACAGATTGGGCTAATCGTGTAACAGCTAACTGTGAAGAAACCGTGCGAGAGTTATTTTCATCTGAAACAAATGGCTTGACAAATGATCATACTGAAATAAAAACAGTACAGAATGGTACAGTTTCTCACAATGAAACAAATGTGACTTGTGATTCAGATGAAGAAGAAAATGTTAATGAAAATGTTGGAAACATTGATACCCTTATAGATGCTGCAGACATTGAGAATAGTGCCAATACCTTCATCTTTGCACCTGGTGAGGGACAGAAACCTCTTAGCCTATATCAAGATCCAGATGCAGAATTTTTATGCTTTCCATGTATATTTTCTGGACAAAGGAGAACAGAAAATGAAGAACGACTACTCCTGTGAGCTACAGTGACATTGCCAAGTGGGAACTGAGAAGCAGTGATAGACGAGCAGCAAATAGTGTGCCCAATATATTTTTTAAAATGAAAAAAATACAAATGAAACAGCTGAATGACAAAGTGAACCTTGCTGTAAGAAGGGGTCAGTTTGGAGATAAAAAGTTGACTGCAAGTCAAGCAAGAGATTCAAGCTATATGGAAAACATGGTCAAGAAGGATGAAGGGTATTTCATTTTTAAGCAGCTCAGAAATTCTCCCTCATATTTAGAAACAAGAAAAAAAGATGTATTTGCAATGATACGGCAACTTGGTTTGCCAACATGGTTCATGTCCCTTTCATCAGCAGATACAAAATGGCCAGATGTGTTGAATATGTTGTCGAAACTAAACACTGGTACTGAATACACAGAGGAACAAATAAGTAATATGGAATGGGGACAAAAAGTGAAATTGATTCAGAAAGACCCTGTAACATGCTCTCGCTATTTTGACCACAGGGTTCAACAGTTTATAAACATTGTAATAAAAAGCCCACATGAATGCTTGGGCAAAGTAAAAGACTACTTTTACAGATGGAAAAGTAGTAAAGTCAAGCAGGCAAAGCCACATGCAAGACGCAACCACCACCAAAACACCGATAGACAGCATGACACACACACACACAACCACACACCCAAACGCACACACACACACACACGAAATGAACACAGAAAACACCAAAAGACACACAAGAAACAGGGACAAACGTTCCACAACATGAACAAACCACAAGCACAAAGACGCAAGGCAAACAAAAGGAAGGGTGACAAAGAGAGTACCGCCTTGGCACGGTCAGCAGCAAAAACACCACTGGGGGTTTAAACCGGTTTACGGACGTCCTAACCTCACACTTCTCTCAAAGTCACACTAGCTTTACAAATATTGTAAATAAAGGTATCCCCGCTGGACTTACCCACAACATAGACGAGTTGAATTTCAGCAAAGAGGTTCTCCACATATCCACATGCTTGTTTGGGTAGAAGATGCTCCAGTAGTACCCCAGGTGAAATAACTGCATATGTTGACAAATTCCTTAAATGCTGTTCAGACAATGACAGTTTGAAAGATTTAATTCAGCTTCAAATACACAAGCATTCAAGAACCTGTCACAAAAAAGAAGACAGAATCTGTCGATTTGGTTACCCGCTTCCACCTTTGAATAAAACTATGGTTCTTAGCCCTCTTGAAACAGACGTTGATAAATACAAAAAGTTGTATGAGAAAATGCAGAAGAGGATCAATGCTGAGAAGGAAGGATTTGATATGACATATGAGGAGTTCCTCATTAATGTTGTTAAATTGTCAGAAGAAGACTATATCAAGTGTATTCGAAGTTCTTTAAGAAGTTCAAAAGTGTTCTTAGAAAGAAGACCTAATGACATTCGTGTTAATTTCTACAATGAAACTGTCCTACAAGCCTGGAAAGCAAATATTGACATCCAGTTTGTTTTAGATCCATACGCATGTGCAATGTACATTGTATCTTACATCAGCAAATCTCAGAGAGGAATGAGTACATTATTGCATGCTGCTGCAAAAGAAGCAAGGAATGGCAATTTGGATATCAAGAGACAAGTGCGCCATATTGGCAATGTGTTTTCATACAGTGTTGAAGTTAGTGCCCAAGAAGCAGTTTACCTTGTTCTTCAAATGCCATTGACCAGAAGTACACGAGATGTAGTATTTATCAATACATCTCCGCCAAATCAGAGAATACAGCTCCTGAAAGCAAAAAGTTCACTAGATGAATTGCCAAACTCTTCAACTGATGTTCTTGCTGACAACATGATTAAAAGATATGCAAAAAGACCAAGTTGTCTAGAGCATTGGTGCCTTGCTGATTATGTCTCACAGCTTGAAATTGTGAATCCAAAATATGATGACACCCTTGCACTGGATGAAGAAGTGAATGATGATGATGATCTCATTTGTGAAGATAAATTTGATGAAGACCAAACTGTTCTCGTCCTTAAAAGTGGAGTCAAAATTAGAAAAAGACATAACTTCAAAGTAATCCGCTATGTGCGATTTAATCGCAAATCAGATGAAGAGAACCATTTTCGAGAAAAACTTTTGCTGTTTTTCCCATGGCGAAATGAAACCAAGGATTTGATAGCACATCATTCTTCTTACAAAGAACATTATTCGGCAATAAAAAATCAAATTGACAGCAAGTGCACGATGTATGAACACCATGTTGAAGAGCTTGAAATGGCACACCAGCATGCAGAAGACGATTGCCACGGTTATAATGATATAGCTCCAGGGACACAGCAAGTTGAAGCAGAAACAGAGCAGGAAAACTCTGTTGAATCTGAGAACTTTATCTATTTCAACCCAGATAGAGCTGTAGAGCACAGAGAATATGACATTGGTATTGAATTAGGCTGCAGTTCTGCAGGTGCATCAGTTGATATGAATGACAATGTTATGCCTGATGAAGACTACAGAAAAATTCTGAGATGTTTAAATTCTAAACAAAGGCATTTCTACAATCATGTCATACACTGGATCAAAACAAAAGATGCACCATTGTATGCATTTTTGACTGGAGGAGCAGGAGTTGGCAAAAGTGTTGTAATAAAGGCTTTATATCAGACGTTATACAGGTACCTAAATTTAAGAGAAGGTGAAAATGCAGATGAGAAAATAATACTATTGTGTGCATACACTGGGAAAGCAGCATACAATATCAATGGATCAACAATTTCAACAGCTTTTCATCAGAAGTTCAAACAAAAAGTACAGACTTTGAACTGTGACAATCTCAATTCATTTCGTTCAAAGTACAAAAACCTGTCAGTTGTCATAATTGATGAAGTTTCTATGGTGAGCAATACAATGCTTAAGTTCATTGATCAAAGACTTCAAGAACTGACTGGTACAAGAATCCCTTTTGGTGGTAAAAGCATAATTGCAGTAGGTGACTTATACCAATTGAAACCAGTAGCAGGTGCTTGGATCTTTGATGACCTTACCAAGGATGCATCAGCATTAGATACAAACCTATGGCAAGATCACTTTACCATGTTTGAATTGACTGAAATAATGCGACAAAAAGATGATGCAGACTTTGCCGAGCTTTTGAATAGATTGCGTCACAACTCACTGACTGAACAAGACTACACACAAATCCAACAACGCAGCGTTGATTCATCTTCTGAAGCATACCCACTGAGTGCACCTCATATATTTGCAGAAAACTTTTTTATGCAGTCTTTCAATGAAAAAGTCATCAATAACTTGAGTGCTGAAAAAGTTGAAATTACCTGCCATGATTCTATTGCAGGAGCAAACATATCGCAGGAAAAACAAAAGAGAATTTTAGAACAGCTACCACAAGATTCCAATGCTACAATGGGGTTACACCATTCATTAACAGTTGTTGTAGGAATGATATATGACTTAACAGTGAACATTGGTACAGAGGATGGACTAACGAATGGTGCATCTTGTGTTGTTAAGCACATAGAATACAAACAAGCTGAAACAAATAGACCCAGTATCATTTGGGTGAAATTTGATGATCCACATATAGGTAAAGAAAGAAGAAAGAAATACTACAGGATGGGTTTTTATCATGACTGTATTGATGAACTTTGGACTCTAGTATTTGACATTGAACGGACATTCACCCTGAGACAAAATACAATACAAAGAATACAGTTTCCACTACAACCTTCCGCAGGTAGAACTGTTCATAGAGCTCAGGGCACTACTCTTGACAATGTTGTCATAGACCTGTCACAGCGCAGGGTGAGAAAAAATCCCCATATCCACTATGTAGCTTTAAGTAGAGTTAGATCTGTTGAAAACCTCCATATTTTGAACTTCAATGCAAATGCAGTGTGTTTAGATGAAAGAGTTGAGGCAGAAATGAACAGACTTGACTCAGAAGCCAAACTTCAACTATGTTACATTCCTCTTGACACAGTAGACTGTGAAAATCATTTCAAAATAGTCTACAATAATAGTAGGTCTCTGCACAAACATTTCCAAGATATATCTGAAGATCAGAATATTTTATCAGCTCATATTATTGGCGTTGCAGAAACAAGACTGATTCATAGAGATAGAAACCAAGACTATTCTCTAAATGGTTTTGAGCTGATTAGAAATGACCAGACACCAACAACACAGAAGTGCAGACCTCCTCATGGCTTAGCTGTGTATGTCAAAGATGATGTATCTGTTACCAGCCACTATTGTTATAGTACAGCACATATTGAGTGGATAGTGTTAGACATAGAACACAAGCAAAAGCAAATGCAAATTGTGATCCTATACAAATCACCAAAACTTTCTTTACAGAAACTTACAACTGCCATGCAAAAGGATCTTGCTCAGCACCTCAACACAACTAAACCATTAATCATCATGGGAGATTTCAATATCGATGTATCACAAAATGATAATAGTCTTGAAAAATTCATGGCAGAACGATTTGAATGTGAACAATTAGTGCAGGTACCAACAACCGATCTGGGGTCATCATTAGACCTTGTGTTTGCAAATTGCGGTGGAACAGTTGGAACTGTTGAAACGTACTGGTCTGACCACAAAATTGTCTATTTCTTCACATGATCTAAATACAGTCATTTCTACACATGAGACAGAAAAAACACACTCATTTTGTATTCAAACTTACTATTAAGTTTATTAAACTGTATTAACGTATTCTGCAAAATCAAGTTTACTTCATCCATTTTCACTAAAGTAACCAACTTCACTAAAGTAACCAGCCTATATTCTGATTACTTAAAAAGCTACATCCACAACAAGCTTTGTCATGCTTATATATACCTACCAGCTTCTCCATCACAAAAAAATTAAGCAAATTACATAATAGATAATATTTTATTAATAATACATACATTTAGAAACAGAAACACATTTTCCTCCATTTTTCTATATAAATACTGAACATACTATTTGCATTTCTCTATTACACTATAGAAATACAGTGCAATACTGCAATTCGTACATGTCATAAGCCAAACCACCACGAGTCTCTGAGTGTTACACACATAAAGCTAGTACACTTTCTGGATGGATGTGCAACATACAGATCGGGCAAAACTCATCTGCGATGACTGCCATTCTAGGTCAGCGTGATGTAACTAATCTGCCCAACCATTATGGTGCATGTAATACTTTCATATAACCTCTGTATTGAATAAAGCAAAAAAGTAAAACATATTTGTCTTCATTAAAAAATGAATGTTAACCTGTTGCAAATAATCTTTATTTCAACTTGATATTAACCCTTTACTTGAGATGTGAGATGTCCTGCTCAAAATAACGAGTTAAATGGCAGCCATATGTTCCCTCAGACTGATTTGCTCAAACTATGACTCCCTGCCCAGAAATGGCCTCGCCCAGGGGCTTATCAGTTTTACATAAAAAAATCTTTAAAAACCTGAATCTCTGAAACTAAAATGCGCAGACCTTTGATATTTGGTATACATTGTATATCATTACTTAACATTCCTCTACCAATATTGTTCAAATTATGACCCCAGGCCAAAATGGCCCCACTCCAGAGGTTATCTCAGGTGAGCGCTTCAGGGCCTCATGGCCCTCTTGTTTTCATATAGCACACGCGCTGCATCAAATTATATATGTTGTATTAATCCTTTACCTGATAGAGATGCATTTGTAAACAGAGTAGACACAGATCAGACAGCTCCTGTAGGAGTTTTGCTTTTGACATTATAAAGATATGATTCTACAGTTCTGCCGTGGTTAAAATCTACCAAGTTCTTACCGTTATAAAAAAATAATCTAATTGTAATGAATTCCGTTACAGGATGTCCCCCAACTGGGGTATAGATTAGTAAAATCAGACAATATCTAAATTTCGACCAATTCGGGCCACCAATAGGTTACCATGGCAACCAACACTTGAAACACCTACCATTAAGATCGGGGTACTCAAATACCCCTACATATCAATTTTCAGCAAAATCAATATCTAAATTTCGACAAGTCAGAGCCAACAATTTGGTTACCATGGCAACCAATACTTTCGAAACACCTACAAGAATGAGAAGAAAAAAGAATAAGATAGAACCATAAGAAACTGAGAGAACACAGAACCCCACCCCTATCCCCAACCCCAATACTGCTTCGTTTTTGTGACATACTTAGCTAAACAAAATTCATAGTCATTATTTCTTACGTGGATTTTCACCAGGCAAAGAGCAAATACATGTGGAAACTCAAACTGGACATTATTGACCCCCAAAATCCACATACCGCAAATTTGAAAGGTTCATTTGATTCACTGTTATAAAATCGCACAATATTCCATTTTTCAGTGCGGCGGGGTCCAATATGATTTCCACAGTGGTATTCATTCCAAAATTGGTTCAATGCTGCTACCTGTGGCATATAGGTGTTCTAATTTTGCAAAAGCTGATGAGGATTAGATGCTGCATCTCTCGTGCAAAATTGTAAATGCTTCGCTTGGTCTACATCGAATGCACGGGAAAACCTCTTGGCAGTGCTTAAATGTAGTAGTATGAAAACAATGTATACCAGAATGAGACTAGGACTTTAAAAATCATTTTTATTTTGGAATGAATAATTTACACTGCCTACTTTGCATAACTTAGTTATGAATCCGTTTGTGAAAGATTATTCTTGTAGAGTTACTAAAGAAGTTAGTTGTTAGAGGTTATACTTGTAGAGTTACTAATGAAGCCAGTTGTTAGAGTTATTAATGAAGCCAGTTATTAGATTTATTAATGAAGTCAGTTGTTAGAGGTGCAAGTAGAGTCATTAATGAAGCCAGTTGTTAGATGTGCAAGTAGAGTTATTAATGAGGCCAGTTGTTAGAGGTGCAAGTAGAGTTATTAATGAGGCCAGTTGTTAGAGTTATTAATGAAGCCAGTTAATTAGAGTTATTAATGGAGCCAGTTGTTAGAGGTTGTTCAAGTAGAGTTATTGTATTGTTGTAAATGGTCAAAGGCAATATGTATTGCTGATTTGCCAATAAAACTGGAACTATAATCAAGCCAGTTGTTAGATGTGCAAGTAGAGTTATTAATGAAGCCAGTTGTTAGAGATGCAAGTAGAGTTATTAATGAAGCCATTTGTTAGAGTTATTAATGAAGCCAGTTAATTAGAGTTATTAATGGAGCCAGTTGTTAGAGGTTGTTCAAGTAGAGTTATTGTATTGTTGTAAATGGTCAAAGGCAATATGTATTGCTGATTTGCCAATAAAACTGGAACTATAATGAAGCCAGTTGTTAGATGTGCAAGTAGAGTTATTAATGAAGCCAGTTGTTAAAGGTTGTGTAAGTAGAGTTATTAATGAAGCCAGTTGTTAGAGGTTGTTCAAGTAGAGTTATTGATGAAGCCAGTTGTTAAAGGTTGTGCAAGTAGAGTTATTGATGAAGCCAGTTGTTAAAGGTTGTGTAAGTAGAGTTATTAATGAAGTCAGTTGTTAAAGGTTGTGCAAGTAGAGTTATTAATGAGGCCAGTCGTTAAAGGTTGTGTAAGTAGAGTTATTAATGAAGCCAGTTGTTAGAGGTTGTTCAAGTAGAGTTATTGATGAAGCCAGTTGTTAAAGGTTGTGCAAGTAGAGTTATTAATGAGGCCAGTTGTTAAAGGTTGTGTAAGTAGAGTTATTAATGAAGCCAGTTGTTAAAGGTTGTGCAAGTAGAGTTATTAATGAAGCCAGTTGTTAGAGATGCAAGTAAAGTTATTAATGAAGCCATGGGTTAGAGTTATTAATGAAGCCAGTTAATTAGAGTTATAATTGGAGCCAGTTGTTAGAGGTTGTTCAAGTAGAGTTATTGTATTGTTGTAAATGGTCAAAGGCAATATGTATTGCTGATTTGCCAATAAAACTGAAACTATAATGAAGCCAGTTGTTAGAGATGCAAGTAGAGTTATTAATGAAGCCAGTTGTTAGCGGTATTAATGAAGCCAGTAATTAGAGATGTGCGCGTAGAGCTATTATTGAAGCCAGTTGTTAAAGGTTGTGCACGTAGAGTTATTAATGAAGCCAGTTGTTGGAGGTTGTGCAAGTAGAGTTATTAATGAAGCCAGTTATTAGAGTAATTAATGAAGCCAGTTGTTAGAGGTGCAAGAAGAGTTATTAATGAAGCCAGTTATTAGAATTATTAATGAAGCCAGTTGTTAGAGGTTGTGCAAGTAGAGTTATTAATGAAGCCAGTTGCTAGAGGTAGTGCAAGCAGAGTTATTAATGAAGCCAGTGGTTAGAGTTATTAATGAAGCCAGTTGTTAGAGGTTGTGCAAGTAGAGTTATTAATGAAGCCAGTTGCTAGAGGTAGTGCAAGCAGAGTTATTAATGAAGCCAGTGGTTAGAGTTATTAATGAAGCCAGTTGTTAGAGGTTGTGCAAGTAGAGTTATTAATGAAGCCAGCTGTTAGAGTTATTAATGAAGCCAGTTGTTAGAGATGTGCGCGTAGAGCTATTATTGAAGCCAGTTGTTAAAGGTTGTGCACGTAGAGTTATTAATGAAGCCAGTTGTTGGAGGTTGTGCAAGTAGAGTTATTAATGAAGCCAGTTATTAGAGTAATTAATGAAGCCAGTTGTTAGAGGTGCAAGAAGAGTTATTAATGAAGCCAGTTATTAGAATTATTAATGAAGCCAGTTGTTAGAGGTTGTTCAAGTAGAGTTATTAATAGAGCCAGTTGTTAGAGGTTGTGCAAGTAGAGTTATTGATGAAGCCAGTTGTTAGAGGTTGTGCAAGTAGAGTTATTAATGAAGCCAGCTTTTTGGTTAAAGGTTCTTGATATAGAGTTACTAATGAATTCTATTTTAAAAACAATTCATCAAAGAATGGTTGATTTTCTTTCAGCAATAATTAAGAGTGTAGTTTTTTAAGTCTGACTTTCAATTTTGACTAAAACTATTGACGACTTCATATCATTTGCTAATAAAAGGGTACATAAAGTCAACAACACTAATACTGTTCATATTTGTCATATTTGTCAACAATGTACAATTTATATGTTTCTCAAAGTTGTCAAATTGGCTTGGATGTGCACCCTGGCACAGTCACACCAAATATTATCTATTAAACACCAGTTGTTTGTTTATTACTAATGGTAGTCCTAGGACTGGCTGATTTCATGATTTAGTGGCATGATATGGATTTAGTTAAAATAGTAGATGATAGTACTCCAACTAGTGATTTGGCGACATACAAGCAATATGTAAGACGACAACCATCACAAAAATTAGCACACCGTCTTAACAACTCTTTGATGAGACTAGATCTGGGTTAAAGTTCACATGATCAGTGGTAACTTAAGGACCCAAAGGTGACATGATAAGTCAAGTTTGATCACATAGCAATTTTATGCGCGACTGTTCACACCCAAACCCTGTTCCCCAGTATAAGGAATACATGTACCACACAGTTTAACCCATTTTCTCCTAGTGACTCATTTTAGCGCCCCTGTACAAGTCACATATTGAAACCATTGTGATAAATAGATCATTTGCTCCATAGGAGCAAATGCTCTATTTATCGCAATGGTTTAAAAACTACACAATTCTAAAATTCTCCTTTTCTATAGTTAATGCTCCTTTTCGGTAGATCAATTCAAAGAGGTTGGGTCTAAAAATAGTCTAGGAGAGAATGAGTTAACCCTTTCCTTCATAAGTATTAATTCAATAACTTATTACTACATGCATATTCATGGATTGAAGTTTTATAGATACACATTAACAAAGAAACTGCTGGCTGTGACCAATCAGATCTATATTATTGTCATAAGCAAACAGTGCAGACCCTGATCAGACATATCTTACATGGTCTACTCTGTTTGCAAATGTACCACAAGTCTCTATGAGGGAAATGGTTAACATGCATAGATTAGCAATTGCTGTGTGAAACATCAAAACTGCCTGAGATCTGATTTGGTTGAGTTAACACGACTGTTGTTGCATTCAAATCTTGATTGCTTTCTTTTACTCCCTTTTTACACTATTTTGGTAAACAAACACACGTGTTTTTCCTTATGGGCCCAAATAGATCGTATTTTGGATTCTTTTTTCATGGACTGATGAAAGGTACTTTCCATGTATGTCAATGGGCATATTCACTGCTCTCACGCACACGTGTATTTCCATCGTACTAATTAATAGTACGGACCGCACAACTTGGGCAATTACTGCAAAGGTTGTGCATGCGTTTAGGTTCCCGGTCCCGCACAACTTGGACAATTACTGCAAAGGTTGTGCATGCGTTTAGGTTCCCGGCCCCGCACAACTTGGGCAATTACTGCAAAGGTTGTGCATGCGTTTAGGTTCCCGGTCCCGCACAACTTGGGCAATTACTGCAAAGGTTGTGCATGCGTTTAGGTTCCCGGTCCCGCACAACTTGGGCAATTACTGCAAAGGTTGTGCATGCGTTTAGGTTCCCGGTCCCGCACAACTTGGGCAATTACTGCAAAGGCTGCGCATGCGTTTAGGTCTTTTAACCTTTCCTGTCAGTGCCCAGCTTTGTTTCGTAGATCTTTGCTGATACGTGCATAAATTCCTTCCAGTCTCTGAAACATATACTATAAATATCACTACAGCATCACGATAATATCGCAAAACATCTTTAACATGCTAAAACCCCACCTCCTAATCTGTAGCATGCTATACACCCACCTCCTGATATGTAGCATGCTAAACACCCACCTCCTTTAATATGTAGCATGATAAACATACATTCCCTTTAATATGTAGCGTACTAAACACACATCCCCTTTAATATATAGCGTGCTAAACACACACACCTTTAATATGTAGCATGCTAAACACCCATCTCCTTTAATATGTAGCATGCTAAACATACATTCCCTTTAATATGTAGCATACTAAACACACATCCCCTTTAATATGTAGCATGCTAAACACACACACCTTTTAATATGTAGCATGCTAAACACCCACCTCCTTTAATATGTAGCATGCTAAACATACATTCCCTTTAATATATAGCATACTAAACACACATCCCCTTTAATATATAGCGTGCTAAACACACACATCCTTTATCAGAAACTACTGGTCGGGTTTAATAATTGTGCGGGTTTAAATAATTGTATATAAATGTATCTTGGTTGATCATCTATCTTATAGAAAGCAATGTCATAGTCCCCTACCGGCTGTATTTTATCACCAACTGCTGTAATTCCATGAACACTCAAACTTGATATGTAACCCAATGTAATAAAGCTGTATACCAAACATCACTTCAATATCTGCTAGGGTTTAGAAAAAATCCGGAAAACCAAAGTGTGACTGACAGACAGACGGACGGAGTGTAAATCTATAGTCCCCTTCGCCGTTGCCGGTTGGCGACTAACAAGTAATATGACCACCAAAAGGCGGGGCTAGTATTTCACATATGGATATGTTGTGAAACTTTGAAAATATCAGAAAATAACGGTCGGGTTTCTAAATAATACCAGACATGTTCCTTGGTAAATCATCTTCATAAAGCATTAACATCTTCGAAACTAAACAAAACGTTATACCCCCATAATAAGCGCCTCGCTCGTGTTCACATATATCCACGTGTACAAAGGCCTGTACTCTAGCGCGAGTCTTGAGTACAGAACGCTGTTCAAACCATCCTTCATTTGCAAACTACCGCTGGCAAAATATAACCCGTCCCTGAAAGGAAGTACAAATGAAGTATTAGTTTAACATCCACTATGTACATATTTATTGCAATTCCCTTCAGGGAAATTATTCACAAAGTAGGTACAATATGTATTATACTTGTGAAAAGTTGATACACACTGAAGACCCAGTGAGCAACAAGTTCCTGTCCTTTAGTATGTGCAACATGAACATGTCATTACATTTATCACTCGTTGCCCAATCAGGGTAATTCTCTGCATTTTCAGCTGTTCTGTCGTGAAGTTTTCTCATTTTCCGTACTTTTGATGATAAATGAAACAAACTATTACTTGACAAATGTTAGAAATTGTAAAATGTGACCCATCTGTTTTTCAAACGTAGCACATAGTGAGAGGGATACGGTGCTCATGTTGTTTTTAGTTTTGTTCAACGTGTTGTACATGTATTTAAGTTGTGATAAAATTCCGCCAAGTTTTGCAGCCCCTCCTTAGCAAAATGGCACTTGTATGTAAGGCATTGTAAGTATATGAGTAGTAACATTTAACTTAATCACGACCAAAATAACGCGCGAAAGGCTCCCAGTGGAGGAGATGTTTCGTTCTGCTACTTGCATTTAAAGAAGCTCTTGTTTATTCACTAAGTGGTAGACAGATAAACCCTTCACACCTTTCTCACATTGCATACAGAGTAGATCCAGATCGATGTAGGAAACTGATCAGGTTATGCTCTGTTTGACCATGGGATTATATAGGTCTGGTTCTACTGTTTTTTAAAACACTTTGCTTGTTCATGTGACATTATGGATATTAAGTAAATTAATATTCGTCCATGCATTATTTCTTACGTGAATATTCATGGAGTAAAGGTTCCTCGGTGGAAGGACCATTGAATGACAAGAGTACAGTAAAACCTCTCTAAACCGGACGTTAAAATTAGTATAAATATAGGTCTTGGAGACAGGTGACAGCTTAATGCAGGGTGAAAGTCGTGCAGAAAGCTCATAGAGGAGCTTTCTGCATGACTTTCGCCCTGCATTAAGCATCCACCTGCCTAATAGAATCTAAACTCTTCTATACTGGAATTCCGGTTTAGAGAGGTTTCACTATATAGTAATGTCAATACGAGTACTATGGCATAGACAACATTATTACTTCATGGGGTTGTCGGGGTTGGTTCGATCTCGCTGGTGGGGGATTTCTATATACACCCCGATGTCCGGATCTGGTCGGTCTAGTCTGTAGTGCGAGAGCTGTATCCTGAAACAAGACATGGCCTCAGAAATGAGCTAGTACATGAGCAATAGTAATAATGACTTTGTAAACATTGTAGATCTGCGCTGTTACGTACACATAAGTATCAATAGATCTGCGCTGTTACGTAAGTATCAATAGATCTGCGTTGTTACATACGTATCAATATATATGCGCTGTTACGTACACATAAGTACCAATAGATCTGCGCTGTTACGTGCCCATAAGTATAAATAGATCTGCGCTGTTACATAAGTATCAATAGATCTGCGCTGTTACGTACACATAAGTATCAATAGATCTGCGCTGTTACGTAAGTATCAATAGATCTGCACTGTTACATAAGTATCAATAGACCTGCGCTGTTACGTACCCATAAGTATCAATAGATCTGCGCTGTTACATGTACGTACCCATAAGTATCAATAGATCTGCGCTGTTACTTACCCATAAGTATCAATAGCTCTGCGCCGTTACGTACACATAAGTATCAATAGATCTGCGCTGTTACGTACTCATAAGTATCAATAGATCTGCGCTGTTACATAAGTATCAATAGATCTGCGCTGTTACGTACACATAAGTATCAATAGATCTGCGCTGTTACGTACCCATAAGTTTCAACAGATCTGCGCTGTTACGTACACATAAGTATCAATAGATCAGCGATATTAGTTACCCATAAGTATCAATAGATCTGCGCTGTTACGTACCCATACGTATCAATAGATCTGCACTGTTACGTACACATAAATATCAACAGATGTGCGCTGTTACGTACCCATAATTATCAATAGATCTGCGCTGTTACATAAGTATCAATAGATCTGCGCTGTTACGTATCCATAAGTTTCAATAGAGCTGCGCTGCTACTTACCCATAAGTATCAATAGATCTGCGCTGTTACATAACCATACGTTTCAATAGTTTTTCAATATTCAGTTTACCCGTATCTCGATGAATATTCATGTAAGAAATAATGGGTGTATGAATATCAATTACTTTAATATTTACAATGACATGATTATGAACAAGACAAGTTTTGACCTCGGTAAAACAGGAAATATCAAAATCTATATAATTCTATAAGCTAACAAATCAAATCCTGATGAGACGGACTTTGCAGGAGTCATCTCATCTTGTTCTATATTGTTTGTATCTATTGAGTAAATAGGCGTGATGGGGCGTATCAATTGAGTAAATAGGCGAGACGGGGCGTATCTATTGAGTAAATAGGCGTGACGGGGCGTATCTATTGAGTAAATAGGGGTGGGCGTATATATCTATTGAGTACATAAGCGTGACGGGGCGTATCTATTGAGTATATAGGCGAGACAGGGCGTATCAATTGAGTAAAATAGGCGAGGCGGGGCGTATCTATTGAGTAAATGGTCAAAATCGAAACCAAATGCATGGCCATAATATAACTACATATACTCCAATTAAGCAATTTTCGACAGAACGTATGTACATGTATTACTATTCGAGGGCTTGGTGTAAAACAGTGGAGTTACAATAGGCTTGCACCAAGCTCTCGAATTTACCTGTTTTAAAATGAATCAGAAGCTATTTACAACAGTAAAACCTGTTTAAACATAATGCAGTGTTGATGCCGTACCGTATCAGAAACAAATTAATAATCAGCAGCGAGTTTAACCCAGTCACTCATATTGGCGACTTTTGACGACTGTAAAAGTCTCTTTGTGAAACCATTGTGATAAACAGAGCAATTGCTCGTATAGGAGCAAGTGCTCTATTTATCACAATGGTTTCAAACTACAAAATTCTAAAAAATCATTTTCTCTTATTAATGCCCCTTTTCGGTAGATTTATTCAAAGAGGTTGTGTCTAAAATAGCCTATGCGGTAATGGGTTAACCCTTTACTCCTTAAACACGTTTTTCTACGCATTTGCAAACAGTAGACCCAGATCAGACGGCTCCTATACAGACGACTCCTATAGGAGCCGTGTGAGCAGAGTCTGCTCTGTTTGCTGATAAAATTATATAGATCTGATAGTTTAATTTCTGTTATGGTCAAAACGTCCGACGTCAATATGCTATTATAACAATTAATCTAATTAATGTTCATGATGATATTTCTTACACGAACATCCATAGAGTAAAGGGTTTAAACAACATGCATGCACCATAGTACGTTCCCAATGTACTTTAACCCTTGAGGTCTTGTTATCTGTAATAGTCTGTTGTTATCTTTATGCATTTGTTTTGGGCTGATAGAAACATATATTGCTTCATGCTGAATAAAATATTTGTATAAAGTATACAGCATAATATTCAAATGTACCTACATAAACCACAACGCACATGTTATTCTTTGAGATTCCTATAGTGTCTAACATTGAAGCAGCATTTCATGTAGTTAGTAGTTACTATATTAATTCAACCCTTTCCCTGTACTATGTTTATTACAAAGTCTACTGAATATTCATGGCGAAAATAGTTATAATGAAATATGGAAGGTAGAACATTGTAGCCATTTTAGAATGTAAAGTACCATAAGCAAACAGAGCAGACCCTGATCAGACGGCTCCGATATAGGAGCTGTCTGATCTGGGTCTACTCTATTTCCAGATGCCTGAATCTCATCTGGATCCAAACTATTTGCAAATACCAGGTAGGTCGCGCTTAGCGCGGACAAACGGTAAACAAGAAAAATAATTCATGAAAGTTGTACGACAAACAGTGAACATTTGATTAGTGTCTACTTTCCAAATACAATGTATCTCGAGTAATAACACTAATTACAAGGGTGCTAATTGGTCTACACAACCTTCTGTCCATTTATTTACATTACATAATTATTATATATTACTTTTACTAGAATATACTGCTAGCATGAACTTTGCTGGAGCACCGGCTAATTAGAGAGGTGGAGCGAAGACAGAAGTTTCCCCAGAGACATATACATGCATCTCTGCCCAGAGACTTATACATACATCTCTGCCCAGAGACATATACATCTCTGGTTTCTCTAAGACAGCAATTTCGCTTGCTTTTCAATAGATCAGTGTAATATCAATATTCTATTATTTAAAAATAACAACAAAAAACCGTTGATTCATTTTCTATCGCATTATTTTTGCTGATTTTTCAACGAAGCATTCTATACTGATAAAGACCCGCCCCTTATAGATCGAACGTAATTAGTGTATTGACTCGGCTGCGAAGTCAGTCAGACTGCGTTGGAAACCTCACGAGAGTATTCATGTAAACAAATAGCTGGCTTTCATATCCACTGTTACTGTGATGCACATCACTTTCAGCATAATGTATCCTCGCCATACCATGAGTCGAAATATTAGCACAATATTTGGCCAGACATTCAGAGAAGTAATTCATTTTCACTATACATTAATTTCACACCAAAACAAAGTTCTGTCGATACAATTACTATTTTTTCCATTTTTTCGAAGTACAATGTATATAACCTTTTTATTCCATAGATATTGCCAAGTCTGGACTCTTTAAACATCAACCATGTTTTTCTCTATTCTTGATACATCAGCCCTCCTACCGGCGAAATTTTATGACAACGCGGCTCTTCCTGAACGGTCCAACTAAACAAATACATGTACTGTAAAACTCCACTACACCGCTGCATTAAATATCCACCTGCCTAATAAGACATAAATTGTCTGTATCGAAATTCCGGTTTAGAGGATTTTTACTGTATATAATGTTTATCTAGAGATATTCAAAGTTGCTGTATGTTCTGTACATTCTAAAAAGATTCCCATCGAATTTGTATTTTGACTATTTTCTGGTCCTTCGGGGTCATTAGTTTTGATGTTATTAGTCTCGAAAATTGAATACTGCTTAAGCCGGTGCTAGGGGGCGTGAGTAGTGTTGCACTTGTAATTACTACTCATGAACAGACTCAATAAAACCGATTCTGCATTTTTCTCTTTTCGCATTGCTACTTTTGTTTTCGAAAGATTTCCCACTTTCAGGATATATTTACCTTTATTCAGCTAGACAACCTTATTATTAACGTTTGTCTATTTAACTGATTTTCCACAGTACCTTTGATGTAAGTCGTCATCCTCTTTCCCCCAGCCAAAGTAAGAGTTACTAAAGCCATTTATACGGAAGAATTGGGCCGGAGTAAACGCAACTGTCCCTCCATTGTAGTGGCCATAGGGCAACCTGCGACAGACAATACTACATGTACACCAAAACCCCATTAATATGGTCCCCAGAGGGCAACCTACGACAGACAATATATAATACTTATTATAACGCAAAGTAAAATCCTCGATTTTGATTGGTCAGTTAGCCATGTATAAAAGCCGTGTATCCCTCTAAATTCTGATGTATATACGGAGTCATGAGCAACAATGGAATTTCCCCCGCCGAGGGCCTCGCTTCCTTGATATAACAAAATAAAAATGGCCGACCAGCTTCACTTCGTCGATTCGATTCAAACAACCGCTTTCAAACGAAATAACAAGAGTTTGGGGCGGAAAAAGGTTATCCATTTAGAAACATTTTTGTTATAGTTGTTGTATAACAATGTAAATGAACCCTATATGTGGCGAAGGTCTTATTCTGCTTTGATGCTGCATATGTTGTCAAAGTGCTTTGCACGTACCGATTAGCCCCCAAACCCCGCTTTTACAAAGATAATCCACACCCAATTCGATTCAGATTTTATTTATGTACATGCATAGTACACGTACCTGTAAAATGCAGTATAGCCGCTCCTTCCAACGCCCATTGTTTGAATATTATAAAACCGTCATTTTGACGTCATCCAAATGACGTCGGAAACGCGCCAAAATTCCCCCAATTAAGTTAAATAGTGTCTGCTTAACCGCTGATCTGCTGAAAGTTTTACTAACGTCTGATTCTTTCAATCCCTTGATAAACTAATGCACTTGGAAGACCCCTTTCTATCCGCAAATATAATGAACTGGTTATTATACACGATGAACTAGGGTTGCAGAGTGATATATATAAGCCCTTACCTTACAGTAAGAGGCCCCTTAGGGGAAGCAAAACGACGTCTACATTAACAACGCTAATTAACTGCTACAAATATTAAACTTTGCAGTATAATAAAATCGTTATACAGATCATTGGCGGGATATCTGACTTTTTATTTCCTGCTGAGGAAAATACATGTAACCCTCGCCTAACGGCTCGGGCAACATGATTTTTCTCAGCAGGAAACAAAAAGTCAGATACCCCGCCAATGATCTGTATAACTAATAATGTACACCAAAACCACGTTAACTGACTACAGTTGAACTTCGATATCTCGAACTTCAAGGGACCATACACATTAGTTCGAGATAACAGAGATTCGAGTTATCCGATTTCTAATATGACCAATATCTCAAATTCACAACTTCATGCAGGTCGAAAGTAATGCTGAAAGCTCCAATGGGAGCTTTCAGCATTACTTTCGACCTGCATCAAGCTGTCACACGTGTTTCTAGATATGTGTAGTGATACATTTAGAACAATTCTGTATTGTAAATTGGGAAGGGCCGAACTTTTAGTTCGAGTTATCTCGAAGTTCGAGTTATCCGAGTTCGAGATATCGAAGATCAGCTGTGTATATTCGCTGTTTTATGCAGACAGAGAAGAGTCTGCTCGCATTGCTGGAATAATTCTACAGTGCCATGGTAAAAATTCCATTGGTTCAAGTACCATGATAATATTACTAGTCGTGTAGCCATAGTTTATTACATGAGCTGGTATGAAGTAGTGGGCTAACCGTCCACTAAATGAACAGACATCAGTCTTTGTAAGTTGACAGTAGCTTTATACATAGAAGAATGAAATGACGCAACAGATGAACAGTGTCAGGCATAGTAACATTAGGTTTGTAAATTACATTTTCTCATTCTGTGCACAGAGGTTTATTTGCATTGTAGAAATATTATACATGTATTCAGCTTTACAATAGCCTTTGAACACATCTATATGAGACTGGGTTACTCTATGCCCTATTAGGATCAAGCCTTTGAACACATCTGTATGAGACTGGGTTACTCTATGTTCTATTAGGATCAAGCCTTTGAACACATCTGTATGAGCCTATGGGTTACTCTATGTCCTATTATGATCAAACCTTTGAACACATCTGTATGAGGCTGTGTTACTCTATGTCCTATTAGGATCAAGCCTTTGAACACATCTGTATGAGACTATGGGTTACTCTATGTCCTATTATGATCAAGCCTTTGAACACATCTGTATGAGACTGGGTTACTCTATGTCCTATTAGGATCAAGCCTTTGAACACATATGTATGAGACTGTGTTACTCTATGCCATATTAGGATCAAGCCTTCGAACACATCTGAATGAGACTGGGTTACTCTATGTCCTATTAGGATCAAGCCTTTGAACACATCTGTATGAGACTGTGTTACTCTATGCCATATTAGGATCAAGCCTTCGAACACATCTGTATGAGACTATGGGTTACTCTATGTCCTATTATGATCAAGCCTTTGAACACATCTGTATGAGACTATGGGTTACTCTATGTCGAACACATCTGTATGAGACTGGGTTACTCTATGCCCAATTAGGATTCTGGCTGTTTGACACTTTTAGAATGGTTGTGATAAATTAGAAAACGTACTTTTTGAATTCTTGCTGAGAAATGGTGATTAGTGTCGAAAGGATTGTTGGTCTAAACAAATTAATGCACATGTATCTTTTTAAGGAAAGTACAGTCAGCTGTTTTACATACTTGTATCCATATTTGCTGCTGCTGACAGATAAATGTCGAGGGTTATCCGCACACCGATATAAGTTCCGATCGTCGGCGGGAAGTTGGTCGACGTCATGAATTATGTAACATGTGAAATTGTGTATATCACGTGCACTAAGAAATCCCACGTTGGAGAGCAAACCTCTGTTAAACTGAGTAGGATAAGCCTGAAACAATTAAATTCTAAAGTAAAACGACTTTATTTAGTAAAATTTAATGGTGTCCTTTCTAGGTTACACATTAGGCACGTCCAATATAGCAAAGCACGCGTGATCTGTAGATGGATTACCAAGGTCAATGTGACCTGTAGATGGATTATCAAGGTCAATGTGACCTGCAGATGGATTACCAAGGTCAGTGTGACCTGTAGATGGATTACCGAGGTCAGTGTGACCTGTAAATGGATTACCTAGGTCAATGTGTTAGCTTAATGGATTACTAATCTACATAACAAGTTGCATTATCTAGAGTTAATAGTACAAATGTTACGGTTTAGGCATTTTTCGGATGCAAGTACGCACAAACGGATGAGTCGAACACTATATATATTCAACTAATTTCACTGAAGAGGGACTATAGGCCCTACTTACAAACGGTGACAGAGACACATATACATATGTAATTAATCAAACAAACATACTAGTTTTTAAATTTACACTCCAGAAAAAAACAACTGCAACATTTTTCACCATGCTCACTAATGCCCGAGCATTCTTTGGTGTTTGATGTGTTGTTAACATTTGGCTGGTCATTTGCTGTTCTGTGTTATGTCTGCAAATATTGTTGTCTGCTGCAATCCTAAAAATACGTTTTTCTTCCATATGTTTTCAAAAACAAATGACAGACTGACAAACAGTGTGGACCATGATGAGGTACCAAGTTATCCGGCGTCACATCTGGGTCCAAACTATTTGCTAAGGTTAGATCTATCATAAATGCTATAATCCAAAGCAATAGCAGCTAGAACAAAACTCGTACCTGTTTAGGGGAACAGTTGCTTATTTCAGAAATCATTTGTATAATTTAATTGCGATGTTCAAGGGTTCACCTACACCATCCATATCACTTTCAGCAGATGGTCGTCATTAGCTAGAACTTTGTATGCCCTTGCATAACATTTCCAATAAAGATGCATATCAGCGGAAAAGTTTTGTATCAGAAACAATAAAAGATCTTTTAATCGCAGCTATTCACTTTGAAAGATGTTTCAAGGCATGCTTTAACTTACTACACCTTTCCAATTGACTGTCAATAGGTCTTATCAGACAGTGCCTGAAACATCAAATGAGAACTTTTATTTGTATTTCTGGTTTCCAAAGGTTCACATTCCCTTCTATAAGTGTTTCGAATATCGTTTTCAGCAAAGTTTTCCCCATTCTGCAATCATTTTATAATTTCCCATGTATCTCTTAATCAAAAGTAATAAACAATACTGCTCTCTGTTTTATCTTCTATCCTGCTTAACCCTTTCCCTCATATAAACGTGTTTTCACGCATTTGCAAACAGAGTAGACCCAGATCAGACGGCTCCTAGAGGAGCCGTCTGATCGGGGTCTACTCTGTTTGCTAATAGAATTTGATAGATCGGTTTCTTTACTTTCTAAAATGTCTACAATGTTCCACCTTCCATATTTCTTTATAACTATTGTGTTAATGAATATTAAGTAGTTACTGAAAATTGGCCTAAATACAGAACAGTGAAAGGGTTAACCGTGTTTTACTGAAGCCATTTTACGGTTGCGTAAAACCTCGCTTGTCAGTGTTTATACAAGAATTCATGACTTCACAGATATTCATTTTAATTTTCATCCTGGCATATGATCACATGAATGTGGGCTATTGGTAGAAACTGAAGAATTAGATCTTTATAATTGTTCATAGGCAAACAGGACAGACCCTGATCATACGACCCCTACTAGAGTCGATTAATCTGTATCTACTCTGTTTTCAAATGCGTGGAAATGTTTATATGAAGGAAAATGTTATTGCAGGCCAGAACTAATGTTGAGTGTTCTGTTTAACCTGCGTCCTTCATTGGGTTACCAACTTTCATCAAGATTCATAGTTCGGTCATTGTAGCGAGGGTTTACTGTAAAATAGTACAGGGACTCATTGCCCCAGTCTAGCATGTGTTTAGAAGGTGAGTTTTTCCAAGCACGTGTTTAGAATGTGCGTTTTTAGCACGTGTTTAGAAGTTGAGTTTTTCCAAGCACGTGTTTAGAGGGTGAGTTTTTTCTAGCACTTATTTGAAGGGTAGTTTTTTTTCAAGCAAGTGTTTAGAAGTAAGCCCATGTGTTAGATACGTGTATTAAAGGCATTTCAAAAGGAATGTTGACCCATTAACCCCATGCTGTGTATTTTGGGAGTTGACTGTCAGGAATCTGATACACAAACTGATACGGCGGGCTACCATCAAAGAGGATCAATGTATAATTACATAACTTTATCTCTTATGGCTATGGACCGTGACTGGACACTGCAGGAGCACAGCTGGATACTGTGTATATAGGGGGGGGGGGGGGGGGGGGTCACTTATATAAGGAGCTTTGAAATGCCTTTAAGAAGATAGTCTAAGTTGGAGTGAGAGTTTACCATTTCCACAACAAATATCTCGTATTGCATCTGCTGCCGCTGTAACATCGTGTGTAAATGGAACAGCAGAATTTTCAGGTGATGAGCACGGTCTCTGAAAGAACACCAAAACTATATAGGTATGTACGATGAAGACTCGTTCATATACAGTAAAACCTCTCTACAACGGCCACTAAATTACATCAAGTATTTTATAATGAAGAAAATATTCCAAAATAGGGAATTAATATAATACATTAATACTTGAACTGCTCTGATCTAATATTTCGACCACTAAGGGCCTTTTTCAAAGATTATCATGTCAAAATACACGTCACATTTTTGTTACATGCATTCAGCCATAAAATCAAAGAGAATAATTTTCAAGTTTTTTATGTTAAAAGCAGGTGACTGCTTAAAGCAATGTGAAAGTAAAGCAGAACGCTCCTATAGAGGCGTTCTGTTTTACTTTCACCTTGCTTTAATCAGCTACCTGTCCTAAATAACAACTAATTAACCCAATCCAATGGCCGTTATAAAGAGAGTTTACTGTACTCGCTTCTATTTCCTGTTCAAAATATTTGGAAAGCGAAACATCTGGACAAATTAAAAACAAGTATAAGAAGGAATCGATTGCTGGAAATTTTAATCCTTTACTTGGTAAAGACATATACATGTATTACATATATGAAAACAGAGTAGACACGGGCCGTGCCTGTAGGAGATGTATGATCGGGATCTATTCAGTTTGCTTTAACCCTCTACATGCTCAATATTTCAAGTAAAAATAATTACTGTACATCACGCATATTTATTAGCTGGAGTTCTATAATGAGATTGACATATGTACACATGATTTAGAAGCTGGTAGAACTTGTAGACTCGGAGCCATTATAACTTATAAGTTCATAAGCAAACAGAACAGGAGCCGTCTGATCAGGGTATACTTTTTGCTTTTGACATAGTATAGATCTGATTCCTTGAAACGTTTATGGAATTTGAAAGATCTGTTTCTTTACTTTCTAAACTGGCTACACTGTTCCTCCTTCCATATTTCATTATTACTTTGTCTATGAATATTCAGTAGTTGGGATAAACAAAGAACAGGGAAATTGTCAAAACGTAAGAGGCTGCTCTTACAACACATCTCACCATTTTTAACGGACATGTATTTAAGTATAGTATAACAACCAAACCACTCTACTACTACTAAACGGCTCTCTTGCCCATAAGGAATGATGACGGTCGTTCTTATAGTATAACAACTAACCGGCTCTCCTACCTATAATGAATGATGACGGCCGTTCTTAAAGTATACCTATAAGGAATGATGACGGCCGTTCTGATAATATAACAACCAAATGGCTCTCGTACCTATAAGGAATGATGACGGCCGTTCTTTCCCTAGCTATGCACCTGCGCGGTTTGTAGAATCCTCCTGGCTTCAACCGTTCCAGAGCCTCTTTGTCAAACACATTCGAACTTTTGGTATTTGCTGTAACAGCAAGTCTTCCGACTAAAACAAGAGAGAAGAGCTATAGTAATATTTAGTCTTAGTATATACCTGTCAGTTTCTGTAGTAAAATACTATTGTATTCCATCATACAATACAATCTCTCAGACAAATGTTCCGTATTGCACGAGCGTGCAATTTCACGTCGAAAAGTGGGACTACTTTCGCTCGGCAATAGCCGTAAATTTCCGTGACGCACCGAGAACGTGTCTATTTTTCTGTTACTTATGAAACGCCATTCTGCCATGCTATTTGCTAAATGCTAGATGCGAAAAGCTTAATGCAAAATGCTTTTTGCCAATTGTGGAAATTGCTGGGGAAAGAACCGGAATGTTCCAAATGATAGATGTAAATGACAAATGCGAAATGCAAAATGCTTATTGCTAAATGCATGTTTTCACTACTATAGCATTGAACAGCGACATTTTTTACTTAGTTGTGCAATAAGCAATAAGCTTTAATGCAAATAAGCATGCATTTAGCAAATGTACAGTCACAAATGCGCAGTTCAGTGCCAGTAGTGCAAACATGCATTTAGCAATAAGCATTTCGCACTTCGCATATATGTCATTTACATCTTTCATTTGGAACATTCCCTAGCAATTTACACAATTGGCAAAAAAGCATTTCGTATTTAGCAATTAGCATGGCAGAATGGCGTTCATAGTTACTGAATAAAAGGAGTTAGAATATTGATGTTCTTTTGTGTTATTTTATTAATATGCAGGGTTGTATCACATGAGTGGTGTTTGGCCAAATGTAGTATTCTCACGAGCCGCTCTGCGGACAAACAACCACGGATGTGATACAATCCTGCATATCGTCACTTCGTGTAATATTCCCTATTTATTTAATCTTAGTGAGCAATTATTGTGCATATTTTATTTAATAGTGCGCTCTTTTCTTTTCATAACATAACCAGACTATTAAACAGCTTGGATTCTGACGAGACGCCAACTGCTCAGCGTTATGCGCGGATGTAAACAGTGTTCACTAACTCTCATCATTGAGTAATGTGAGTATAGTTATACATGTACAAATGCTCAGCGTTATGTGTGGATGTATACAGTGTTATGCGCGGATGTAAACAGTGTTCACTAACTGTCACCATTGAGATATGTGAGTATAGTTATACATGTACAAATGCTCAGCGTTATGTGTGGATGTATACAGTGTTATGCGCGGATGTAAACAGTGTTCACTAACTGTCACCATTGAGATATGTGAGTATAGTTATACATGTACAAATGCTCAGCGTTATGTGTGGATGTATACAGTGTTATGCGCGGATGTAAACAGTGTTCACTAACTGTCACCATTGAGATATGTGAGTATAGTTATACTACTCACTAATCTTAATACAAATACATGTACATCAGGTAGAACATGTATAGTTATAATACTCACTAATCTTAATACAAATACATGTACATCAGGTAGAACATGTATAGTTATAATACTCACTAATCTTAATGCAAATACATGTACATCAGGTAGAACATGTATAGTTATAATACTCACTAATCTTAATGCAAATACATGTACATCAGGTAGAACATGTAGTCATTCGTATTTATGCACATAATTTCAATAAATACAAAAGATTTCTTTAACCCTTTACTCCATAGATGCGCTTTAGAACTACGCTTTTGCAAACAGAGAAGACCCATATCTAGGCAACCAGAGAAGACCCAGATCAGACTGCTCCTGTATGATCCGTCTGATCATGGTCTGTCCTGTTTACTTATAGTATAGACCCGATTCTACAGTTTCTGCCTTGGCCAAACATCCAACTTTCATGTCATTATAAAATTTCAACTAATTTATATTCATGATGCCATTACATGTATTTCTATCATAAATATCCAAGGAGTAAAGGGTTAAAAAATAACTATTTCGGCACGATGTTACATTCGTCAACGAAAATATGGGCTTTACTTAAATTCTCTTTTCTGTTTTAAAGTCAACGTCGGAGTGTCAAACGGCTTGTATGAAACGCTGAGTTTCTCGCGATGAGTCGAAACAGTTTTGGACCCCCCCCCCCCCCCAACCTACACCCACACACACACCTCGTGCTGGTGTGAAATGGGCTAATGTGTCACGCGACCTTGAGCATGTAGATAGTGTGGCAACTTTATGTCGAAATAAATCCGCGGTCCCTGGGACTGCCATTAACCCTTTCGACGCCAATGTCGCCTTTATGCACCACGACAAATAGTGCAGTCCCAGATCAGACGCCGCCTTTTCAAGGCGATGTCTGATCAGGGACTTCACCTTTTGTCTCAATCTCTATTTCTATACATGTGCTTTATTCCTTTTAAATTTGCATTTATTTATCTCATTTTCTTATTGTACCAAATGATTTAACAAATTTGGATTGCAGACGACAATAAGAAACTAGGCACCAAAAGAGTTAATCTAGAAAATGTTCTTAAGACCCCATTTTATTTAAACATTCTTCAGCTTGTCAAAAAAGCATATGAAAAAGTTCCTAGATGGTACAATTTTATTGCTTTCAGAAATAACCTGACATTTGTTAAAATATACTTTACCAAGATTAGGTGGAGTCTCCGGACACACACGGTCGGGTGTTGTGGTTGGTATCTCCGTCGGCAAACCAAACTCATCACACTTAAATATTGTTTGTTTAGCATTTGCGGTCAGACTGTCATGATCATCGTCTTTTGAGACTTCTATTTCTGATCGAAATTGTCCTCGATGGTCACTGAATGTGTAGGTGGCGTTGACACTCTTGTTACAACTCGACAGGAAATTAATAACTGCAAAGCTCAAGATAATATACGTAGCAACACCGACGACGACAATTGTTCTAACAGACGTGTTTATGAATTTTGCCATGTTTGGCCCACAATTCTTCTGGTTTCAAAGGGGCGAACCGCTGCATATCACAGTCCGACAGAAATTCGTAACTTACAGCTGAAATCCGTTACTTACAGCAGAACTCCGTTACTATAGCTGTCCTAGGTAAAACAATTGACATGTATTACATTTGAATCATTTTGAAATAGAAAACATACTATCCATGTTCCATTGAGTCCTAAACCCATTCCCTCATAGGCTATTAACTAGAGAAAAGGAAACTTTAGAATTGTGTAGTCGGAAACCATTGTGATAAATAGAGCATTTGCTCCTGTAGGAGCAAATGCTCTATTTATCACAATGGTTTCAATAGGTTTAACTCCCCTCCCCCTTTTTATGTTTATAAGCAATTTGACATTGCCATCGATTTTTTTTAAAAACCTATTCTCCAATGTCCTCAAAAACACGAGCAGTGTGTTAACCCTTTCCTTCATATAAACGCCTTTTCACGCATTTGCAAACAGAGTACACCCAGATCAGACGGCTCCTATAGCCGTCTGTTAAGGACCTGCTCTGTTTGCTAATGGAATTTGATAGATGTTTCTTTCCTTTCTAAAATGACTATTGTTCCACCTTCCATATTTCATTATAGCTATTTTGTCCATGAATATTATTGGAATAAACATAGAACAGGGAAAGGGTAAACCTGTTTGTGTTTTGATGAGGCACGAAGTTCCTCTGCGTTTCATCTCGATCCAAACTGATTGCAAAGGTTATCCTAAATCCGCCACACTTCTATTTACCTTTGTGTTCCTATACGAGTTAGTAGTCCGTCAATAGAACAAACACATATGCTGACAAATTTCAATAGACCGTACACAAACAAGACAAAGTATGTTAGTTTGAATACTAGATATATCCATTACAAAGGTGAACGAAAGCATTAGGTTACATTGCGCGGTGATTGGTTTTCGGTTCGACATTGCTTAATAGAATTAGCTGACATTGGTCGGCGTAAGAGAAAACTATGTATGTTAGACTAGTGCTGAAGTTTGCGAACATATATATAATATTAGTTATACAGATCATTGGCGGGGTATCTGACTTTTTGTTTCCTGCTGAGAAAAATCATGTTGCCCGAGCCGTTAGGAAATAAAAAGTCAGATATCCCGCCAATGATCTGTATAACGATTTTATTATACTGCAAAGTTTAATATTTGTAGCAGTTAATTAGCGTTGTTAATGTAGGCGTCGTTTTGCTTCCCCTAAGGGGCCTCTTACTGTAAGGTAAGGGCTTATATATATCACTCTGCAACCCTAGTTCATCGTGTATAATAACCAGTTCATTATATTTGCGGATAGAAAGGGGTCTTCCAAGTGCATTAGTTTATCAAGGGATTGAAAGAATCAGACGTTAGTAAAACTTTCAGCAGATCAGCGGTTAAGCAGACACTATTTAACTTAATTGGGGGAATTTTGGCGCGTTTCCGACGTCATTTGGATGACGTCAAAATGACGGTTTTATAATATTCAAACAATGGGCGTTGGAAGGAGCGGCTATACTGCAATTTACAGGTACGTGTACTATGCATGTACATAAATAAAATCTGAATCGAATTGGGTGTGGATTATCTTTGTAAAAGCGGGGTTTGGGGGCTAATCGGTACGTGCAAAGCACTTTGACAACATATGCAGCATCAAAGCAGAATAAGACCACTGGCACTTGATCGAAATAGACTATAGTTGTGTTATATAATAGTTATATCATATACATGGTGCGGCAGCCGAATCGTCTATTGTTTCGTACCGGAGTAAATTTCCGATAAAAATCGCAGATCAACGCGAAATCTACCCAGCAGCCGGGAAGAAAAGACATTTATCTCTGTAGAAACGGTCAGTTATTGTCTATTAACAAACCTCTATCGAAGCTATTTGATGATATTTCAGGGAGAAATTGACAGAGTTGATTTGTCAGGACTTTCATTCCGTGTTAACTTCCGGTGACCTCCTCTGACCCCGAGAAAATGTTACGAGCCATTTGATTGGTTGACAATGACCCGGCTATTTCGACTGTCTGCTCGAAGTCAAACTACATGTAAACATAAATACTTGAACAGCTCTGATCTAACATTTCGACCACTAAGGGCCTTTTTCAAAGATTGGCATGTCAAAATACTCGTCACATTTTTGTTACATGCATTCAGCCATAAAATCAAAGAGAACAATGTTGACCCAGCGTCATGGTGACGTTGGGTCGTTACTTTAAATATCATGACGTCACCAAATGACGTCATGAGCGCGTCTTTCTTTGATAACATTGAAACTTCCTCAAATAACAAAACATCCGTTCGCAAAACATTCTGACGGACATAGCCCAATCGCATCATCATCCCTCACTAGCCTCGTCATAATGACCAGTAACCACAAAGTTGTGGCCTTCTAAGATGGTTTTATTGCCAACATTTGCATTTTAAAGACAAATATTTGACAGACCGCGGGAACAACAACGCTTGACACACCTCTCTGATTTGTCCAATGAAAACGCCCGTTTCAACCGAGACAGTTGAAGGTCGCTCAAACCGGAAGTTGACTAGGAAGGAAAACGGCGACAAAATCAAACACCATTTTCTCCTCCAAATATCATCAAATATTTTCGATAGAGGCTTGTTTATGGACAAGAACTTACCGTTTCTACAGAGATAAATGTCTTTCCTTCCCGACCGATGAGTAGATTTCACGTTGATCTGCGTTTTATATCGGAAATTTCCGCCGGAACGGAACAGGGGGAGAATCGGCTGCCGCACCATGTAGTGTATTAATGTACTAGTTGCTATAAATAAACTATAGTCTTTTTCGATCAAGTGCCAGTGAATAAGACCTTCGCCACATATAGGGTTCATTTACATTGTTATACAACAACTATAACAAAAATGTTTCTAAATGGATAACCTTTTTCCGCCCCACTCTTATTTCGTTTGAAAGCGGTTGTTTGAATCGAATCGACGAAGTGAAGCTGGTCGGCCATTTTTATTTTGTTATATCAAGGAAGCGAGGCCCTCGGCGGGGGAAATTCCATTGTTGCTCATGACTCCGTATATACATCAGAATTTAGAGGGATACACGGCTTTTATACATGGCTAACTGACCAATCAAAATCGAGGATTTTACTTTGCGTTATAATAATATTAGTTATACAGATCATTGGCGGGGTATCTGACTTTTTGTTTCCTGCTGAGAAAAATCATGTTGCCCGAGCCGTTAGGCGAGGGTTACATGTATTTTCCTCAGCAGGAAATAAAAAGTCAGATATCCCGCCAATGATCTGTATAACGATTTTATTATACTGCAAAGTTTAATATTTGTAGCAGTTAATTAGCGTTGTTAATGTAGGCGTCGTTTTGCTTCCCCTAAGGGGCCTCTTACTGTAAGGTAAGGGCTTATATATATCACTCTGCAACCCTAGTTCATCGTGTATAATAACCAGTTCATTATATTTGCGGATAGAAAGGGGTCTTCCAAGTGCATTAGTTTATCAAGGGATTGAAAGAATCAGACGTTAGTAAAACTTTCAGCAGATCAGCGGTTAAGCAGACACTATTTAACTTAATTGGGGGAATTTTGGCGCGTTTCCGACGTCATTTGGATGACGTCAAAATGACGGTTTTATAATATTCAAACAATGGGCGTTGGAAGGAGCGGCTATACTGCAATTTACAGGTACGTGTACTATGCATGTACATAAATAAAATCTGAATCGAATTGGGTGTGGATTATCTTTGTAAAAGCGGGGTTTGGGGGCTAATCGGTACGTGCAAAGCACTTTGACAACATATGCAGCATCAAAGCAGAATAAGACCTTCGCCACATATAGGGTTCATTTACATTGTTATACAACAACTATAACAAAAATGTTTCTAAATGGATAACCTTTTTCCGCCCCAAACTCTTGTTATTTCGTTTGAAAGCGGTTGTTTGAATCGAATCGACGAAGTGAAGCTGGTCGGCCATTTTTATTTTGTTATATCAAGGAAGCGAGGCCCTCGGCGGGGGAAATTCCATTGTTGCTCATGACTCCGTATATACATCAGAATTTAGAGGGATACACGGCTTTTATACATGGCTAACTGACCAATCAAAATCGAGGATTTTACTTTGCGTTATAATAATATTAGTTATACAGATCATTGGCGGGGTATCTGACTTTTTGTTTCCTGCTGAGAAAAATCATGTTGCCCGAGCCGTTAGGCGAGGGTTACATGTATTTTCCTCAGCAGGAAATAAAAAGTCAGATATCCCGCCAATGATCTGTATAACGATTTTATTATACTGCAAAGTTTAATATTTGTAGCAGTTAATTAGCGTTGTTAATGTAGGCGTCGTTTTGCTTCCCCTAAGGGGCCTCTTACTGTAAGGTAAGGGCTTATATATATCACTCTGCAACCCTAGTTCATCGTGTATAATAACCAGTTCATTATATTTGCGGATAGAAAGGGGTCTTCCAAGTGCATTAGTTTATCAAGGGATTGAAAGAATCAGACGTTAGTAAAACTTTCAGCAGATCAGCGGTTAAGCAGACACTATTTAACTTAATTGGGGGAATTTTGGCGCGTTTCCGACGTCATTTGGATGACGTCAAAATGACGGTTTTATAATATTCAAACAATGGGCGTTGGAAGGAGCGGCTATACTGCAATTTACAGGTACGTGTACTATGCATGTACATAAATAAAATCTTAATCGAATTGGGTGTGGATTATCTTTGTAAAAGCGGGGTTTGGGGGCTAATCGGTACGTGCAAAGCACTTTGACAACATATGCAGCATCAAAGCAGAATAAGACCTTTGCCACATATAGGGTTCATTTACATTGTTATACAACAACTATAACAAAAATGTTTCTAAATGGATAACCTTTTTCCGCCCCAAACTCTTGTTATTTCGTTTGAAAGCGGTTGTTTGAATCGAATCGACGAAGTGAAGCTGGTCGGCCATTTTTATTTTGTTATATCAAGGAAGCGAGGCCCTCGGCGGGGGAAATTCCATTGTTGCTCATGACTCCGTATATACATCAGAATTTAGAGGGATACACGGCTTTTATACATGGCTAACTGACCAATCAAAATCTAGGATTTTACTTTGCGTTATAATAACTAATATTATTAGATAGACCAGTGCGGACGTTTTGTTTAATCATCCTTAAATGAATATTCATGCGAGATCTGTCTGTATCTGTATATATACGTCGTAGAATCCTATAAGGCTTTTACACGACGGGTGAGAAGAGTCGCCTTTATTTCTGGCGATGATCTCGTAGGGCTGTCTTGAAAGCCTGTGGAGATATATGAATATCAAATGACTTAATTTTAAAACGGCATAGTGAACAATATGATTTTTACCATGTCCGTAGCCATATTACTTTTAAACAGTGCATACTATCTGTCGTTGAAAATCAAAGCAGTGCAGACGTATTCAGCCTGATAAACCACGGTGAATTGACTAGTTGTGAATTCATATCAACTTTTACTAGACTTGACCTGGAACTTTAATGAATATTAACCAGGACCCATTTCATAGATGTTGATATAAATTAGTGATAAATCCTCCACAGCCTTTCTGTGGTTTATGGACAATTGTTGTAGGATTATATCATCACATGGTCAAACCCCTATCCACAACATAACACAATTACATGTATTGTTTTTCAGAGGTTTAAAGGAACTACAAAACACCATATATGGAAACAAACTTTATAATAAATATGGAGATAAACAGACATTCAATGACTGATGATTACAGATATCACTAAAGGCGATAAATACCCCCACACAGCAGTATTGATCACAAATCTAAGGACAGATAACTCTTGTGTGGAATTTCAAAATCTGACAAAAGGTGATACACATCTACACTTCATACAGGTCAGGTGTATAAACTTTCATTGAAATATGTGGAGAACTATAGAAATTCACTCCACAAACTTTATAGGCAAGAACACATCTGATACAAGTCCAGAGACAGATAACTTCTGTATGTACTTCTGTATACATTGTTGCATAAATTATGTCATGTACATCTACACTTCATAGAGAGCATGTGTACATGTACTATACAATTTCATTGAAATTTGAAGAAAACTTGAAGTTTGTGCCACAACCTCACAGACCCCTACAAAATGGTAAACTATTAAAGGGGTGGGGGTGTTAGCTAAATATAGTCTAAGGAGGTGAAGGATAATTATGCCAGTGATCGTGTGTATGATCGTGTGTATATCGCAGCGATCGTGTGTATGAACTTTCATGGAAATCTGTTGAAGACTTTAGAAATAGTTCATGTCAGATGCTCACACATATGGTTCAAGTCCCCTTCCCTACCGTAAACCATTACATTCGAGTTCAAGGGCAGTTTACCCTATACAGCCTGAAGAGAGGTGAAAAAAAATTGTGTAATTATATCCGATGGCAATCAAACATACCAAGTTTCATATGTGCAATTAGTTGTACCACACATCATAGTATTCCAAAACCAACAGACCAGTCAGCTCCTATATATACCCTTCAAACATCGTTTTGGGGGTATAGTTATGTATAAATTAGCAAAATATACTTTTCCTCAAACAGCACATACAAGATAAAATGTCCCCCAGTATAAAAAAGAAACTCAAATCAAACAGGTCCCGGCGCAGAGCAACAGATAAAGCCACGTACTCAAGCACTAAAATCATATGTTCTCCACCAAACCCTATATGATGTGGCCACTCCTTAGAATCACCCCAAAGAGACAATTCTAATGAGTGTTCCCAACATACATGTACTGATGCAGGGCTTGGTGGTGAAACAAATGAGGTTCTTTTTGAAAATGTTTCTATTTACGCATCTCATCTGGGCCTCTGCTCGACATAAATGTAAAGCTGTTACATGTATTTAGAAGCTGAGAAAGGGAGTTAACTCAGTTAAACAGGGAACTGTAAAGTTTCCTTTTATAGTATGAACAAAAAAAGTATTGCTCATTTACTTTTTCATATATAAAATGAATGAATACCTTAGCACAAATAAGTTCATGAAACTGAAAACAGATGAGGAGTAAAGCCATCAGAATCTGCTAAATATATTGATGAAAAGAATGATATGATATGAAAACACATGTATGAAGAATAATTCCATCTTTCCTGGCCTCATGGTTATACACTCACAGAGTAATTTCAAACAAGCAATACTACAATGATGACAAGTTACACTAGTAATCTTAAAGGAAAAGATATTAAAACATTGTGAAACCAAATAAACATGATAAAGTCTTCAGGCAAACCAAAAAAGATGTACTTTTGTCATTTCCTTTTTAATGATACAAACTTTGCAGGCTTGAAAAATTATTTCAACTTAAAATAAAATTTAAACATAACTGTAGAAATCAGGCAATTAACAAAACAATTTTATCATGAAAGATACTAAATTAACAAAACCATTTTATCATGAAAGATACCAAATGTGTTGGGAGAAAGATGTTGTTTTATCCCTTTCCCTGCTGAATATTCATGTAAGAAATAATGACAGCTTAAATATTTACTAGCTAAATTTTATTATGACATATACAAAGGATGTTTTGGTATTGGTAGAAACTGTAGTCAGATTTATTATAATTTCATGAGCAAACAGAGTAAACCCTGATCAGATGACTCCAATAAGAGCCGTCTGATCTGGGTATATTCTGTTTGCAAAGGTATGAGGGAAAGGGTTGAAGAGAGATCAAGTGTACATCATTTCTGCCATTGAGGACATCTTTTTTGGAATATGTACAAAGTCTTCAAAGTATCCGGCAAGCTCATTAACAGTCATATCATCTAGACGTGCCTGGGTTGAACAGCTCATATCTAAATTGCAGTCTAAGTGACTATTTCGAGTCACAGCACTAGCACCTTCTAATAAGTTGGCAGGCACACCTTTTCCTGATTTTGGGTTTTTACAAGACTCCTGCCTGTAATCACTAAATAACTCTGAAGCTTCTCTTCCAGGAGTTTTGCCATCATCTTTCTCCTTGACCAAAACATGAAAGTCTGCTGTTTTCTCCTTGCAAACAGTACCAAATATTGGTAAGCGATCAGCACTAACCGTATCAGCCATTTTTGGACCTGCAAAAAGGCTTTTGGTTTTAAGTTTTGAGTCAGTGAACTTGCTATGTTTGAAAAGTTTTAGCTTCGCTGCTCTCAGCACTTGCTTGCAGTCCTTCTCCGAGTGATGAATTTTGAACCTGGCTTCCCGTATAAGGGGTCTCATTTGATGTGATGTTGATGCATAGTTAAAAGTCTTCTTTGACTTCAATTTCAATTCAGTGCAAGTGCAAGACTGTTTCTGGCAAATTTCCATGTGGAAGGAAAGTTTCTCCATAGAACACAGAAAATCCTGGGGGTAAGGCTCCATTCGTGTTTTTCTGGACTTTTTCTTGCCCTGAGATTTCTTCTGCTTAGAAGAGGGTCCAGGAGAAGTATCATATGAGTTCCTGAAAAATACAAGTATTCGTTATTGGGTCGAGTAATTATTATTTGGAAAATATGTATATGGATTTTTAAAACAGGTGGTAGCTTAATGCATGACAAAATTTATGCACAAAGCTGCTATAAGATCTTTACTGCATTACTTTTCCAATGCATTAATCCTTTCCCTATTCTGTATATATTCCAAATTTCAATACCTGCTGAATGTTTATGGAAACAAGAGGGCCAGAATGGCCCTGAAGCGCTCACCAGACAATCAGAGGAGAAGATTTTAAAAGTTTTCACTATATGTTTCTATAGAAAACTAGCCGGCCCTGGGGCAGGCCAATTTTGACCGCAGGGGCGTAATTTATATAACTTTTGTAGAGGACTTGAACATGATGCTATGAGCCAAATATTAAAGCTGAGAACCTTTCAGTTTCAGAGGAGAATATTTTCAAAGTTTTCTCTATATGTTTCTGCTGAAAACTACCCACCCCTGGGGCGGGGCCAATTTTGACCCAAGGGCCATAATTCATATAACTTTTGTAGAGGACCTATACATGATGCTATGTGCCAAATATGAAAGCTGAGAACTTTCCAGATTCAGAGAAGAAGATTTTCAAAGTTTTCACTATTTGTTTCCATTGAAAACTGCCCACCCCTGGGGCGGGGACAATTTTGACCCCAGGGCAATAATTAATATAACTTTTGTAGAGGACCTGAACATGATGCTCTGTGCCAAATATGAAAGCTGAGCGCCTTCCAGTTTCAGAGGAGAAGATTTTCAAAGATTTCACTATTTGTTTCTATTGAAAACTGCCCATCCCTGGGGCGGGGCCAATTTTGACCCCAGGGGCATAATTTATATAACTTTTGTAGAGGACCTGAACATGATGCTATGTGCCAAATATGAAAGCTGAGAAACTTCTGATTTCAAAGGAGAAGATTTTCAAAGGTTTACTATATGTTTCTTTTGAAAACTTCCCACCCCTGGGGCGGCCCCAATTTTGACCCCAGGGGCATAATTTATATAACTTTTGTAGAGGACCTGAACATGATGATCTGTGCCAAATATGAAAGCTAAGCGCCTTCCAGTTTCAGAGGAGAAGATTTTCAAAGATTTCACTATTTGTTTCCGTTGAAAACTGCCCACCCCTGGGGCGGGGCTAATTTTAACCCCAGGGCCATAATTTATACAACTTTTGTAGAGGACCTGAACATGATGCTATGTGCCAAATATGAAAGCTGAGAACCTTCTAGTTTCAGAGGAGAAGATTTTCAAAGGTTTACTATATGTTTCTTTTGAAAACTTCCCACCCCTGGGGCGGCCCCAATTTTGACCCCAGGGGCATAATTTATATAACTTTTGTAGAGGACCTGAACATGATGATCTGTGCCAAATATGAAAGCTAAGCGCCTTCCAGTTTCAGAGGAGAAGATTTTCAAAGATTTCACTATTTGTTTCCATTGAAAACTGCCCACCCCTGGGGCGGGGCTAATTTTAACCCCAGGGCCATAATTTATACAACTTTTGTAGAGGACCTGAACATGATGCTCTGTGCCAAATATGAAAGCTGAGAACCTTCTAGTTTCAGAGGAGAAGATTTTCAAAGTTTTCACTATATATTTCTATTGGAAACTGCCCACCCCTGGGGCGGGGCCAATTTTGACCCCAGGGCCTTAATTTATATAACTTTTGTAGAGGACCTGAATATGCTGCTCTGTGCCAAATATGAAAGATGAGAGCCTTTCAGTTTCAGAGGAGAAGATTTTCAAAGATTTCATTATTTGTTTCTATTGAAAACTGCCCACCCCTGGGGCGGGGCCAATTTTGACCCCAGGGTCTTAATTTATATAACTTTTGTAGAGGACCTGAACATGATGCTATGTGCCAAATATGAAAGCTAATAACCTTCTGGTTTCAGAGGAGAAGATTTTCAAAGTTTTACTATATGTTTCTATTGAAAACTTCCCACCCCTGGGGCGGGGCCAATTTTGACCCCAGGGGCACAATTTATATTACTTTTGTAGAGGACCTATAGGTGATGCTATGTACCAAAGATGAAAGCTGAGAACCCTGTAGATTCAGAGGAGAAGATTTTTAAAGGTTCAAATTGTTGACGCCCGACGACGGACACCGCTCGACGACGGACATCTGGCGATCACAAAAGCTCACCCTGAGCACTTTGTGCTCTGGTGAGCTAAAAATAGTTACAACGAAATATGGAAGGTGGAACATGATAGCCATTTTAGAAAGTAAAGAAACACATCTTTCAAATTCCATTAGCAAACAGAGCAGACCCTGATCAGACGGCTCCTTTAGGAGCCATCTGATCTGGGTCTCCTCTGTTTGCAAATGCGTGAAAACATGTTTATATGAGGGAAAGGGTCTGCCCTGTTTGCTTGTGGAATTTGAAATATCTCTTTCTTTAGTTTCTAAAATGGCTACAATGTTCCACATTCCATAATAATTATTTTGTCCATGAATATTCAGTAGATATTGAAATTTGGAATAAATATAGAACAGGGAAAGTGTTAAGCAACCACCTGCATTTACAGACTTAAGACTGTTAATAAATTATGTGGTATAAGCATATACATGTACTGTATAAGTAAAAGGTCACGATGACACTAACATCACTCACCTGGGTCTACATCTCACCAGGCTCAATTTTAATATGCACTACAGCCATACAAGGAAAAGTATCCCAAAAAACATGACAACCACAGATGGACAGACTATGGAGAAACAATGCCTTAGTGTCACACTGATAAAGCAGGTGGGTGACACAACTAGTTCTTTATCCTGCCCCTCGTGGATATTATTTTTATAACAAATTAAGGAATTTTGAAGAATGTCTGTCAAATCATTTTGAAAGTTGACCAGTAGCTAAGTTAGAATGTGTGTGTTTTTTAAGTTCACTATATAACCATATGTAGAAAACTTGCACTGCCATGTACTGTATCATATGAAATATTTTTAAGAAATTTTGTAGAAATTTGAAATACCAAGGAATATTTCTGTAAATAATTTTGAAAGTGGACCAACAGTTAAAAAGATATTCTTTAAGTTTCATAATACAGTACATATACGGAAAACTAGCCATGATTGGTATGAAATTTATTTTATAAAGAAAACTGGTAAATTATCAACCAAAGAATATTTTCTAAATATTACAAACCAGTACTTTCTGGAAAGATTTTCAAAGTTTTTACCTGGATGCAATGGCAACAAGAATTCTGCATGGATAACCTATACTTGTACAGATCTGGTACGGAACCAATCAAGATTATTCCCAATGTTTAATTCACATTTCATGATTTGACATAGTTTAGGAGACGCCCTTTAAAGTAATTGTAGACAACACATATATCACACAAGGACGACAGACTATCACCCTGGCACTTTATGTCAGGTAAGCTCAAATAACAACAAATCAACTAAAACCATATGCAAAACGACTCAACAAAACACTATATTCAACTTTTACATTCTTGTACATGCAGATTTATAGATAATTACCTAAGCCAAAGGTTCTTCAAGTTTTCAGCATTGCTCTTTGCATGTGCTGGGTCCCTGAAATAAAATGAATGATAACTTAACAATGTACATCGTGACATGTATATCTTTAGCTTTAAAGCCTGTATCCTATTTAACTCCCAGACTTATTATTATCCTGTATAATAATATGTATCAATCATATATATATTTCAAAGAAAAGCTCACACTGCTTGCCAATGTTACTCCTGTCTATATTTAGTCATTTCAATCCCTACTCAATATTTATGGTCAAAATAGTTATCAATATATGGAAGGTGGAACATTACAGCCATTTATGGAAGGTGGAACATTACAGCCATTTATGGAAGGTGGAACATTGTAGCAATTTTAGAAACTGTTGGATTCAGACCTATCAACTTCCATAAGCAAACAGAGCAGACCTTGTTCAGATGGCCTCTTCAACCACTTCCATAAAAAGTCAGGACAATTCAAAATTTTGACAAATGTTTACTTCATGGGCAATAACTCTGGCAAAAATTATTCAACCAGACTGAGATTCGAACTTAAGCTGTAACTCATCTAGATTTAGTGTTGTACTAAATGTAGAGTTGATATCTCAAATCACTTCAATAAAAGGTCAGGACAACCAGAAAACGAAGGTAAGGGACTAAAAAGGGGAGATAACTCCTTAATTAGTTGTCTGAACATAATGGAAATATGCAGTGCACAGGTTTATATGGTCATAAAGTTATGATAAGCTATATATAAACTTTCGACAAAAGACACAATGGTCCTAGTGGAGACACATCATCCATAAACCAAGAAAGGAAGGGAATGTGGAACCAGTTGCTTGAATTTTTCAGCTCTAGTTTCTCTTTTTGTTGTTTCGTCGCTCTTATTAATAGTTTCAAAACAAGAACAAAATTTCTATATCAATAACAGTCTATGGTCACACTAATGTGACACTATTCACTGACATCATATACCCATTATATTCAGATTGTTCTGCTTGTCCTGCAATATTTCCTGTGTCATTTTTGAGCAAACAAAACAAAACATAAAAAGGCTTTATTTTCCATACAAAACCTCAGTCATGTGTAGCCATTTGTGAGCTAAGTGAGTGCAATTTTTAATTAACAAAAGAATGATGGGACTTTATGAGACTCACACCTTTTCTATAAATGAGTCTCAGAGTGCAACAAATTTGGTTATAGATGTACATATAATGTAAGACTCAAATCGTGGGTCGGTCCCAGATCGAGGGCCGATTTGAAAATTGTGGGCCGATCCAAAATCGTGGCATGTTTTCTGAAATCTTGAAAGGCGCTTTAGCCCCCACATTGGATTTTAAGCCTTCAATCATGCAAATTCTGTTATAAAATCCATCTATTTCCGGAACCAATTGGGGTTCGGATCTTTTGACATCCGTTTCTGAACTAGATCTAGTTTCACTCCAACATCTACGGTTGAAAAAAATATGACGTCATAAATTTACTCACACCGTCTTCCGTTTCGCGCCACCATTATTTGGACTTTTATTTTCTTTAACTCCGCCAGTCTATATAGATACAATTTTAGATCTATTTGCAGTTTTTAATGACCACGGAACGCTTTTACTTTGCCGAGGTCATTTAGATCTGTATCAAATCTGTGATCTGTGTATTTTGTCAGGTAGGATGTGTTTTGTGGGTTATAAATCGACCCACGATTTGGGAGCAAACGGCCCACGATTTTGGATCGGCCCACGATTTTCGAATCGGCCCTCGATCTGGGACCGGCCCTCGATTTGAGTCTTACATATATATAGGATTGATCTCTTTCAGATGAAGTTTAGTAAAACGAGCATCATAAGGGTCCTTCATTACTATATGTACCTCAAGTGCTTTATTCATTGCACATACAGGAAGTGATTTTACATTTTTATAGTCATGTTTTGTGATGAACAAGTTCAACTCACCAGTTTGGGTCAACCTTTAATCTCTTAAAAGCTGTATGAAGCTGTTGATCATCTTCATCAGGGCGTTTGGGGTTTTCACCGCCCATCTTGGTTCCTGAGACCTAGAGAGGCTAGTAAACCCTGCAAAATGTAAAAATGAAAATTCAATGTACACATATACAGTACACATATACTTCAATATCTCAAACTCGATTAACTCGAAGTTTGGGATAACTTGAAGTAAAAGTTTGGGCCTTCCAAAATTTACAATACAGAATCATGAAGCATATATCTAGAAATACATGTGACAGTTTAATGCATGTCTGATGATGATGATGTTCGTCTTTCGAAGTTGAAGATGACTACAACTACAAGTCACAGTATAATCAGTTTGTAGGATGAGTGTGAAGGTGGCTGATCAGGCAGATCTTCACTTTGAAGCACCTACTGCAGTGTGAACAAGGAATGTCTGGGTCTGCACCTTGCAGAGATTAATGATGAGGTGCTTGCTCTCTCTTTCCTTTCTTGGTGTTTCCACTCAGGGTTCTAAAGTAATGCAGGTCTAAAGTAATGCTGAAAGCTCCTTAAGGATTTGATTTGGTTTTTATCGGGTTTTACCTTGCTTTAAAGTATTTCAGTCTTATCACGAAGTCCAGTTAATTATAGGTGGAGGAAGACCCCAGAGGTTCTTCTGTGCAAGGAAAAAATTGCATTGTTTTGTGCACAGAAGAACATCCGGGTAGAACCACTGACCTAATGCAAGCCAGCTGGAAGGCTTCCTCACATGAAAACCCCAAATACCCCCACCTTAAGGAACTTTTAGCATTACTTTAGATCTGCATAAGCTGTGAACTTGATAAGTTGTCCAAATTAGAAACTGGACGACCCAAACTTCTGTCATCTCAAAGAAATTTGTATGGTCCGGGACCGTCCCTTTAAGTTTGAGATACTGAAGTTCAACTTATTTCATTTCAAGAAGGCATACTAACTATTTAACAAGAGCAATGCAAGCGGGTGCCAACGCTATTCTGTCGTCATTGTCAAGATGAACATGCATACCAAAAATGAAGGTTGTAAATGAAAAATTGAAGAAGTTATGGTCAATATTAAGATTAAAGATTTCGGACGACGACATCAACACCAATCTGAAAAATTTGGAGTTACGACAATAGCTCGTCATTTCTTTGAAACAGACTAGCTAAAAATCTATCTCTTTTAAATTTTCAAAAATAAGGAAGTTGCAAGCTTCATGATCAAAACATCATTCAATTAACAATATTCAAAACTGAAGGCAATATATCTAAACATTTCAACCATCATAATGAGAAGCAAAAAGTAACTAAAACTATCACTGTAGATCAGAGAAAGTCTCCCTAGCCCTGTTTTGAGCTGTATGCAGAACATATAGAGAGATACAATGTATATATGTATAAAATCAGGACCAAAATTTCTCCCTGTATCCATTTTGATTTTATTATTCCTGATTATAATTGCCTTTTATAATATTTAAGCAGAGTCTAAACACCATTGTATGCTATATAGACAATCGTGAAACAAATTAATTTATGATGATATCATTTTTTTTATCATAATTTAATGTTTAAATGGATATTGAGAGTAAGGACTACTCTGCAATCAGGCCTCGAAAATTTCTCTAGATGTCACTCGTCCTGTAGGTCATTTCGGTTTGACACCAGGGCGCCAGATAAAGCGGTGTTGATATAAACATTTACACGTCTTACCAGACTGGTTTCGGACTTTTTGAAACGGTGACTATCACGACGCTGTATCTTCATTCGCTAACATACTGAACTAATTTCCATTAATTATACACAAACACTATTCCTTTTTTTTTTTATTTCTTCCATGATGTTTTCATCACGTAAAGTGTTTCACTCCATTTAATCCATTCACTTACAAAACAAAAGTAATCGGCTGTTGAAAATACTGAGTCCCAGTCTGTGCAATTAGCAAGCAATGAGCACTTGCTACAGGAAATCAAGCATTCAGCTGACCACGAGTTTCAAATGTCAGAATTTCAGCTCCAAATAGAGAGAAAAAATCTCGATTCAAGTTCAGTGAAAATGTGTGAAATGGACAAAAGATTCAGTTAGAACTGCTGCATAAAATGTGTCGGAACAGGAGGAAGATTTTCACGATCAGCTGAGTATAGCATATTTGAAATATGTTTGTGCTGAGCTGGATTCAGCTGACTAAAGTTGTTGATTGACGAGATATGTTAGTAGAAATCTGCATAAACAAAAGGACATGCGGTGAAGAAAATGTAATGTTGAGGAGGCATTTTCTATGTAGCATAAAATGGATTGTATGGGTCAGAGTAGCTGGTAGGTCTTTTTTGGCATACATTTTGTAGATAATTACTGACAGCGATTACAATTTGTATTATTTTATCGAAATTATGGCGCAAGTGCCATCTATCGTGATTCAATCGTTGACATGTAGGTCACCGTCCGCCAGTTTGTTTGTTTTGACAGCGCTTATGAATACAGTTCGAATGTTATTCATTAGTGAATATTTGCCCGTGAATATCAAAAAATAAATGATAGTGTTACGTCAAGCTGAAGCCACGAGTTATGCTATAATCATGTATACAGGATCTCCAACCTGTAAAATAGATACTGTCATCTTTTCCTAATATTACTTGCAGCATCTATTTACCATGATACTATATATTAGATATATATGTTAATATAAAACAGTGGTTACGAAATGACCAGGAAACTGGTTACGAAGTGACCAGATTTGTCCGGTTACGAAGTGGCAAGGTATCGAGATGACCTGTATTCGTATATGTGAATTAAACCGAATTAAACTATCTAGGACCCTATATATATGATACGACTCCGGCATAACTGTTCTAAGTTGTACTGGGAAAAGAACATTTTGATTAAAATGGAGTAACTACTGCGGCTGATTTGCACACTAACATTCACGGGTCATCCACATGTATGCTGTTTGTAAACAAACTGCTTAAACACGATTTATTTTGTTCAGATCATATCAAAACACACGTGGTCTATTTCATGCGACAGATAAATTAATATATATTTAATTACCAACGCCAATCGCTGCTTCTGTAACTCTTTTGTAACCAAAACCTGATTTTTTTCTCGATTTTTCCACGAAATCCCCAACTAGGAATCCATGTTGAAACCTTTGAATGACGTCATTAGGAATGACTAGGCTGTCAAATCGAATAAATATTTTTAATTCATGAATCAAAGCATGTATCCTTTTATAGAAAATTATTGTAAAAAAAGCTTGATTTGGGCTGAAATTTTCATGGAAAAAAATAAATAATTCCAATTTCCGGTACTTCGATACGGAAACACCCGAATCAGTTCCGCTTTAAACAAGAAATATCTTTTAAAAGAGACAAGAAAAGTACATCAAGTGCAAGGCATCAACGGCCGACTATCACTATGAATAGGGGATATCATATTATCTCAAAACGCATAAAATATAATTTAATATTCAAAATATCCGTGTTAAATCTAAAACAATGGCCATAGTAACAAATAGACATACACATGGTAGACACAGATATAGACACTTTTTATTTTCCGTAGGATATACAACAAACAATACAACATAAGCCCTGTACATAGGTCTTCTATTCCGACGAAACAAATGAGAATAAACCAAAAGATAACATATAAAGCATGTATAAACAAATATGAAAAACTAGGAATACAGAAAAGACACACATAATTGCAAGCATTTGCTAAAAACTCACCATCCTGATTCCATTGCTTGTAGTTCCCAAGACAGCAACAAACAACACAGACCAATCAAAGCGTTGTGCAGACACTGCAGTATTGTTTGCATGGAACGATGTTCTGAAGATCAAATTTCTGATATCGATTAAGTGCACTTTGGCATGAGCTAGCGTGTCTATAAGGGAAATGGTTAACACCCATTAGTGTGGGCATAGGCATGTATACATACATGTATGTATATATGTCTCTGTTGTGGGTATTTCAGTTGTAGCTGATATTTCAGCCGTTTCTCGCTATGCTAATTATCAAACTTACCACTTTTGAGTTATTTCCGAAGTTATAGTTGTGATTACCTCATCGCTTGCATAAGGTCACCCAACGCGCTCTTCTTTATTCATTGAGCAACTGCATCTGGGAGAATACTTTCATTCATAATCCTCACGTGATTTCGTCATGTGACTGATAACTGTTAATTTGTTTATGTATCTCTTATGCCCGTATGTGCCATGAGTTTGAAATAAACTTGTAAACTTGTTGCACTCCCCTTACACATGACTATATTTTATGGACTTTCTTGCACATACTAAACCAAGGCTAACGTTAGGAAGCCTTTTCACGACAGGAATAGTACGTATACCTTAATTGTTTCCGAATGTCATGTAAATAAACGGGGTTTGTATTCATCGAATGCACGTAAATAAATTGTACTAGACTGCCATGCGAAGTGGTGGTTGTCAGGTGTGTAGGTGAAGCATATGACCGACGCACAAAGAGGGATTTTATGCTTAGCTTAAAACCTGATACACAGACCGATATTGTTAATGCTTTTAATGAAACTTCAAGGTATTTAGACCATATTTTGGATTTAGATAATCCTTATTTTGATACTATGATGTCTTCAATTTAGCCAAAAGAACTGTCTTTAAACAAAGCTAATCAATCTGACATTAATGCTTCATTTTTAGATTTGAATCTTTGAATTACAAATGATAAAGTTTCGTCCAAAGTGTGCGATAAAAGAGAAGATTTTAATTTTAAAATTGTTAATTATCCTTTTCTAGATGGAGATGTGCCACTTTCTACATCTTATGGGGTTTATATTTCTCAACTTATTAGGTTTGCCCGAGCCTGTTCTTTGCTTGAAGATTTTAACAGACGTAATTTAGTTATAACTGATAAACTTCTTAAGCAAGGTTACAGATATCACAAACTTCGGAAAACTTTTTCTAAATTTTATTATCGAAATTTATCTCTCATTAGTAAATATAATTGCAATCTACGGACGTTACTGCGACAAGGCATTTCTCAACCAGAATTTTATGGGGATGTTATCTACAAACTTAGGAAAATTCGGGGTCATATCCATTTTCATGATTTGTTTATAAAACGCATTAAAACATTTAAAAAGAAAGGTTATGATCCTATTATATTGTAACGCACTGCATGTTTGGTTATCGACCCTTTTACAGTCGGTAGCTACGCTTCCCTCTTTGCTTGCGCGATGACAGGCCGAGGGTAGTACTCTATGATGGTATACTCTTAAACTTGGATACAGGATGAGCTTACCAGACTCATGTATTACTTTTTCCCTGTCGTGCCCTTAACGGCTTACCTGCAGGTGCTCTGACTTCAGCAAAGTCATTGAGTACATATTTGACGGATTGTCATAGTTATTATGCTATGTTTTACATGTTGTCCTGTGTTCACCGTCGTCCATGTTGTGGGTAAGTCCAGCGGGGATACCTTTATTTACAATATTTGTAAAGCTAGGGTGACTTTGAGAGAAGTGTGAGGGTAGGACGTCCGTAAACCGGGTTAAACCCCCAGTGGTGTTTTTCTACTGACCGTGCCAAGGCGGTACTCTCTTTGTCACCCTTCCTTTTGTTTGCCTTGCATATTTGTGCTTGTTATTTGTTCATGTGTGGAACGTTTGTCTCTGGTTCTTGTGCGTCTTTTGGTGTTTTCTGTGTTCATTTCGTGTGTGTGTGTGCGTTTGGGTGTGTGGTTGTGTGTGTGTGTGTGTGTCATGCTGTCTATCGGTGTTTTGGTGGTGGTTGCGTCTTGCATGTGACTTTGCCTGCTTGACTTTACTACTTTTCCATTACCCATCAAATATAATATATGGGACCCAGAAGGGCCCCATCTGGGGTTCTATATGGGTCCAATATGGCCACCCCATGTGGGGCCCACGGGGGATTTGCAACCGGGCACCATGAGGGGCCCATGTGGGCTTGCTATATGGGTAAAATATGGGCACTATATGTGTACCATGTCTGACATCTTGGCATTATATGGGCGCTATATGGACCCCTCGTCTGACATCTGGGTATTACATGGGCCCTATATGGGTCCCTTCTCTAACATATGGACATTATATGGGCCCTATATTTGTCCCTTGTCTGACATCCGGGTATTACATGGGGTCTATATTGGTCCCTTGTCTGACATCTGGACATTATATGGGACCTATATGGGCCCCTTGCTCTGACATCTGGGCGGTATACGGGCCCCATGTTCCAATATATGGGCAATACACGGGTTCCTTGTGGGTGCATACATAGGTCATCTGGGCATTACATGGGCCCCACACGGGTCTCCATGGTTATCCTAAACTTAAGAATGAAAATTTCGAAATGATTGGTATTCTATTTCAGTCAGTTACAAACTTCATAATTATATTTATATTAATATGCGGAGTTCAACACAACAAAATTAAGAATTTGTAATAACATTTAATATTTACATTCGCCCTGCAACGTCCTTATATATATAACCTTATTCTAAAAAGAAAGTTGCATTTTCCCATGAACGTTCATTTCAATACCGGTTTGAGTCGGTTCTCCTTTTCCCAGAATTCCGCTGGACAATTTACTGATTAAAATCTTGTATTCATTCTATATTTATAATATGTGTTTGGGACTATTTTTCATACCATATATAGAGATCCTTGTCTATATGGGACGGGAATAGATGATTGACACGTCTTCTTCTTTCACAATTTACTTCTCTCAATTCTCTCTTTGCGTACTACATTCAAACTCTAATATTTACATTCGCCCTGCAACGTCCTTATATAACCTTATTCTAAAAAGAAAGTTGCATAACCTCATGAACACCGGAAGCACGTCATTCATTTCTTAAATATAAGAAATACAATGGAATATAAATATAAGAAATAAATGACGTGCTCCCGGTGTTCATGGGTTATGCAACGCATAGCTTTACGAGCAAAGATTCACGTGAAGCCCTTCGGGCTTCACTAACTTTGCTCGTAAAGCTATGCGTTGCATAACCTCATGAACACCGGAAGCACGTCATTCATTTCTTAATTAATCAACGTCTGTTCCCAAGCGACGTAACGTCACTTCCGTGTTATGTACACGTGACGTAAGGAGCGTTATCTCCAACAATCCTACTACGTTAGAAACGAACCTGGCAACGACCTAGATAGCGGCTATTACGTGACCGGTATATAATATTTAAAAAAATTCCGTTGAAATATAAGAAATACAATGGAATATAAATATAAGAAATAAATGACGTGCTCCCGGTGTTCATGAGGTTATGCAACGCATAGCTTTACGAGCAAAGATTCAGGTGAAGCCCTTCGGGCTTCACTAACTTTGCTCGTAAAGCTATGCGTTGCATAACCTCATGAACACGGGGAGCACGTCATTCATTTCTTAAATATTTACATTTGCCCTGCAACGTCCTTATATAACCTTATTCTAAAAAGAAAGTTTCATTTTCCCATGAACGTTCATTTCAATACCGGTTTGAGTTGGTTCTCCTTTTCCCAGAATTCCGCTGGACAATTTACTGATTAAAATCTTGTATTCATTCTATATTTATAATATGTGTTTGGGACTATTTTTCATACCATATATAGAGATCCTTGTCTATATGGGACGGGAATAGATGATTGACACGTCTTCTTCTTTCACAATTTACTTCTCTCAATTCTCTCTTTGTGTACTACATTCAAACTCTATAATCAACGTCTGTTCCCAAGCGACGTAACGTCACTTCCGTGTTATGTACACGTGACGTAAGGAGCGTTATTGCCAACAATCCTACTACGTTAGAAACGAACCTGGCAACGACCTAGATAGCGGCTATTACGTGACCGGTATATAATATTTTAAAAAAAATCCGTTGAAAAACTAGAGGTTTTTGTCACAAAAACTGATGTCTCCCCTCTAATAAAAATAATATGTAAAGGGAAATCACTAAAAATGTTGTGGACTTGATGATTGATACTTCCCCTCATTATGCGCTTTCCACATCACATTTTTCAAGAAGAAAATTATAACAGCTAATAACTTCAAAAATATTGATACCAGAGTTATGGCCCTTGTGCATGACGCTTACTTTCATCATGCTCTTTCCATAAATGAAATGTCATTCCAATAGCATCAGTCGAACAGGAGTTATTGATCGGACAAAAATGTAACAAAGGGCAATAACTCCAAAAGAATTGAAGCCAGAGTTATGGCCTTTATTCATGACACTTTCTCTCATCATGCTCTTTCCATGTATAAAGTTTCAATACAATGGCAAGAGCCATGTAGGAGTTATCGTCCAGACAAGAAAGCGTTAAACAAATGTACAAGGGGCAATAACTCTCAATTTATTGAAGCCAGAGTTAAGGACCTTATGCATGACACTTTCTCTTATCATGATCAATCCATGTATGAAGTTTCACTCCAATGGCATGTGCCATATAGGAGTTATCATCCTGACAAAAAAGTGTGTGTTTTTTACAAAGGGCAATAACTCCAATATTAGTGAAGCCAGAGTTATGGACATTGAGCATGACACTTTCTCTTATCATGATCTTTCCATATATGAAGTTTCAATCCAATGGCATGAGCCATATAGGAGTTATCGCCCGGACAAAAAAATTGTTGAAAAAATTACAAGGGCAATAACTCCATTATTAATGAAGCCAGAGTTATGGACCTTGTGTATGACACTTCCTCTTGTCATGATCTTTCCATATATGAAGTTTCAATCCAATGGCATGAGCCATATAGGAGTTATTGTCCGGACAAAAAAGTGTGCATTTTTAACAAGGGGGCAATAACTCCTATATTAGCGAAGCCAGAGTTATGGACCTTGTGCATGGCACTTCCTCTCATTATGCTCTTTCCATATATGAAGTTTCAATCAACTGGCATCAGGCATATTGAAGTTATCGTCCGGACAAAAAAGTGTGATTTTTTTACAAGGGGCAATAACTCCTATATTAGTGAAGCCAGAGTTATGGACCTTGTGCATGACACTTTCTCTCATTATGCTCTTTCCATATATGAAGTTTCAATCAACTGGCATCAGGCATATTGAAGTTATCGTCCGGACAAAAAGTTTGACGGACAGACAGACGGACAGATGGACAGACAGACAACTCTCACGAAAACAATATGTCTCCCCCATATAAATATGGGGGGAGACATAATAAGAAATACAATGGAATATAAATATAAGAAATAAATGACGTGCTCCCGGTGTTCATGAGGTTATGCAACGCATAGCTTTACGAGCAAAGATTCACGTGAAGCCCTTCGGGCTTCACTAACTTTGCTCGTAAAGCTATGCGTTGCATAACCTCATGAACACCGGGAGCACGTCATTCATTTCTTAAATAACACGAAAACAATGAACATAGTAAACGGTTACAAGCAGACTTACGCAATTTTTTTAAATCTCCACTTGATTGTGTTGAATAATCACATTTTTTAATACAACTGGTACACCAGAACAATCTATTAATTTTTAGACAATTTATATAATTAATTGTAAAAATATGAACACATTGATTACGTCTCTTTACATGGGCAAATACACATGGTTTTGGTTTATATGGGTCCCAAATGGGTACCTTATGAGCAAACCCATATATACGTGGGTGGTTTTATTGAACATTTAAACGCACGTTTGTTGTTTTTTAATCATTTTTTTATATATATATAATGGGCCTCTTATGGGCACATACATATGTGTTGTTGTATGGGCCCCATATGGGTACTGTATAGGCAAACCGTTATGGGCTTTCCTGGATTTAGCACATATGGGACCCATTGTTCTAAGCATGTTTGCTGGGTATAAATTTGCATTCATTGCTTACGCAAAAAATAAAAATGGATGTAAAAGTACAAAAATGAGTCATGCAGGAAATACCACATACAGAACAAACACTCGCCCGAACAGCAACACAAGGAAACAGCAAATGTACATGGGTAGAAAAAACAACAAGAGACGCACAAAGACAAAACAAACATACAATAGGAGGAAGATGGAAGTACCGCCTTGGAACGGTCAGTGACAAAAGTCACCGGGGGTTTAAACCGGTTTATGGGCGCCCAACCTCACCCTTATTCCATCCCCATCCTAAAAGACAAACAGTGTAAATAAACGTATCCCCTCTCCGACTAATCTACAACAACCGCGACAGCAAATACAGTGGTAAAGTGCATGTATAACAAAAAAACATTTAATTGAACATACTGTATCCACCTATCGCTAGTGTACTCAATGATTGAGCTGCAAACAGAGTAACTGTAGAAAAGTAATAAAGGGTACGACAAAAATGAAATAGTACAGATATCCGACGTTCTCCTTCCATTTCTGGATTTAAGAGGTCGCCTTCATAGTTAACACGTGGTATACATACAATGTAATCCTAGGTGATCGGAAGAGTGTCTATTCGAACTTTAGCCCTTTCGGGGTAAATTGCTCAGCGGAACTTTGCTTATTTCTATTTTTGCCTTTGGGATTTTGTTGATATTTACATGTATATGCTGTTTATGATAACTGACAATTCTGTGAATAAATATCAAATTATTTCAACGTGTTTTCACCCCGTGTTGTTTCCGTATGTTTCATTTGTCCTTTTCTTTCCCGATAAGTATAATGAAAACTATCTGTGTATATGTATACTGAAAATGACAGCGGGAAATAATGCTTTCAAAAACTGTAGATACACATTAGCCGTGGAGTCTCACGACACAGCGTCTGATCAGGGTGCACTGTTTGTCATATATTTTGTTTGTAAAACTTCTAGTTATGTTATCTAGATATTGTCGAAATTTCTATTTCATATCCTGATTTGTGTCTACACTAGCTATACCATCGGGAACCCCGAAGTCGCAGTGGCCCACAAAACTATATTCATTATACATATATGTAATAACTACTTCGACCACTATACAACGTACATTGTAGTTTGAGATTGGGAGAATTGTTGTTTGTCACGTTCCGTTTATGAGTTCATCTGTTTATTGGGTCTTTGACACATCCCGTCTTGTGTAAGGCAACAGAGATAAAGAACGCACTAACAAGCAAAAGGCCAACCATAGTGTAAGCGAATCGAACAGTTGACATAAATTAAGACCGAAAAACGCTAGTAACCAATACAAACGAACAATTACTGCATTAATGAATTCAAACACCAACAAACAAAACATTACGAAATAACGGAAATATGAGTAATAATAATCCAAGGCAGTATTGGAAATTTCTTAATAGACTAACCCCACAATAAAATCAATAATTCTCCGTCAGTTGATAACTTCTTAGAACATTTCAAACAAGTAAACATAAATGAATATGATGACTATTTTATGCTCGAAGAACCCAACAACCTTACTAATAACGAAACGCTTGACACGGAAATCACTGTTTCTGAGTGATTTCAGAAATATCTAAATGTATTAACTTACTAAATAATGGAAATACCCCTAGTCCAGCCGACAAAATATTAAACGAATACCTAAAGTTTACAAAAGATATGCGTATAAACGTGTACTCAAAATTGTTTGATGCTGTTTTTAATACAGGATATATCCCTAGCAGCTGGCTAGAAGGTTATATCATTCCTATTTACAAAAATAAAGGAGATGTCAAAGAACGAAATAATTACAGGCCAATACCATCTTCAGTTGCCTGGGCAAGTTATTTTTTACATCAGTTATCAACCATAGACTTACAACATTTCTCGAAATTAACAAACTTATAAATGAAAATCAAGCTGGTTTTAGAAATAACCATTGTTGCACAGATAATATTTTCACTTTATATTCGCTCATTGAACTCCTTAAGAAAAAGAAACAAAAACTATTGTGTGCTTTCATCGACTTTAGTCAAGCTTTTGATAAAGTCTGGAGACTCGGATTATGGCAGGAACTCCAGAAGATAAAAGATGGAAAATTATTTACTCTATTTTTAATACCGATATGTACAAGAATATTATGTACAAGAATATTTAGACATGCGTAATGTATGAAGGGACGTTGTATGATTTCTTCAGCTCCGATATAGGTGTAAGACAGGGTGAAAACTTATCACCTGTATTATTTTCTATCTTCTTAAATGATTTACAGAATCACCTGGAAGCAGATATTAATGGAATAAAACTAAAAGATGATGCAACTGCAACTACCTGGCTTAAACTTTTGACATTATTGTACGCCGATGATACCATTATTGTCTCAAACAATGCTGCTGATTTTCAGAGAGGTCTCAATAGTTTCTATACTTACTGCGTGGAGTGGCAAGTTGAAATTTAATATTAATAAAACTAAAGTCATTGTATTTGGATCCAGATATAATGCTAACTATAACTTCATATTTTGCAGCCATTCCCTTGAACTCACAGACAAATATCAATATCTAGGAGTCTTTTTCTCAAGTAATGGCTCATTTCTTCAAGCTAAAATACATGCAGTCGCACAAACTAAAACAGCAACGTATCTCTTTTTCACTAGAATTAATAACACTGATCTCATAGTTGATATTGTCCTGAAACTATTTGATCATACTACAGTCCCAGTCCTTACTTATGGATCTGAAATATTTGGATTTGAAAATGTTGAAATTATTGAAAAAAATACACAAAGAATTCTTACGTAAAATAACCGGGGGCAGGAAAAGTAACACTACGTATATGTGTATATGTTATATGGCGAACTGGGTCGATATCCACTACACATTATAATAAAACCCAAAATGCTATCATTTTGGAATCGTTTACTTATTGGTTGAGAAAAGTAACTCTCATTAAATGTATACAAATACATAAACCAAAACATTGACTGTAAATGGTTAAAAGGCTACAAAAATTAGGTTTCAAATGTTAAAAAAATATTAGATGATTATGGGTTTTCCAACGTTTTTGCAAATATGTTGACATTATAAACGTTTCAAAATTTCATTTAGTTGTTAGAGGGCGAGTTGTCGACTGTTTTATTCAAGAGTGGTCAGCTGGTATTGGACGACGTCCTGTGTTAGACGAATATAAACATTTTAAGGAACATTTCACGTACGAGGAGTATCTGGATAAACTTCCGTATGATATACGTTTATTTTTATCTCGATTTAGATTGTCTTCACATTCCTTAAGAATTCATACCGGTAGATACGGAAGAGTACAAATACCACGAAATGAAATATTCTGTTTATGCAGTAATATGCATGATATTAAAGACACTTATCATTTTATTTGTATAAATTATGTCCCCTCTTTAAAGAATTAAGAGAACAATATTTACAAAGGTTCTACTTTGAAAGGCCATCTGTATTTAAATTTATGGTTTGATGAAAACCGCAAGCAAAGATGCCTTGTCTAAATTAGCATTATTTTTAAAGTGTGCAACAACAACAAAAAAAAGAAAAGAATTAAGCATCTAAATAATATTTCGGATTAATTTTAACCCTTTCCTCCATAAATAGTCAAGAAGATATAATGACATCATGCGTATTAATTAGTTCATTTTTAAAATGGCATATTAACACATGGAATGGTGGCCATCGCAGAAACAATTGAATCACATTAATATAATAGCAAATAGAACGGGCACGGATTAGATTGCCGTCTGATCTGGGTCTACTCTGTTTGCAAATGCGTAGAAAATGCGTTTATGGAGTAAAGGGTAAACAGGTTAGATCCTGTTAAACTGGAACTTTAAAAAATATTTCTATGTATCCATTAAACAACATTTTGAGTTATCTATTCTCTTTGCTCTGCTGATATTAAGAAACAAAGTTCGATGATTACGTGATTATTGTGAGTTTGCTACTATCAAGACGTTTTGATATTCTTACTGTTCAAAATGTGTTGATGTTTTGTATATATATTACATGACGTTGTACTATGTACAAGTCTTTAATAAACTATCTGTTCTGTTCTGCTAAATAAAATTAAAGGAATCCTAGATTTTAATGGAAAATTTAACATCTGAAATGATCAACCTCTCTATAACACAAAATATATCCGCAAACAAATAAAACAAATATTGATTGACCAGTTCAAACTCTAATGGTAAAATAAAATATAAAATTAAGGATAAAATTATAAAAGCTCTTAAAACGAACCTAAGCTAGAATATTGTTTTAAAATCCCATACCAATCAGAATACATTTCATTATTTAAATTCAGAACTGCTTATCATCGCTTACCAATATCAAGCTTGTAGAGATTTTTAGAAGATTATTATTTTAAGAAATTGTGAATACACCATATCCATTCATACTATCAGACCGGGGCAATGCCTTATAGACCAGTTATATGGTGTTTCGACTTGAATTATAGCGTATTTCTATTTCGAACGTCACAGTCAACCTTTGTCCTAGAGAGGTGTGTTGTTACCGTGGCGACTCGTTGTAAAAGCGTGTTAATATTTTGAGATAAAATAGATGACTGCTCACCAAGAGTGATGATTTCTTTGATAAATAAGACACAGTTTATGGAAATCGATGATCAAATAAGCTTACAAGGACGATTGCAGTGAATAAACGTTTTGATGTTTTGAGCAGATTTCGGCCGGAGTTGAATGCCTTTAATTATTATATAGAGCACGAGTGTTCGCGAAAAAAATTTTTGTTGAGACATAGCATGCGAAGGGCACCTGTGCAAGAGACGACAAAGGGACTTGATAAACAAAAGTCTTATCTCAGTACATAAATGGACCTTGAAATTTGTACTTAAAGGGGATGTCCCTACATTTGACACGTTTCATAAACACTTAAAATATACAAAACTCGTTTGTTTATATGCTGAAAAGTAGTATATCGCAAAAAGCCTCATCCAATTACCGTTTATAATGACAAAACATCCATGTGTTTGATATCGCCGATCCCGGTTTTACTACCCGATGTTTCAGTTTTATTCGGGTTGGGTTTTAGTTTCGTAACTGTTCGCCCTATTCGCGATTCTCCGACCACTTCCGAGAAAGCTATTCACTCGGAACACCTCGGTTATTTCTATATTCCGAACTCTGACGGAATACGGCGAGTAGTTACGATTGAAAGCTATTAAGTAAACAATGGAGGGATCGGGTGATCATCGGCAAAACGCGGACGAATTTAACGGAAAAGGCCCATAATATTGTGTTGTAGAACAAAAATTATCAGTATTGATGAACTCGGGTTATTTGTATCACAGGGGCATTTTTCGATATAAGTTCAAATTGGGAACCTTCATAATAATGATAGAGCATAACAAATACCAAGTTTTATGATATTATTGAAAATATGGGGTCATTGTAGGGACTTCCTCTTTAATGGACAAGAAAAACACAATTCCTCGAAAAAAAAGTCAGGATATACATGTACATCTACATGTACAGTATTACCATTCTCTTTCTGTTACCTTTTAAATATTTATAATCATTTTCTCCACCCATTTTAGGACATGGATATTCAGTATCTGATCCATGTTTCGTGCGGCTTGGATTTGATTATTCAATGTAGAATGAAGAGTTAGGTAAGGTCACTGACCCATTCCCTCATATTGACACATTTTGTCACCTCTGAAAAAGTCACTTTTTGTAACCATTGTGATAAATACACATTTTTCTAGTGAATGCTCCTTTTCAGAGTAGGTTGGATCTAAAAATATTCTATGAGGGAAAGGGTTAAGGGAGAAGTTTAAGAAGCCGTCGAACGCTACGCTCGCTCTGGCTAATGAAACATTAAATTCTCCTTTGTAAACTCTATTATGTATTTCGACTGAGTTGTACATGTATAAGCTTTTTTGTTGTACACTCTTTTTTGATATTCTAAAGCGTTGTTTCGAATCGGAGCTTTGTGCACTATATCCGTTGATTTCCGTAGTTTTCCACTTAAAAAATCAGCGATTTAGCACTATTCAGATATCGGTAAGCTGATTTTTTATGGTTTCAAATTCTTTGAATTTGAAACTATTTTTAGTTAGAGTCGATTTCATGCCTATATACAGTGCTCCCTCTCTACAACGACACCCTTTGGGATACGAGGATTGTATGTGTTGTTTAGAGGGAGTTGTTATAGGGAGGGAAATCAAACATAATTAGCTTGTTTGCAGCTCCCAAGATCATGTGTATTTCGAGAACTAAAACCGTTATGCCTCTATCAAACCCTATGTTGTGACCACTCTTTAGAATCGTCACAAAGTGACGATTCTAAAGAGTGGTCACAACATAGGGTTTGATGGAGGCATAAAGAAAATACGATGGAAAAGTTATTTCTGGAGCCTTGTTGTTTCGGAAACAGTGACATGCGTTGTTGTAAGGAGGGAATCGTTATTGAGAGGGTCGTTGTAGGGAGGGAGCACTGTATACATATATATTATATATATATAGTTGTTGCGGTGGCCGAGGGAGTGCTGTTCTCAAACGGGGCATCCCTATATGCTTGGTACCTCTGGTAACTCCAGTTCCAATGCCGGAGGGAGCACCGTAGTGGAACAGGGCTACCCTCTACGGTATAATTCCGCGCTGGTACATTGGGAGTCTTGCTGGCATGACTTGCTACCCTGTCCTTAACCAGTGCCAGGGATTCCTGTTAAGCTGACCCAGTTTCCGTATTTTTGCTTACCAGTGAACTGGGTCGTGTAATATATGGGCAGCGGGCAAATTAAGCCTGTACGGTCTAATGCAGCATCGCGTGTCTCAGTCAGTCTCGATTTGTCCGATGTGATTCCTTTGCCATTGCAGCCGGTGGGATATGTTGCAGGAACAGTATACGTGATACCTTCTTTAGCTCTACTTTGGCTGGGCTTTTTGGGTTCCCATAATAAGACATTTTATTCTGTAATTAAACTTTGGATATACCCAATTACAACTCTATTAAAATATGATACGCTGTGTACTCCCTCATTGCCATAGCGGGTCGAATAGTGTTTGACGACTGGAGGGGTTGCATAGTGCGCGTATATAACAGTTGTGTATTTGTATTGCTTAGTTTATATGCATGAACTTCAAATTGATCTGTTCTGTTACCCAATTTTCCGGCAATAATTTATGTGCAGTGTTGTATGTTAAACGAATGTACCCAAGTCTGTTGAGTCTGGGTCAAAATTATGGGACGTACTGGCACTGCGCATAGAATGTTGCATTCAAGTTATGTTTTTTACAATCTGAGTGCGTTGACACACTATAATAGAACATAATACGACACAGACAGATAAACTTACGGAAAAGATTAGCTTATTTACCAATGTCCTAAATAAATTCTATTTTATTATTATTCTTATCTATATATAAGTATTAAATATATTTTATTTTAAATTTTTCTGTAATTTACGCATTATTGTACAGTAAATGTATCTTTGTGAAGCGCTTTTGAACGCACATATCCTGTATGAAAAGAGCGCTATATAAATGTGGTATAATAATAATAATATAATAATAATATTGGTTCAGAAGTGATTGACCTATATATCTGGGCTATGACTTTGTGTCACCCCTGAAGAGATATACATGAATGCAAAATATCAAGTCTCTATCTCTACTGATTCAAAAGTTATGCCCGATATATAAGTTACTGACAAACAAACAATAATCTGACCTTTGAACCTATGACCTTAAACTTTGACATGCCGCCCCTCAAATTGCGCAGCTTCATGAGATACACATGCATGCCAAATATCAAATCTCTATCTCTACTGGTTCAAAATGCCAATGTTACAGTCGGTGATTTGACCTATATATTTGCCCTCTGACCTTGAAGGATGAACTTGACATATCGACTTTCAAAATGTGCGGTTTTATGAGATACATATGCATGCCAAATATCAAGTCGCTATCTGTACTGGCTCAAAAGTTATGGCCAGTGTTAAAGTTGGTGAGAAACACTCAGATAAATAAACAGACAGGGCAAAAACAATATGCCAATCAGATCTGATCCGGGGGGGGGGGGGGGGGGGGGGTAACAAATGTAATAATAAGAAACTCGTGGAGTGTTCTTTGACTAAGATTTCGAGACGAATTCTTGTGTAGAGAGTGGGTGTGTAGCCGGTTAGAGGTTGTGGTGAAACAGTTGATCGGCTTTAGACTGTCTGGCTTTATAGCTCAGTCGGTAGAGTGTTGGCCAAAAGGCCCTGGGTTCGAGCCTCGGTCGAGTTACAACTTTTTCACCATGTTACATAAGTCATTAGTCCATACTATCGTTATTTTCTATTGTAATTGTTGATGTAAATCATCAGGACACCTTAAAGATATTTTAATGTTTTGTATATATACAGTAAACCCCATCTAAACTTGAATTGGAGCTTTCTGTATAATTTCCAACTTACAGACCAGCATTGATACGAATGTTTCCACTTTCGTCTGACAGTGAATTATGGTCTCAAGAGCTGTAACCCGAGTGTCCCATGTCGCGGTAACCCGAGTGCACCATGTCGCGGTAACCCGAGTGCACCATGTCGCGGTAACCCGAGTGTACCATGTCGCTATTCTGCACAATGATCGTTGCATAACTCTAGGTCAAAACCTTTTGGTGCTGTGCGACAAAAGCCGCCACTCACAGACGGACGGATTACATGTATTATTATTATTATCATCATTATTATTACTATCATTATTATTATCATATGATATTATACTATATTATATTGTTATCATTATTATTATTATTATTATTATTATTAATTATTATCATTATCATTATTATTATTACCACTATGTCTGTCCGTCACACTTTCCTATCCGGACGATACCTCCTATATGCCTGATGCCAAATGGTTAAACTTCATATATTGAAAGAGCATAATAAGAGGAAGTGTCATGCACAAGGTCCATAACTCTGGCTTTAATGATTTTGGAGTTTTTGCCCCTTGTACATTTTTTTCACACTTTCTTGTCCGGACTCCTATATGGCTAATGTCATTTGATTGAAACTTTTCGTATGGAAAGAGCATGATGAGAGGAAGTGCCATGCATAAGGGTCATAACTCTGGCTTCAATAATATTGGAGTTATTGCCCCTTGTACATTTCTTACACGTTCTTGTCCGGACGATAACTCCCATATGGCTCATGCCATTTGATTGACACTTCATACATGGAAAGAGCATCATAAGAGGAAGTGTCATGTATAAGGGCCATAACTCTGGCTTCAGTACTTTTGGGGTTATTGCCCTTTTTTACTTTTTTGTCCAATCAATAACTCCTGTTTTACTGATGCTATTGAAAGGACATTTCATTTATGGAAAGAGCATGGTGAGAGGAAGTTTCATGCACAAGGATCATAACTCTGACTTCAATGACATTGGAGTTGTTGCCCTTGTACATTTGTTCACACTTTCTTGTCCCGACGATAACTCCTATATAGCTCATGCCTTTTGGTTGAAACTGCGAGGAAGTGTCATGTACAAGGGCTATAACTCTGGCTTCAGTACTTTTGGACTTATTGCCCTTTGTTACATCGTTTTTGGCTGAACAATATCTTCTGTTCTACTGATGCTATTGGAATGACATTTCATGAATGGAAAGAGCATGGTGAAAGGAAGTGGCATGCATGAGGGCCATAACCATGGTATCAATGTTTTTGGAGTTCCCTGTTATAATTTGTTTCTATAAAAATGTAGCGTGGAAAGCGCACGATGAGGGAAGTATCATTCATCAAGTCCATTACTATGTTACTGCATTTTTAGTTAATTCCCTTTCCATATTGTTTTCGTAAGAGTTGTTTGTCTGTCTGTCATACATCTTGTCTGGTCGAGTTTTCATGTACAGAAATGTGACAATGTGTCGCAGTGTGTACGTGTGGGTGCGAGGGGTGGGGTGGGTTGCGGAGACATCTGTTTTTGTGACAAAAACCTCTAGTTAGTATATTATATCATTATGTTATATTACAATGAACAATTATCAATAAACGCAAAAATAGAATTTGATACAGATTTTATTGAACAGGTACAGAAAGGTTAACTGTAAATTAAATATAACACGTTCATGTACTAATGACGTGTTCAACAAATGATGCAAATGAATCTGTATGCTGACTGCTAAGGTATAGATATTTAACGACAAAACGTGTGTGTTGATGTCAGGGGTCCCTTTTTATTTGTCGTCGTCACCGTCATCTCGCATTTGACACTCTCCCTGCTCCCCCTTGCTCATCTTCTCCATCTTAGCTGCAGCTTCCATGTACTCCTTTCCAGCCATGCAAGTGTATGTGGCATACCTGCAGAAAAATGCATGACAAGTGTATTTGACATTAAGACTAAGGAGACAAAAAATGAAACTGAAAAGGACGGCTTTGAGACCGGAAAGGAAGAATATGAGACTAAAAGGAAGAAATACTTAGTTTAAGGAGGAATACTTTGATACTAGAACGGAAAGTTTCGAAACCTAAAGTAAGATATAACTCAAATAGAAAGATTTTAGTGAAAAAGGAAAAAAATAACAAAGTGACTAAGACGGATTGCTTTGATACTAAATTGAAGAACATACGATTGGAAACGAAGGCTATGGTACTAAAATGAAGACTACAATGAAAGCAGTTAGACTAAGACGGGAGACCCTGAGACTAAAGAGGAAAATACGAGATTAGTAAATATAGTAACACTGATCATGTTGTGAGGAGAGATACCTTTGGGACTTAGCAAACGATGTAGATTCAGACGAGGCGCCGCGTAATAGGGTATAGTAAAAGAACCCGTATTATGAAAGTTTGCATAACCGAAATGATCTCATATTCTAGTGAGCAACTATTCAGGCAAATCATTAAACTATAATCATTAACTTTATAGGACGCTTGAAGCTGCAGTCGACCTGCTTCAGAACTCACGATAATACAGACCGCGGGTATACGCTGTTTGGCAATCCGAGGCATATACAAGATTTTATAATCAAATTTGAGAAACAGCATATACCCTGATCGAACAACGCATCTATGACGTAGCGGTTGGTCTCGGTCTAAAACTGTTTGCAATGCTCCGACGATATATTTTCTTGCGACACGACCAGTTAAAGCGCGGCCATGAAAGATGTACATATGATATTTTCGTGCCATCGTGGGCTTAGTGTAAAACCATTGTACCAGCCTTTTACTTGTGACATCGTGAAGACATCCTATCAATATTCATTTTCACTCAATCTTAAACCATCCTCTCCCACTGACGCCTGTTTGCGCTACTGTAAAACTCATTTTTAAAACCATTGTGACAAATAGAGCATTTGTTCCATAGGTGCAACCGCTCCATTTAGCACAATTGTTTCAAAACTACACAACTTCTAAAATTCTCCTTTTCTGTAGTTAATGCTCCTTTTCGGTGGATAACTTCAAAGAGGATCTAAAATAGTCTAGGGGTGAATGAGCTAAGGCATCTGAACCACTCGTTAACTGATCAATGTTATGGAAGTGGAAGGGTGAGCAGATAGTCTAAATGCACTTCCAGTCGTAATTCGAATCAGAAGTTCGAACAGACCGAGTTTTATCCGTTGGGCATATAGAACGGATATGAATGTATACCATATTGTATCTGGATGCTTAAGACGTGATGGGCTCTAAAGACTGTCTTACGGGCTCTAAAGACTGACTTACCTCCAGAAGATCTCAAACCATTCGGTCTCATTTTGTCCAAGAAGATTGATGGCATACTCTAATCGCTCTTTCTCTTCCATCTCCTTCAACCTAGATTCTAGTTCCTCCATGCTGGCATCTGTGGTAGCCTGAACACATAAGGCAAAATCACGTACAACGCTGAGCAGCGCAAAGTATATAGACCAAGACATATAGGTCTACACATCAAATGCAACAGCTGATCCGAATCTATTTGTACAATGTCGGAGATATTTTTCTTGTGATGCCGCTAGTTTTACGAAATCATATGTGTATAATCAGATCTATATTATGCCACAACTCTAACCTGCAGGAGCAGGATCTACTCTGTTTGCAAAGGCGTGTAAAAGCGTTTATATGAAGGAAAGGGTTAAATAGTAACTCTCTCAAATGATCACTCACAAGAAGTATCACTATGAGCGTGTTAGGCTTGTGACGCGTGTAGTTTATACATAAAACCCCGAATAGAGCCCCGTGCAGTATTGTCGTACTGTACTAAACAAAGGGTCGGACTTACTAAACAATAAACGAAGGCACCCGGACTTACTAAGTACTAACCCGGACCTACTAACTTGGACTTACAACATGCTAACCCGGACTAACTTAATACTAACCTGAACTTACTAAATACTAACCTGGACTTACTAAATACTAACCGGGCTTACTAAATAGTAGCCCGGGCTTACTAAATACTAGCCCGGGCTTACTAAATATTAACCTGGACTTACTAAATACTAACTAGGACTTACTAAATACTAACCTGGACTTGCTAAATACTAACCTGGACTTGCTAAATACAAACCCGGACTCACTAAATACTAAATACTAACCTGGACTTACTAAATACTAACCCGGGCTTACTAAATACTAACCTGGACGTACTAAATACTAACTAAGACTTACTAAATACTAACTAGTACTTACCAAATACTAACATGGTTTAACTAAATACTAACCTGGACTTACTAAATACTAACTAAGACTTACTAAATACTAACTAGTACTTACTAAATACTAACATGGTTTAACTAAATACTAACCTGGACTTACTAAATACTAACTAAGACTTACTAAATACTAACTAGTACTTACTAAATACTAACATGGTTTAACTAAATACTAACCCGGATATACTAAATACTAACCTGGACTTACTAAATACCAACTAAGACTTACTGGATACTAACCCGGGCTTACTAAATACTAACCTGGACTTACTAAATACTAACCTGGACTTACTAAATACTAACCCGGGCTTACTAAATACTAGCCCGGGTTTACTAAATACTACCCTGGACTTACTAAATACTAACCTGGACTTACTAAATACTAACCTGGACTAACTAAATACTAATAAGGACTTACTAAATACTAACCTGGGCTAACTAAATACTAACTAGGACTTACTAGATACTAACCCGGACTTACTAAATACTAAACTGGACTTACTAAATACTAACCTGGGCTAACTAAATACTAACTAGGACTTACTAAATGCTAACCCGGATATACTAAATACTTACCCGAACTTACTAAATACTAAACAGTCTCTTTAATGATATACTGTTTTCAGTAGAACCCGTTTAAGTCACCAATGAATAAATTATGGAGTAAATAAGACAAAACACTTAACAGCTTCAATTTCCCCAGTGTGATTAAGTGGAGATGTAGAGATAAATTTAATATAAATTAAGTGGAGATGTAGGGATAAATTTAATCTAAATTAAGTGGAGATGTAGAGATAAATTTAATCTAAATTAAGTGGAGATGTAGGGATAAATTTAATCTAAATTAAGTGGAGATGTAGAGATAAATTTAATCTAAATACGTGTATACATGTATTCCAATTCTTTGCCCAAACCATCAGTCATTAATTGTGAAGCAACTACGCTTATCCGTATATCGGAGAACAGAAACATACAAATTCAATAGATAAAATCAAAATGGAAGACGTACCTGGAATGGTTCGGTCTGGTTCCTCTTGGCAGCCTCGTATCCAGCCTCAACCATGGTGCACAGGCGCGTCATACCGCCGGCGAAAGCCTCCTGTTTAGCCTGAAATCAAAACACGAGACATAAATAACCCTTTACTTGATATAAAAGCATTTTCACGCTTTTGCAAGTAGAGTAGACCCAGATGTCTCCTATAGGGTCCAGGATTCCCTTTGTTTGCTTATGACTGAACCCATTTGCTCCTAGTGGATTCTTCCATGATTATATATTGGATTAGTCCATTTTTATCTAAGGGGTGCCTGACTTAAATTTTCAGTTTCGTTTTGTTTTTTATTGAAATTCCTATCAGCAAACAGAGTAGACTCTGATCAGACGCCGCATTATGCGGCGTCTGATCAGAGTCTACACTGTTTGCCTACGTCATATATATGGGATCGTGGGAGCAAATAGGTTAATATAGATAGGATTCTGCAGGTTCCGTAATGATGAAATATTTTCTTACTCGTAATGCTAATATAAGAATTCAGCTAATTGCTCTTCATGTTGTCGTTATTTCTTGCTAAATATTCATCAGGTCATATATTAAACAACAGGAAAATGATGTAACCGGTTAAAAAATTGAAAAAGCCACCTGGCTTGCTGCGGACGCAATGTACATCGAACAATCTCAGTTCCAGAAACTAACTACGTCCGTTTCAAAATAAGAGTTTCTTCCAACCGACTCTTTGGACGCTAGCGATGAAACCGTGGTGACAGTCTAGCGGCGAAACCGTGGTGACAGTCTAGCGGTGAAACCGTGGTGACAGTCTAGCGGCGAAACCGTGGTGACAGTTCAAACAGTTTGGGTCCAGTTGAGACGTGGGATTACTCTGTATTCCATCTAGGTCCAAACCAGAGGTCCAGATAAGATAACATTCTCCTTTATTTCTCCACCAAATTCTGTGCTGTGATTCCTCTTTAAAAAGTGATCACAGCATGTAATACGGTTTGGTGGAGAAATGGGGATTTTAGTATCTGAGTACGCACATTTATCTGTTGCTCTGGTTCAAACTGTTTGCCACACAGTGCAGGGTTTTGTAAGCTACTGGCTTAGATACAGTCAAATGACCAATCAAGAGAAGCTTAGATACAGTCAACCGACCAATCAAGAGAAGCTTTGCCACAGTGTGCAGGGTTTTTAAGCTACTGGCTTAGATACAGTCAAACGACCAGTCAAGAGAAGCTTTGCCACAGTGTGCAGGGTTTTTAAGCTACTGGCTTAGATACAGTCAAACGACCAGTCAAGAGAAGCTTTGCCACAGTGTGCAGGGTTTTTAAGCTACTGGCTTAGATACAGTCGACCGACCAATCAAGAGAAGCTTTGCCACTCCGTGTAGAGTTTTGTAAGCTACTGGCTTAGATACCATCAACCGACCAATCAAGAGAAGCTTTGCCACTCTGTGCAGAGTTTTGTAAGCTACTGGCTTAGATACAGCCAACCGACCAATCAAGAGAAGCTTAGGACAACTTTAAACATGTCGAATAGACTTTCGCCCCCTATTAATGATTTTAACAATATGAATCATCTTGAAATAACCTCTGCAAACTGATTGGATCCAGGTGAGATCCAAATACACCAGGATTTAAACTGTTGGTCACTCGGAGATTGTGTTTGGAAAAATATATCTAAGAAAAAATACCATTTAAGCATTGCAGCAGACGAGAGCTACCCTTGTGTTAGCATTGCAGCAGACGAGAGCTACTTTGTGTTAGCATTGCAGCAGACGAGAGCTACATTGTGTTAGCATTGCAGCAGACCAGAGCTACCTTGTTAAGCACTCAACTACGTTTCAATTCGTAAACTACGAAAATCTATTATACAAGACCTATGCGAAGAGTGTAGACCCAGATCAAAGGGATCTTAAGCGTGTTCTTTAATTAGGGTCTGCACTGTTTATCGTAAAAATCATTTTCTTCAGTGATAAAGTTTGATATAATGTTTCGTTAATTAATATTTAGTAAGGGGATAACCAATGGTAATTAATAAGAGGTTAAAATATGGCCTAGGTGTGCCTTCTGGCCATAATGGCACACCTGGTGCCATAATAGCCCGAGGGCTTTAGCCCTCGGGCTATTGTTACACCAGGTGTGCCATTATGGCCAGAAGGCAAACACAGGCCATATTTTGACCTTTTTATTGAATACCTTAAACATTTTACTAGATAGATCTATATGCCACCTATTCATTTCAACACAATCTACAGTAGATGTAACATCCCAACAAACCACAGACATAGATCTAGAGATCTATAATTTTGCAAAAATAAGGTAGGAATAGTCATACTTTCATGGGGATTCGAATCCCCGTCGAAAATTTGTAGTCTGATGAAAACAGGTATTTGTTCTGTACTACACTGTGACGTGACAAGTTACCTGGTAGTTCATGTATACCATTACCATCTCTGTACTGCACTGTGACGTGACAAGTTACCTGGTAGTTCATTTATACCATTACCATCTCTGTACTACACTGTGACGTGACAAGTTACCTGGTAGTTCATTTATACCATTACCATCTCTGTACTACACTGTGACGTGACAAGTTACCTGGTAGTTCATGTATACCATTACCATCTCTGTACTGCACTGTGACGTGACAAGTTACCTGGTAGTTCATTTATACCATTACCATCTCTGTACTACACTGTGACGTGACAAGTTACCTGGTAGTTCATTTATACCATTATCATCTCTGTACTACACTGTGACGTGACAAGTTACCTGGTAGTTCATGTATACCATTACCATCTCTGTACTACACTGTGACGTGACAAGTTACCTGGTAGTTCATTTATACCATTACCATCTCTGTACTACACTGTGACGTGACAAGTTACCTGGTAGTTCATGTAGACCATTACCATCTCTGTACTACACTGTGACGTGACAAGTTACCTGGTAGTTCATTTATACCATTACCATCTCTGTACTGCACTGTGACGTGACAAGTTACCTGGTAGTTCATTGATACCATTATCATCTCTGTACTACACTGTGACGTGACAAGTTACCTGGTAGTTCATTTATACCATTACCATCTCTGTACTGCACTGTGACGTGACAAGTTACCTGGTAGTTCATTTATACCATTATCATCTCTGTACTACACTGTGACGTGACAAGTTACCTGGAAGTTCATGTAGACCATTATCATCTCGGACATTTCCATCATGAACTCGCGCTTCATGACCTCCTCCATGAATCTCGTCTCCTCCATGTTTGGTGAGTTACCTCTTCCATCGTTCCTACAATGTTAAATACAAGGGTCCGTTTTACTAACATTATCCTCAGTTCTGACTCTTTAAGTTTCGATCGTCGTATGTTAAAACTTACAATAGTTTATGTCGTCCGATTTAACCCTTTTGTGGTACACTAGACTGTACTTCCCTTTTTTGGTACACTAGACTGTACGATAATTTGCCTTTTGTGGTACACTAGACTGTACGATAATTTCTGTCGTACGACATTAACTCTTTGCTATGGCACTTACACTAGTTAGTTTCCTACATAAGCGATGTCACATGTCAATGTCAGGTGGATGACGTCATTGCATGAAACGCTGGCCCTCATCATGACAAATCAACATGTCAAATATCTAAGGCGTAGGTCAAAGAACAACACGTTACCTACTTAAGAAACATAGATTTGACATTGAGATTAAAGGTCAAGGTCACATTAAGGTTAGCATGGTATGTGTAGCATCGTCTCATGATGATACACCCACACGTCAAATATCTAAGCCCTATGTCAAAAGACAAACAAAATCTGGCCAGGGCAGTTTTATGAGAAATGAAGAAGAATTTACACTAAAACAATATGTCTCACTTCTGGGAAGGGGAGACATAAAAATGGATTAAACAGAACTACATCAACTGTGATAAATATAGGTTAAACTTTTAATCGTATAGTTTTTACTCAAATATGTCGGCCCTTCAAGGCCTCTTTCAAAGAACAAAACAGAATTCTGTTTGACTTTATAGTTGATGTCTATAATATTACATGCATAAAACGTAGATGCATCTTATTTATTTTGTTGAAATTGCCAAGTACATGTAGCCTGTAAATATAAGAGTAAGAGTTATCCAAGTCCGCTTATGGAATATATTTGATTGTAATATAGCTGTATAACTACTTACATCAGTCTGTCGAGAAGCAGCAATGTGATGGCACCACTGACACCCTGGTTCTGTCGCCTTCCCATGTTCATGCCCATGCCCATGCCTTGTTGTCCCATGCCTTGTTGTCCCATTCCCTGTTGTCCCATTCCCTGCTGTCCCATGCCCATTCCTTGTTGTCCCATGCCCATTCCTTGTCCCATGCCCATTCCCATTCCACCCTGGTTTCCCTGACCCATCATGGACATTATTTGCTGGAGCTAAAATCAATGTGTATGACAATATGATATATTCAAGCATCTGCTTTGTACCGTAAATGTGTTTTGACAGTATACATGGATAGACATTTTCTACATTCGTATTATAAATACTCAAATTTAAGGTCAAAATAAATATTATAATAAGAAATCACACTTCTAGAAACTCTCTACATGGCCGATAAATGACCACCATAATTACAGTAAAAACTGGTTCAGCCATTACTCCGTGAATATTCGTGTAGCAAACTCATGAATATTAATTATAATAGAATCTTTGGCTATGGCAGAAACTGTAGGATCATATATATGTTACGTCATGAGCAAACAGAGCAGATCTTGATCAGACGGCTTCCGTAGAAGTCGTCTGATCTGTGTCCGGTCTGTTTGCAAATGCATAGAAAGGAAGCGTAATTATGGGATGAGGCGTTAAGCAACCATACACTTACTATAGTAAACACAGGGTCTTAAAATGAACATGTCTGCGGGACAAAGTAAATAATATTAATTATTTTTACAGTTGTCTGCAGGACAAGTAAATACTATAAATTATGTACCCAGTTGTCTGCAGAACAAGTAAATGATATAAATTAAGATTCCAGTTATCTGCAGGACAAAGTAAATAATATAAATTAAGGTCACAGTTGTCTGCAGGACAAGTAAATAATATAAATTATGTTTCCAGTTGTCTGCAGGGCAAATAAATAATATAAATTAAGTTTCCAGTTGTTTGCAGGACAAGTAAATAATATAAATTATGTTTCCAGTTGTCTGCAGGACAAGTAAATAATATAAAGTATGTTTCCAGTTGTCTGCAGGACAAAGTAAATGATATAAATTATGTTTCCAGTTGTCTGCAGGACAAAGTAAATGACATGAATTATGTTTTAAGTTGCCTAAAAGACCCACCAGAACAAAAGTGCTCGCTTAAAAAGTTTTACTGTACGTTTATGGTTGTGATTGTTCACAAATCCTAGTACCCACCATATTGGCCATGTTGCCGTTCTGGCCTCCCATCTGGGTTCCCCACTGGTTTCCCATCTGATTTCCCCATTGACCGGTCTGGCCTGTCTGCTGACCGTTCATTCCCATCATGTTCATCATGTTGCCCATCATGTTTCCTCCCTGTGCACTAACTACTAGCACTAGGCAGGCGCAAACAGCGTACGACAGCATTTTGTGAACTGAAAAATGAGAAATAAATATCCTATCAATGTTTATCATTATTGTGTGGTTTGACCTTACCCTCTTCTAAAATGCCTTCAGTTCAGACTTCTGCCTGCAACATGTTGATAATTACCATGCTACACACGACCTGAAAGGCAATAGCAAACAGCTTGGATCCAGATGAGACGCCGCGTAACTGTTTGACACATGGGCAATAAAGTCTTAGATCTTGAACTATTCGGATAAACAGTAAAAAAAATAGATACTTTTAGGCAGGTGACTGCTTAATGCAGTCTGAACGTCATCTTAGATGAGCTCTCTGCATGACTTTCACCCTACATTAAGATGCTCCCTGTCACCTAGATCGATATATATATATGCTAAATTTAACGTCCGGTTTAGAGAGGTTTCATTGTACGTACAAATCACTCCAGATCAGAGTTTGACCAAGCCTATTTTCCGGTATGATAAGGGTTACTCTGTTGGTCATAATAGTATTCGTCAATTTCCATATACAAGTATACAGTTTGGATAAGAATGATACAAGGTACATGTATATACAGTTTGGATAATAATGATACAAGGTACATGTATAAACAGTTTGGATAATAATGATACCAGGTATATACAGTTTGGGTAATAATGATACAAGGTATATACAGCTTGGATAATAATGATACAAGGTACATGTATATACAGTTTGGATAATAATGATACAAGGTACATGTATATACAGTTTGGATAAGAATGATACATGGTACATGTATATACAGTTTGGATAATAATGATACCAGGTATATACAGTTTGGGTAATAATGATACAAGGTACATACAGTTTGGATAATATTGATACAAGGTACATGTATATACAGTTTGGATAATAATGATACAAGGTATATACAGTTTGGATAAAAATGATACAAGGTATATACAGATTGGATAATAATGATACAAGGTATATATAGTTTGGATAATAATGATACGGCCAGCCATTCGGTGTCACATCTAGATCTAGAGCCATTCGGTGCCGCATCTAAATCTAAAATGTTTGCGAAGTTGAAGCATTAGCATATATATATATATATATAAAATAAAAAACAATATTATTTTGATTTGAAATTATTTGATTTATTTTTCACTTCCTGCAGCATTGACCATTCCATCTATAAAGCAGTTTCGTTTTCTCACTTTTTACCTTATCCGAATCACTAGCAGTCGTATTAACCTGACTTGTATTGTATATCTATGTTGAGAATCTCCTGCTGGAGCATGCCTACCCGAAAAAACTTTTAAACGTCTGTATGATTTATGCATATAACTGGAGTATACGAATGTGAGCAGCAGTGCAATGGTTGTGTTCATATGTTTATCTTAGTCATCAAGCGTAGACTGAAGGCACATTTGCAATGACACGGACTTAATATTTAATTCTCCTTGATTTAAGAGGGAAAAGTATATTCTTACACCGGAAACATTCGGGCCCTGTGTGACATATTTAAGACCTGTATGACATATTCGGACCCGGTGTGACACATGCTTGCCCTGTGTGACACATGCAGGCCCTGTGTGACACATTCAGGCCATGTAAGGCATTAATGCATACATCGCCGCAAATTGATTCACCAACTGGTATATACACATGTATACTCGAGGTAGTTGTTGTTAGCGGAGACCGTCGAGTGGTTACGTTTGCTTATTTAGATGATTCTTGCTTAAAAGGCTGAGGTATACGAGCGTGAACGTGTGTTCAATTCATATAAATCAACTCAAAATAGGTTTATTCTATAGAATCTATAAACGTTTGTCTCTTACTGTCTTGAAATAACAATTTGTCTAGGATATTCTCTACGCGTTCGAAGAAATATTTAATAACTAAAGTGTTATTAATCTTTATGTAAATGTGCAAATTCTTGTCGACAGAAAATGCTGCCTTTATTATGAGACGTCTTATTCGGATCCAAACCGTTTTGCACCCTGGTTTTTTCCACCTTTTCCTCCATAAACGCATTTTGACACAGAGTAGGCTAGTCCCAGAGCAGGCGACTCCTATTGGAGCTTGCTTATGGAATAATATCGATCTGATTTTACAGTTTCCACCAATACCAAAAACATTCTGGGTACATATGCCATTATAAAAATTCAGCAGCTAATAAATACAAATGTATTCATGGTGTCATTATTTCTTGCATGGACATTCAACAGGGAGAGGAGACGATTTGTACTTTATGTACACCACATATGCTGCACATCACCGCACAGGTTAAGCATACGTTGGAGGTTCACAGCCATGGCTTAAGTATCTTTTGTGCAAGTTTATTTTAGCCAAACCTCGAACATAACTGGTTGATATTTATTTAGATAATGCACGTCTCAAATAGAATGATGAATACGCCGAGAAGATTTGAGATAAATACTACAAAGAATGCATGTAAACTTACGGTAAAACCATTTTAAACCGGAATTCTAGTAGAGAAGAATTAAAATACAATTAGGCAGGCGAGGAACTTTCTGCATGACTTTCATCCTGCATCAAACCGCCATCTGTCTCCAAGACCGATATTTATACCAAATTGAACGTCCGGTTTAGATGGGGTTTACTGTATATCCCGATACTATAGCAGAATAAACTATGCTGATAATTAACTTCAGTATATGTACCCATTTTAAAAAAAATATTTTACACTTATTTTGTTTCCAATTGTGGGGTTACATGAGATATAAATGAGTTGTTTCGGAAAATAAATTCACCGAATGCGTCATAAGTTTGCTCTAAATTCACGAACATAACAAATATTCATAAATATTTCCTCTTTACGATTCTAAAATTGCCTTATATAAGAACACGTATACGCATTGAAGAGTTCTAATTTAATCAATAGAGTAAATAGAAATATATTTATCATAACTGTGAATCTTTAAGGAGAAATACCAAAGTGGTGGGATGAATGTAGGGCAACACAACCCCCTACCCTACCATCACGAATAACACAAACAATAACACAAAAAACTTCCAACGGACCACCAAACCAACCCAAACCACGACCAAACGAACAAAAACACTAGCACATGGCTTTAATTACTTAAATGGACACGACCAACGCGTGCCAGTTTGTAAATGGCATTGGTCCGTTACAACGCGTGCCAGTTTGTAAATGGCATTGGTCCGTTACAACGCGTGCCAGTTTGTAAATGGCATTGGTCCGTTACAACGCGTGCCAGTTTGTAAATGGCATTGGTCCGTTACATATGACATATCCTTAAAGTGGTAGTCTCTACAATAAACGCATATTTTCAATAATATCACAAAATTTGGTATTCGTTATGTTCAGTTATTTATTATGAAGATTGTCAATTTGAACTTATATCGAATTACGCCCCTTGTGATACGAAATAAACGGTTTTCTTCGATACTTATATATTTTTGTTGCACAATAAACTATCATCGCCCTTTGTCGAACAGTTAACCCTTTCCTCCATGGGCTATTTTTAGACCCAACCATTTTGAATAAATCCACCGAAATGGAGCATTTTGTAAGAGAAAACGTTTTTTTTTTAGAATTGTGTAGTTTTGAAGCCATCGTGATAAATAGAGCATTTGTTCCTATGGAGCAAATGCTCTATTTATCACAATGGTTTCAAAATGTGACTTTTCCAGAGGCGCCAAAATGCATTCTAGAAAGGAATGGGTTAACGAAACTAAAATGTAACCCGAATAAATATAATCGCATGTTCGATATATTAAACTCGTGAAACTGTTGTCTTCATCAGCGTTCATAAACAAATGATTTATGCAACAAAACGCGTTGCAAGCAGACTATCAAATTACGTATGTTATTTGCAAGTAATAAAACATTACCGTGTCTTCATGGAAAAAAGTATATACAGTAAAACCTCACTATAACGGCCACTAAACATCAAGTATTTTGTGTTAAAGGCAGGTGGCTGCTTAAAGCAAGGTGAAAGTAAAACAGAACGCGCTCCTAGGAGCGTTCTGTTTTACTTTCACCTTGCTTTAAGCAGTCACCTGCCCTATATACCAACTGATTAACACAATAGAGTGGCCGTTATAGAGAGGTTTTACTGTATGTGCCAAGATCAGTGGCTGAGTTGAAAGTGATCTGGTTCTACATAATTGCTACCTGTCATAAACAACATTTTGTCCGCTACAAGTAGCAAGTAATACTTGTCCAGATCAGACACCGTATTGAAGTGACGACTGATCTCAGTCTACACTGCATGCATTTTACGTGCAGTTGTAATTTTAAAAAACACAAATACCATCCTGTCGAATAATAGTAAATTCTCTCTAACCCTTTCGGCGCCTAATTTCTAATTGTTGTCTACAATCCAAGTTTGTGAAATCATTCAGTAAAATAAGGAAATGGGATAAATAAATGCAAATTTCAAAGGAATAAAGCACATATATAGAAATAGTGATAGAGACAAATAGTGAAGTCCCTGATCAGGCGCCGCCTTGAAAAGGCGGCGTCTGATCTGGGACTGCATTATTTGTCGTGGTGCACTATTTGTCGTGGTGCATTTATGCGACTGCGGCGGTGAAAGGGTTAACGCCTCAAAAGACAGGCGATGACTTAAACAAGACAATAGTAGTGCAGAAGGCTCTCGAATGAACCCTGTCTATAAATATTGTTATGCATCAAGCAACCACGTGCATTGAAGTGTTCCGTGTTCAATTTTGTAGTGCCATTTAATAGAGCTTCCATAATATAAATGAGATTGTCTTACCTTGCGTGCAGAGGACAGCCGAGGAATATATGTTCACGCCCGGATCAACCGGTTTTTATACTGGCGGACTAAGTAACGACCTTTCACATAACAAGTGACCGCTAAACTACCCTCTTTCTTTAGCCAGTATAATTGATCACAATATCAATATTGTGCTCTGGGTTTAAAACATGCCGCAGGTATTAGTTCAGTCAGGTGCAAACTTATTTAATAGTTACAACATTTCAACCTTCTGCTAGACATTTGAAGAGTGGAAGAATAGTTGCAAGTCATTTGAGACCTAGAAACAAACAGACCTAGAAACAAACACGCCTCAGTAATTCGGAGTCTTATTGGAAGCTGTATCATCTGTTCCGTTGTTTTGAAATTTAAAAGAAACAAGAAATATCTTTTAAAAAGATATTCAGCGGCTCTCAAATATTGACACAATGTACAAAACAATCTCTGCAATATTTATTTCAATGTTTGGAGATTCTACTAGTACAGAGAACTAGATATATGAAGGGTTGCTTGTTATTATGCTAGCAGAGAAGCATGCAATGAAACTGACTTGGAGTAGAAGAAACATTTATTGAAATATTTCAATATGGAAAAATAGTCAAACAGGGAGAGCCACACACGGAATGACACCGCATCAAACACCATCTAACGAGAAACGGTAAAGCCACAAGACAAAACATAACAGGACGCATATCAAGACGAAACACATTAAACATTAAGCATATTAAAAAACAAAATTGACCGTAGGCTGAAAGCAGGAGTGCCGCCTTGGAACGGCCAGCAGCCAAAAGCAATAAAAAAAGGGGCTACTGGGGGACTTGAACCTGGTTTACGGGTACCCAACCTCGTCCTTATCCCACTTTCACCAAAGTCAAAATGTAAATAAAATTCCCCCTCCAGACAACACCACAACATGCGTAACGATGTATGCCAAAATGAAAATGATTTGAAAATGAACGCTATTAGAAGTAAACAAGCGACGTCATCATGTAAATGACGTCATAATTTAAAAGTACGGGAAAACTATTTGAAACACTTCTACAACGACATTTAAAAGATCAATCGCAAGAAAATACAATTACCAGTGGATATTAATCATACACAACTGTTTTGTTTGAAAAAGAATAAACTTGACATCGTAGGCATGTACTCGATGACTATTCAGGTCAGAGCAGCTGTGGAGTACTGTAGTCATTTGGGGTACGACAGAACTGGCAAAATACAAATATCTAATTTCCTCCCTCCGTAAACGGGTTTCAGAGTTGCTTTTTATAGGAAATCACTTTTAAAATGTACGATGTCAAAGTAATGTTTTAAAACTATGCCAAGTTAGTTCTTTAGTATAAAGCATTTATTATAAAATGTTATAAATAATTATAAATATAAAGCATTTATTATAAAATATTTAGCATTTATTATAAAATGTGCATGAAAGCGCTTATATTTGTATTGATATGAAGATAAGAAATTGAATACACTCACGAAGTAAATACAGATCTGTATTTACTTCGTGATACACTTTAAAGCATAAAGTTTTTGTTTGTGCAGAGTCTGTAATTCTTTAAAGAACAGTATTTATTTAGCCTAGATCAACACTTTAATCGACTTGTGTGCATCATCATTAATGACATCATTAACTGAATCTACATGTAGTTTAAATCAATATAACCTTCTCTATGAGCCCAGGCCCCATGTGATAGAGCCGTAGCAGTAGCCTTCAGTAAGTAGCTTTATATCAAAGAGAGCCAACAACCAGAGCGTCGGTGCTTTGGTCGGGGACAGTAATTAATACTATTAATACCACTACTCTAATATGTATACTAAACAACCCTTCTTCTTTATTTCCTATGGCACTGCCTGTGAATTATGATGGTTTCGGCAAACTACCTGTTCGTCAAAGTGGACTTTATGATCAAATGTTATATTAATTGATAGCAAAATGATAGTAAAAGTTTGAAAGTTTAATAGAGGTTTCGACAAACTGGTAATATTGCTCAGCAACCGTTACCATGTGGTGATAAATATCAGTACATCAGTACTTTGATTTTATGGGAATTTCCAGGTCTTAAAATCTATTTTAAGAACAGAACTTTCGACAGTCGACAGTCTTCGGTCCCATGCTAAATATCTGCATAAATAATGTTTTTCTGAACTATATGGTCTTTTGACTGAAATCTAAGAAGTTTATAGAACATGTCTGTGTAACAAGGTACCTTACATGTGTTGTGATTATGTTAATTATTGCATTGAATTCAATTTGCGAGGCCGAAGCGGCTAATTATCATAAAACATGGTGTTTGAATTAACTGCAATATCGTAATAATTACCCCAGGAAATTCGACACGTTAGCAGACTGTATATCAGAATTTTACATAGTTTGGCAATGTGTAGAGGCATATAAAAAGGTTGTATGCCAGTCAAGGTATTTCACAAATGAAAATACAGTTTACTACTAAACTCCTAGGTCATATGCAAATTACAATGTAACATAGTTTCTCATTGGTGGAAAACTAGAACAAAAGTGAAAATAGACAGCTAGCCGCTGAAAAAATAAGGACACCACTTTCTTGCTAAAGGCTAAATAATATGGTTAGTTCCAGTTTTTACCCTTGTCAGAGATTAATGGGACAAAGATTAGTGGAATATTATAATGTAGTTGAACAGGTATAAAATAAAATATATCTGTGTTTAGTTTTAGAAACTAATGAAACAATATTACATATCTGAAATAGATACTTTCTGCTGCGATGGAATATAATTATAGTATTTTCCATCTATATATATATATATATATATACGTATATATATTTACAATTATCATAGGGTTACGGAAATGTAATAAGGAAACTATGTTGTTGGTTTTTTTTCAGTTAACCCTTTATCTCATAAATATTTATGACTATGAATATAAATTAACGAAAACTGGTTTTTGCATACATACCAGCTACTAAAATTGTCATTTCTCCACCAACCCTGTTAGTGTTTGATTGGGGAAATAAAGGCTCCATTATTAAAAATGCTTAACCCTTCGCTTGCTATTCACGTCAATATACGTACCTGTAAATAGTGAATACACTATTTACAAGTTGATTGTGCAACCAGTGCACTCCACAGCAGTAATTGCACAGCGATATGCTTGTACACAGTGAAGATATATGTAATTATACAACAGGGCATGGGTAAAGAAGGAGAAATGTATTTTAAAATTCAGCAAGAGAAGGGTTAAATTTGCGCATCTTATCTGGACTTTTGTTGCATAGTAACAAAAATAGAAAAAAATCAATTATAGGTCATGGCAGAAATTGTAGAATATGATCTACAATGTTCTATAAACAAACTGAGCATGCCATGTTCGATCAGATAGCCCCAACCGCAGCTGTCTGGTCTTGGTCTACTCTATTCTCCAACCGCAGCTGTCTGGTCTTGGTCTACTCTATTCTCCAACCACAGCTGTCTGATCTTAGTATACTCTATTTTGAAAATACGCGAACATGCATCTATATCAGGGAACTGTTTACTGTTTCAGAATAATATTGACATTAGATTTTAATCTAAAAATGAGACGCAGTGTCGATGGAAACGAGTCGTATCGCCTCTGACGTGGCGTCTATGGACCAGGCTCCGAGGTTATAAAACCTTTTGCTTGAGTCTAATATCATTCTCAAGCATCTGATTGGTCAGATTCTGCGCTTGCTCAGAGTCTTACCAATCAGATACTTGAGAATGATGTCAGACCCAGACTCAGAAGTTTTATATCCTTGGACCCTGTACTGTTTGTCAAGTGCAAAACAATGTATACAAGCAACAACATTGCCATACATAGCCTGTATACATTCGCTATATCCCTATTGTTTAACCATAAATCCATTTTTTCTGAGGCGTATTGATATGTCGAACTTGTTAAAAACATTGTCATGCTAAGCACGAGAAAGCAACACTCAACATATATATTCAGATGCTGAGTTAGGCTATTCACAAGAACGCAACATTCAACATAATTATTCGGATGCTGAATTAGGCTATTCACGAGAAAGCAACATTCAACATAATGATTCGGATGCTGAATTAGGCTATTCACGAGAAAGCAACATTCAACATAATTATTCGGATGCTGAATTAGGCTATTCACGAGAAAGCAACACTCAACATAATTATTCGGATGCTGAATTAGGCTAATCACAAGAACGCAACATTCAACATAATTATTCGGATGCTGAATTAGGCTATTCACGAGAAAGCAACATTCAACATAATTATTCGGATGCTGAATTAGGCTATTCACGAGAAAGCAACATTCAACATAATTATTCGGATGCTGAATTAGGCTATTCACGAGAAAGCAACATTCAACATATATATTCAGATGCTGGGTTACCTTAAAACGGTGTGTAAGAAATAAATGGTGTCAGTAGAACATACAAGGATATAAAACTTCTGAGTCTGAGATCATTCTCAAGTACCGGTATCTCAAGTAACCCATAGTTCTAAGAAGACTGTTTTCCTTTTTCTAGGCGTCAAATAGTGTGAATGGATAAGAGATATGGTAAAGTCATCACAGATACACCCGTAGCATGCTAAATGTTACACAAAAGATTGTGGGGGAAGGTATTGCATGCGAACTCCAGACATGTTGAAGTACAGAAAAACCTGTCTACAGAGATAATTAAAATAAGTCTATTTTGGGGTTTTAGGAGAGGTGATAGCTTAAAGAAGGACGGATGCTATGCAGAAGCTCCTCTAGAAGTTTTCTGCATTACTTTCGTCATACATTAAGAAATCCCCTGCTCTTAACCCTTTCGCTGCCAAACTCTTTCGTCTGCTAACTTTGTCGTCTGCCACAAAATTTCATTCTTTTGATTTTCTTCATTTTTGTTTCAAAAACATAGTAACAGTAACAAACAGTTTGGATCCTGATGAGACGCCGAGTTACTCGGCGTCTCATCCGGATCCAAACTGTTTGCATAGGTAATCACAGATCCGGCATTGACAGCGAAAGAGTTAAATACCCGGATGTTGCTTCATTATACGGTCGCCATAGGCAGGTTTATTGTAATTGCTAATCTTACAGTTTTGGCATTTGCAGGAAAGACAACGACCGCGACTACAAGATAATATAGAGGAACCTCATGATAGCGAACACATAATGAGAGGGACAGCATGATAGTGAGCACGTAATAAAGAGGGACCTTATAATAGTGAGCACAAAATACAGAGGGACTTTATGATAGGGAACACATACTACAGAGGGACCTCATTATAGTGAGCACATAATACAGAGGGACCTTATGATAGTGAGAACATGATACAGAAGGACCTTATGATTGTGAGAACATGATACAGAGGGACCTTATAATAGTGAGCACAAAATACAGAGGGACCTTATGATAGTGAGCAAATAATACAGAGGGACCTTATAATAGTGAGCACAAAATACAGAGGGACCTTATGATAGTGAGCACTTAATACAGAGGGACCTTATGATAGTGAGAACATGATACAGAGGGACCTTATGATAGGGAGCACATAATACAGAGGGACCTTATGATAGTGAGCACATAATACAGAGGGGCCTTATGAGCACATAATAAAGAGGGACCTTATAATAGTGAGCACAAAATACAGAGGGACCTTATGATAGTGAGCACATAATACAGAGGGACCTTATGATCACATAATACAGAGGGACCTTATGGTGATGAGAACATGATACAGAGGGACCTTATGATAGTGACAACATGATACAGAGGGACCTTATGATGGTGAGCACATAATACAGAGGGACCTTATGATAGTGAGAACATGATACAGAGGGACCTTATTATAGTGACAACATGATACAGAGGGACCTTATGATGGTGAGCACATAATACAGAGGGACCTTATGATAGTGAGAACATGATACAGAGGGACTTTTGAGCACATAATAAAGAGGGACCTTATAATAGTGAGCACATAATACAGAGGGACCTTATGAGCATATAATAAAGAGGGACCTTATAAAAGTGAGCACAAAATACAGAGGGACCTTATGAACACATAATACAGAGGGACCTTATGATAGTGAGCACATAATACAGAGGGACCTTATGAACACATAATACAGAGGGACCTTATGATAGTGAGAACATGATACAGAGGGACCTTATTATGGTGAGAACATGATACAGAGGGACCTTATTATGGTGAGAACATGATACAGAGGGACCTTATTATGGTGAGAACATGATACAGAGGGACCTTATTATGGTGAGAACATGATACAGAGGGACCTTATTATGGTGAGAACATGATACAGAGGGACCTTATTATGGTGAGAACATGATACAGAGGGACCTTATTATGGTGAGAACATGATACAGAGGGACCTTATGATAGTGAGCATATAATACAGAGGGACCTTATGATGGTGAGAACGTGATACAGAGGGACCTTATGATAGTGATAACATGATACAGATGGACCTTATGATAGCGAGAATTTCATCTTTTATCAAGTAATTGTTTTAGCTAGACTTTGCCCATTGTAAATATTAATTAATGTTGGCAATACAACAGAAAATAAGGGAATTTATTGCCATGGTTGGCAGTGGAGAACCAGATATGTAACATATAAACAATTGGAACAGATCTTGATCAGACAACTCCTACATGACATGTCCGCTGTGGGTCTGCTCTGTTTGCAAACGATTAAATATGCGAATTTAATTATTAATCATAGGGGATAAAAGCAAGTGGGAACTTGTTAGCGCTGTCCTGCATTAAGCAATAACCTGTTCAGACAGAGCATAAAGCATGGTTTGTGTTCCTGCTACAGTGTGGTTCATTTCTACAAAAGTGCCTCAATATTTGTCATGGAAAAACAATTAAATAAAGGAAGGGACACATGAAAAACATGAAAAGTTCAGCTATTTCTATAGAAACCTTTAATTCTGGTATCCTTTTGGCTACATGTTCAACAAAGTACATGTATTTTCCTGCAAAACATGTTACTTATTTTCAAAACCAAGACGTATATTTCCAAATGCTAACTGATGACATATTACCGATTTTACACCAGGGTATTATATCAATGTCTATGCTTGGCTAAATTTATCGTTTCCATTCGTCAGAGTCGTCAGAGTCGTTAGAGTCGTCATCGTCGCGTTTCTTGTCACAACTGCCTTGTTCTCCCTTGCTCAACTTCTCCATCTTGGTGGCGGCCTCCATGTACTCATATCCAGTCCAGCAGCTGTAGGTAGCATACCTGCATGCACAAAACAAATCTAATTGAACTTACAACACATTGGCTAACTGAACTTAACGCACATTGGCTAACTGAATTTACAACACATTGGCTAACTGAATTTACCACACATTGACTAACTGAACTTGCCACACATTGGCTAACTGAACTTATCATGCATCACCGTTACATTAATTTTTTGAACCTCTTCCTTCCGAAAAATGCGTGTAAGAGGTGTCGCCAAGTTGTAAAAGAAGTGCTTACTAAGGCCTGGTTTACTATAAAACTGTTTAATTGTGTATGAGTTCATTCTCAAGCATATGACTGGCCATTGAGACACCTGAGAATAATAACCTCACATGCTTTAAACCTTTTCTCCATGAATAATCATTTAATAAATGTTGACATCATTAATATTAATTAGATTTGTTTATAATAGAATATGAACACACAAAAATATTTGGCACTTGCAGAAACTGTAGAACCTGGGACCATGCTTATAAAGCTTTTAGTTGAGTCTGAGCTCGTTCTCAAGCTTTTGATTGGTCAGATTTTGACCCAATCAAAAACTTGAGAACGAACTCAGACTCAACTAAAAAGTTTTATAAGCATGGATACAGATCTTTATTGTTTCGTATGCAACAGACCAGACCCTGCTCAGGTGGCTAAATGCAGGAGCATCTGATCTGGATCTATTCTAATACAAGAGCCGTCTGATCTGGGTCAATTCTAATACAGAAGCCGTCTGATCTGGGTATATTCTATTTTACAAATGCGTTTGATCTGGGTCTATTAGATCTAAGACAGAGGCCTCTGATATGCGTCTATTCTTATACAAGAGCCGTCTGATCTAGGTCTGTTCTTTTTAACAGAGGCGTTTGATCTGGGTCAATTTTAGTACAGGAGCCGTTTGATCTGGGTCTATTCTAATACAGGAGCCGTTTGATCTGGGTCAGTTCTAATACAGGAGCCGTTTGATCTGGGTCAATTCTAACACAGGAGCCGTTTGATCTGGGTCAATTCTAACACAGGAGCCGTTTGATCTTGGTCAGTTCTAATACAGGAGCCGTTTGATCTGAGTCTGTTCTATCTTACATTTTATATTATGTATGTATGTATGTAAGTAAGTAAGTAAATTTTATTATAGTGACATCGTATTATGCATAGCAGACAATTAACAACACTCGGCCACGTTGGGCCTATGAGTCACTTTAAACAAAATGACTACATCAAAATGTATGTATAATCTCGGGACTCGGTCCGATATTTTAAACTTAAAAGTAACACCGTACTCTAGACGTAATACAATGTATTGCATTTTTCATATCTTTATTTTTGCACATAGACAATTCCTACAGGTAAACGTATCCAAATACGGGTCACCATAGGCATTGTAGGTATATGGAGACAGGATGTTCAGATAAAAAAAAACTTAGTTTTAAGGACGGAGGTCGTTTTAGTTTTATAGCATCGTCATTAGGACGCAATGTTATAAACGTTCTGAGTTCATTCTTAAGTATCTGATTTGTCGATTGTTTTCTTTCTCTCCATATCTGACCAACCAGATGCTAGCAAATTCAAACAAAACGTTTTACATATATCTGGATAGGGGTTAGTAACACTGTGCAGCATATTGGAAAGTTAACCCTTCGCTTGCTATTCACGTCAATATACCTACCTGTAAATAGTGAAGACCCAGATGAGACAGCTCCTTTAGGAGCTGTCTGTACTATTTACAAGTTGATTGTGCAACCAGTGCATTCCACAGCAGTGATTGCACAGCGATATACTTGTACACAGTGAAGATATGTGTAATTATACAACAGGGCATGGGTAAAGAAGGAGAAATGTATTTTAACATTCAGCAAGAGAAGGGTTAAGTGCTGAATGTAGAGCTGCAGATAAAGGTGCCTGCCCAAATACTAAAACTTTCATTTCCCCACCAAACCCTATATTATGACCACTCTTTATAATCGTCTCTTCTTGAAAATGTTTAAATGTACGCATCTTATATGGACCTGTGTGAATGTCAATGGCAATATAAATCCTAACCATACGCCACGTGTACACCGTTTGACAAAAACACTAGAATAGTTTTCACGTGGTATACCTCATATAAACCGCTAGTGACTTTTTCTATTATAATCTCTCAATAACTCTCTTAGTATCAAACATTTAGTAATGCTATCTATACATGCAAACATATAGGTGGGAATGGGAACGATAACTCTGTGCAGAAGTTGAAGTATAAGGAACGACAACTATGTGGAATGGAGAGCGGAGTACATGCACTACTTACCTCCAGAAGATCTCTCCCCATTTCTCCATATCGCTCATTGCGGCGATGGCGTACTCGAGCTGCTCCTTCTCGCTCATCATCTTGAGGTTAGCCTCTAGCTCAAGCATACTAGCCTCCGTGGTGTACTGTTGACACAATTCATACGTTTTAACAGTTAAACAGTTAACCCTTTCACCGCCGCAGTCGCATAAATGCACGACGACAAATAGTGCAGTCCCAGATCAGACGCAGCCTTTTCAAGGCGGTGTCTGATCAGGGACTTCACTATTTGTCTCAATCTTTATTTCTATATACATGCATGTGCTTTATTCCTTTGAAATTTTCATTTACTTATCTCATTTCCTTATTTTCATGAATGATTTAACATACTTTGATTGCAGACGACAATTAGAAATTTGGCGCCGAAAGGGTTAAACTTTTACTCTATTAATACTCACGAAAGCCGTACATGTATCATGAAAATTGGTTTTAAAACTAATTACTTACATTGTTATATAACACAAATGGATACAGAGATTTGCTTAATAATACAGAATCAACCTTAAAATACCAAACATTTGCATTTTGATGAGAGTTAACTGGCATCTCATCTGAGTCCAAAATGTATGCAACACTATTACTAAACGGGCCCTATTGTAGATATATAATTATATTTATAGTAAGGCAAATGCAACTCTACTTCTTAACTGAAGAGGGGCTATAAAATTCGGACACAAATAGCAGTTATGCCAAAAACAAACACAGAACTTTGTGTTATACATGCACTGTATAATATAGGAGAATACTATAAAGGAGATGTCTGATAAGGGTCTACTCATTTGTTTGTGGAATAATATATACCTGATTCTACTGTTTCTAACTTGTTGCGTTGATTAGTCATTACAAAAGCTCAGTTAAGATTTATGTGATTATGTCTTACTGACACTTTCGTTAATTAATATTTATGATATCAGTATGTCTTATATAGAATGGCAAAGTGGTTGGTATTGAGAGTTTATGTTGTAATTATGTCATTCTACAAATAAATATTTCATATATATGTATAAAAGCATTGTTGGACTTTGCAACCAACATGATTCTATTCTAAAAGCTTTGTTTGTTGACAACTCAATATCTCTCTCATGAAAGCAAAAACATGATATATTTTGGTTGCAGTATTGTGTTATTGGTTTCAGTATTGTGATATTGGTTTCAGTATTGTGTTATTGGTTTCAGTATTGTGATATTGGTTTCAGTATTGTGTTATTTGTTGCAGTATTGTGATATTGGTTTCAGTATTGTGTTATTTGTTGCAGTATTGTGATACTGGTTTCAGTTTTGTTTTATTTGTTGCTGTATTGTGATATTGATTTCAGTATTGTGTTATTTGTTGCAGTATTGTGATATTGGTTTAAGTATTGTGTTATTTGTTGCAGTATTGTGATATTGGTTTCAGTATTGTGTTATTTGTTGCAGTATTGTGATATTGGTTTCAGTATTGTGTTATTCGTTGCAGTATTGTGATATTGGTTGCAGTATTGTGTTATTTGTTGCAGTATTGTGATATTGGTTGCAGTATTGTGTTATTTGTTGCAGTATTGTGATATTGGTCGCAGTATTGTGTTATTTGTTGCAGTATTGTGATATTGGTTGAAGTAATGTGTTATTTGTTGCAGTATTGTGATATTGGTTTCAGTATTGTGTTATTTGTTGCAGTATTGTGATATTGGTTGCAGTACTGTGTTATTTGTTGCAGTATTGTGATATTGGTTGCAGTATTGTGTTATTTGTTGCAGTATTGTGATATTGGTCTCAGTATTGTAGTATTGTGATATTGGTCTCAGTATTGTGTTGTGAGGTGTGCAGATTTATTACCAGTCAGAGTAAATCCTTGGAATTTGATTGGTCAGTTTGCCAAAAACTGCCGGGGTGTACAGTACCGTATTCAGCGGCTTCCACGGAGAATACAGAATTATTCAAATTTGACGCGTGACGTCATTCGTTTTGTTTTTATTTTTAGCGTCGATTCGAAATTTCATATCGTCCTTACTCCAATAATTCTGGATGGATTACGACCAAATAATCGATAATAAACGTAAAAAACTGTACCTCATATGTTCCTCAATTTAACACTATCAACTTATCAGTACAACGTGTTACCGTTAATGTTTACAAGTGAAGTCTCAATTCCTCTTTCGAAATTGCTCTGAGACAACGTCATATTTGCTCTGTGATGACGTCATGTTTTCTTTGTCATGTCGTCATACAATAAGATAACTAATGTCAGCAAAATAAGAGTTGTTCGTTCCTTAATTAGGTAAATCGGATCTCTGACTGGTAATAAATTCGTTACACGGTAATTTGGCAGGGTGTACGGGCTGGTATGACCGGGTTAGACCAAGTATTTCCTTCGGCTAACGCCTCAGGAAATACGGGATCTTACCCGGTCATACCAGCCCGTACACCCTGCCAAATAACTGTGTAACTAATAGTATCAATGTGAACCTGAGTAAAATATGAGAATAAGTGCTCAGTTTGTTGCAACTCTACCTGGAATGGTTCGGTCTGGTTCCTCTTGGCGGCCTCGTATCCAGCCTCGACCATAGTGCATAGACGCATCATACCGCCGGCGAAAGCTTCCTGCTTAGCCTAGGGATCAACATTTAAAATGAAGGATATAAGCGATGTATACAGTCAAGCCTCTCTAAACCGGACCTAAAATTAGTAATATCGGTCTTGGAGACAGCAGCTGGCAGCTTAATGCAGGGTGAAAGTCATGCAAAAACTCCTGAGCTTCCTTTGACTTTCACCCTGCATTAAGCAGTCATCTGCCGTGAAGTATCTAAATTCTTCCTTACTAGAATTCCGGTTTAGAGAGGTTTTACTGTACATGACATAGAGTAAAAAATAAAATGATAGTTGTCGAAAATATATTGACCTAAATATATGCGACCAACCAAGCATCAATGAGCACTAGAAACCTACCAGCCTTTTTATTTCAGACATCAAGCGCAATATATGTTTCCAGTGGATCCTTGTCTTTATTTCTGATCTGCCAAAGTTCGTATATTCACTAAGAAATGTGCTAGTTGTACACAGTATAACCATCAAATAAACAGTTATTTGAATAAACAGTCAATGTTCAGTGCGTGAAATAAACACTCAACAGCTGTTGAAATAAACAATCAACAACGTGTGAAAGAAACACTCAACAGCTGATGAAATAAACAATCAACTGCGCCTGAAAAAACACTCAACAACTGATAAAATAAACAATCAACAACGTGTGAAATAAACAATTAACAGCTGTTTGAATAAACAATCAACAGCGCGTGAAATAAACATCCAACAGCTGGTGAATAAACAATCAACAACTGTACTCGTGTCGGTCATCTCTTGATCAATCAATGAATGCCATACGTATATTTTGACGGTATAACTTACCTGGAAGTCTAAGTAGACCGACATCATCTCGGCCATTTCCATCATGAACTCACGTTTCATGACCTCCTCCATGAGTCTGGTCTCTTGTGCGCCCATTTCATTCTTTCCGTCATTCCTGCCAATACAAAAATAAAAGTAAAGTACTTAGTTATAGTCTACTTCAGTCCGAATGACCGCTCAGCCGACTGTACATTTACTTATATTTGATGTAGAAAACCCTTAATCCAAGACATTTTTTTTTAAAAAAAAATGTCAACTCACACTGATAATTTGATTCATTTTAGTCATTATATAACCGTTTTATTGTTTAAATGAACTACTAGCCGAGTAGTAAACAGCTAGAGTCCTGTGTAGATGTCGAAATACTCGGTGTCTGATTGTAGTCCAAGCTGTTAGAGGGACATCTAGATGAGTAGTAAACAGCTAGAGTCCTGGGTAGATGTCGAAATACTCGGTGTCTGATTGTAGTCAAAGCTGTTAGAGGGACAACTAGACGAGTAGTGAACAGCTAGTGTAGTAAATAGTTGAACGCAATGTTTGTCTTTTTTTTTTTTTCAAGCGATTCGTTGGAAGGATTTGAATAATTTAAGAAAATAGTTTCATTAAACGTGTAAATAAAACTTTATATAGTAAGACATAATGTAAGT